>CM021106.1:601311870-601627030 GCA_007115665.2 Sequoiadendron giganteum | reverse complement strand
GAAAACTAACTAATAACTAAACCCATCATTCCCCCAACTACCCGTTTGCTTGTCCTCAAGCAAATCAACTAGGACTAGAGGTTGTAATGCAAAGAGATCTCCCTGAGATCTGTAATAGTATTTACTCCATTGATGTGTTTTAAATAAAATCCCCCATAACATGCAATTCTAACCAATCTGGATACCTCAGCTTCCTCACATTCCTCATTATTTTCCCATGTCTAATGTGGCACTAGGTAGAGAAGCAGAGGTGGCTGGAAAGTGAGCAGTACCCATTTAAGTGTTTTTTCTTTGGCAATATCCATGTACCTACGTGTTCTTTCAAGAATGCATACAAAATTATAAACATAAGGGGTCTCTTTCATTTGCAACTCATGGGTTAAGCTATCCCATCTTTCTTGCACAAATGAATAAAAATGATGAATGATTCTTATAGTCAATCTCTGCATTCTGTCATAGTCCCTGATCCTTAAATTCATGATTTTTCTACCCACAACTTTGTATTGCATGAGTGTTGTCCATTCCTCTATGATCACATGGGGTTTTTGGATTCCTTTATAATTGGAAGGGCAATTGACTTATCCCTTTCAACATATTATCTCTCCCCTCTATCTTTCATTCTTGAAGTATGATGCTAGTGCCCTAATTTGTAGATCACCCACAAACATTAATGGTTTCCAATCTAAATCATCTGGCACAACATAATTGTGTAAATAAAATTCACATAATTGGTCTTGTTCATCAAGTGTGGCATCAACAAAGATATTGAGAAAATCAAATTTCATACTCATTGCAACTGGCAGATTATTGATCAATCTACTAACTGATAACTCAAGATTTTTTCATGTAAGAATAAAGCATATGTCCTAGCAGGAGGTCTGCACCTAACAATCTGTGTAGCCTTTTCTGCTACTTCTTCAAGCTTGACTATGAACTTTTTCAATTCAATGTCTTTACTCTCCAGAACTCTAGTGTGCTCTAAAACCATTGTTTCTTTTTCTTTCTTCCAATTCTCCTTCTGCTGAGAGAATTCTTGAGTACTTTCCATAGCTGGTAACCTAGAGACATGGTTGTATGATAGGTTGGAGTTTTTGTAGTAGGGGGTCTTTTGTTCTCGGTTGCAATCTCTTTGTTTCCTGCTTTCACCATTGCAAGTTGTGAAATCAAGTATAATTTAGACCCATGCCCATAAGTATGCAATTTCCCCTCCAAATCCTAAATTTTCAATTCTCTTTCCTTGTCCCTTTGTTCATAATTTTTAACTAGCTCTTCTAATTGTTTAATTCTTTCTAGTGCTTCTTGTAATTCCTTCTTTACATTTCTTTCCTCTAAAAACGAATCCTCATCTTTCTCCAAAAATTGTTCACACCACCCTCAGTGTACTCATAACCCTCACTATCAAGGCTAGTTGTGGTTCTTTTCCTAGTTTTGTTTACAATAAAAATGTCCTCTGAATCGGATTCAGAGGTGGTTGATATGTACCATTTTCTTTTTATGGGAACATGCACATTTTCAAAAACATTATCCTTTAATTCTAAATCAGTCCCTACTATCACATTGTCTTCTTCTTGCTTGCTTGCTTCTTAACACTACCCCTCATGACACCTTTCTATTTTAGGCGATGTGAACACCTTGGTTGGGCGGTCTTTTTTTTTTGCACCTTTGAAGGTGTAGAAGAAGAACCACCTCTCTTCTTCCTATTTTTTAGCTTTTTAGATGAAGTTGGGGTTTCATGGACCTCTTCTATTGCAGGCTAAATGGATGTTGTGTGTGGTGATCTTTGCACACTTTTCTCCTCTAGTTCTCCCTTGTTGTGGGTAGGTGAAGCAGGGGGAATTTCCCTTAAAGATGCAGCAGGTGACTAGGTTTTCTAGAGCGACTGGTTCCTCAAGAATATTGCTAATGTGTCCATAAATAAAAAATATTTCCCAAGAAACATGTGGGTATTGAATCCCGAGGCTTCTCTTTAGTAATAAGGTAACCAAACAGTAATGTGATAGAGCTAAATCATTTATTTTTCTTTGATACTCAAACCCCATTCTCTTTAACATGTTATATAGGTAATTAGGTACATTAACCAGTCTTTTATGACGGAGGTGACTCAAAAGCTTAAAAATGTATTCTATACAAAAGGGATTACCTATCATCACAAGTGATATATTTAACAATGTAATAAGCACAAGAAGCCCATACCCATGGAAGTGACAACCTCTTGGTGTCCTGTGATGATGAGTCAAGGTTTTCTCTAGGCTCCTTGAATTCATCCTTGGCAACTGTTGCATTTGCTCTAACAGGGAATTCAACTCCATTTCTTGGTAGACCAGATACCTCTACAATTGTAGCCTCTAAAATGTCCACCCTCAATCCTCTGACGGTGGCTTCATCATGTTGGAGTGTTGCTGCAAACTTCCTTGTCATGTCTTCATTGTATTCCATTAGCTTTAGGAAGTAATTTAGCCATCCTGCCCGAGTGAAAATGGGCAAGACTAATCTATCCTCCAATATCTTTTGGTGTGCAGATGGCTCCCTCCTGATAATATCACCTCCCATAATGGGATAACCTTACTTTGCACTACTCAAACTCTGGAAATTTCAGCTCACAATTCAAATTCACCAATCGACCAACCCTTTATATTTGTTATACTTGCATGCACTTCTTCAACTGCAACTTCAACCGCTATGTCTTCTCCCTTTGTTTCAGTTGGTTTAGCTTAAATTGACTTGGATTGAGGGAACGGAGGACGAGAAGGTTGCAAAAAGGGCAAAAAGGAATTGTGTGTTTGTTTCTTTTGGTGGTGAAATTTTGAAAACCCTGAAATAATATACAATCTCCCCCCCCCAATGAAAATATTGGAGTGAACTCACTTCAATGTATGTGATAAGGCCAAGGGAATGATTATAGTTTATATAAATAAGATTAATGAATGTAAAGCATGTAAAATCAAATGCAAGAACATATTGAAAGCATTGGAAATCTATGTTAATTATGGAAAATTAGTATGCATACTTGTCGCTTGAGATGAACTTAACTCCACACATGTGAAGCTTTTACAAGTGCGTCTTCAGCTTGATTGTGACTTGATGTTGGTTAATTGCTATAGGTGATTAAGGAAATGACAGGTTAGCACATGTGATTAAAAGGCTACAGAATGTATGGTTTATGGAAGATGAAGTGATTTTTCAAATTTATAAAAATCGAGGTAGGCGACGTGGAATGGAGTGGTGAAGTTGCATGTATTGATATGACAAGCTTATGGTTGCATGTGCGAAAAAAAATGGAATGAATGTGGATGATATGTAATTAAGTTGGCCTAATTTTTTTTAATTTTCTGACAGGTAATTATTGTGGGTACCTTCAATAATAGGTCTCAATCTAAACTATTGAAGCTTTTACTCATGATGCTATAGGTCCCTACTGCATCATGGAGTGGTCTTGAAAAAGATTGTTGATTGTGTCACCTGTGCAGTGTGTGCACATGAATTTTGATAAGGAATTATACTTGAGTGCTCTCAAGAGGTGAGCCGTGTAGCTCATCTACTGAGTCATTGTGAGAATCAATAGTATTTGCTACTGATTGTCATCTTTTGGTAGTATATATGTATCAGAACCACTACTTGGACCATATTGATGCATTAGAGAAATAAGGAAATCATCTTTCTGTGCTAGCTTCTTGTATATTTTTAGTCTATGGCCATTGACTAACAGTGAAAATCTAATTGCATCTATTGTCTACAATTTGACTACTCCATTTGGGAAAACCTGATGTATTTCATATGGTCCCAACCATCTGGATTGTAGCTTCCCCTTATAATCTTTATATCTGGAATCATATAATAAAGCCCAGTCACCCACATTGAATTCTTTAGTCTTTATAAATTGATCATGCCATTTAGTCCTCTATTTTTGAATTATCTGTGTGTGATGCATTGCCTCCATTCTAATTTCATCTAAACCATTCAGATTGTGTAGCCTCTCCTTGTGTGTTGCTGTCAAGTTCATATCTAGTTCAAATATTGTTCTAAGTGTCTTGTATTCAAACTCAATTGGTGGAACTATTGTTTTACCATACACCAAATCATAAGGTGTGAAACTTGTAGTTGTTTTCCATGTTGTCCTATATGCTCATACTGCCTTAGGTAATCTAGATACCCAGTCTTTTTATGAATTTGCATTATTTTGGTCAGAATATTCTCAATCTTTATTTGTAATCTCCACCTACCCATTGGCTTAGGGATGATAAGGTGTTGATTTTCGATGCCTAATTTCATATTCCTTAACCAATTTAAAAATGAGTTATGAAGTGAATTAGGGACCTTGATCAGTCACAACCTTTCTAGGTACTCCATACCCGGTAAAGATGTCTTCATACAGGAATTTATCTACATTCCCATCTCTAGCAAATTTTAGTGTCTTGACTTCAACCCACTTTGCTAGATAATCTGTACAAACTAAAATATAGTCCTTGATATTAGATACTGGAGAAATTGGGCCTATAAATTCTAGCCCCCCTTTATAAAATGATGCTAGTGCCAACTGTGGTTGCAAAGGCATCTCATCTATCCTTGTTGGTTTTCCCATTCTTTGACATCTATCACAACTTCTTGTATACTTTATTGAATCCTTATGAAGAGGGCCAATAATAGCCAGTTGTTAGGATCTTGAGTGTAGTCCTTTGGCTACAAAGTGACCCCCATAGGGCTCATCATGGTAATCTTTTGAGATGTCAAAAACCTCATCTTCTCTTATACATCTCCTCATTATATTATCTAGACTTGTATAGAATAAATAACCAACTACCCAAGAATATGGAAAGATTTTATGCACTAGTTATCTCTTTTCTCTAGGAGAGAAGTGTGATGGTATTTGTCCTGCCACTAAGTAATTTGTAATATCAGCAAACCAAGGTGTGTGTACATTGAGATCAAACAAATGTTTATCTGAAAAAGAATCATTCACAACACCTTCTTCTAGCTATGTTGGTAATCTAGACAGAAAATTTACCACCACATTAGCCTTCCCGGGCCTATCCACTATGGTTATATCAAATTCCAGTAGTAAGAGTAACCATCTGACTAGTCTACCTCCAACCATAGGTTTATGCATTAAATATCTGATTGTAATGTGATCAATGTGGATAAAGACTGGGTACCCTATGATATAGTGTCTAAACTTGTTGATTGCATAGGAAACTAACATCTCTTTTTCTGTAACTATATAGTTGAGTTTTGCTCCTTGAAAATTTGTGTTGATGTAATAAATAATATACTCCTTATTACCTTCCTTTTGTCCCAATATTTCTCCTATATCAAATTCAAAAGCATCAGTCTGTATATGGAAAGGCAATGTCCAATTTGGCCCTCTCAAGATAGGTGCTTTTTTCAAGGCTATCTTAAGTGCTTCAAAAGAGTGTTGACATTTTGTGGTCCATTCAAATTCTATATCCTTGGTTAGTAAAACAAATAGAGGTACTACAATTTTGCTAAAGCCCTAAATGAACATTATCTAGTAGCCTGCATGTCTAAGAAAATTCCTTACATCTCTTTGTTTTTGTGGCACAAAAAGTGTGGAAATTATCTCAATCTTGTTGGGATCCACTTGAATTCCTTCACTTGATATAAAGTATCCTAGAAAAATCCCTTGGGTCATCATCATGAAGCATTTCTCATGACTCAGGGATAATTATGTTCTTGACACCTTTTCAAACCTTCTTTAGATTGTTGAGTTCTTTTTCATATGTCTCCATAGGTGGTGAAATCATTTGTGTAGATGTCCATATCTTCATGAGCATAATCTTAGAAAATACTTAGCACTGCCCTTTGTAAAGTGGCTAGGGCATTACATAGTCCAAAGGGAAGAAAAAAATAGGCATATGTGCCCCAAGGGCATGTAAATTTGGTTTTATCCTAGTCCTTTGGAGCTATCTTTATTTGGTTATAGCCACTAAATCCATCTAGAAATGAGTACTTTTTTGCTAAGGAATCAAGCACTTGGTCAATGAAAAGTAGTAGAAAGTAATCCTTTCTAGTGGTTGTGTTTAGCTCTCTATATTCCACACATACTCTCCATTTTCCTCCTTTCTTGGGGAAAATAACTAAAGGTGACACCCACTGATTGTCAGAAATAGGGTAAATGAAGCTTGCATCAAGTAACTTTTGTAGCTCAGTTTTGACTATTTCTGTTAAGGCATGATTCATCCTTCTTTGGGGTTGCTTAATTGGTTTTAAACCATCATTTATATAGATCCTATTCATACACAGGTCTAGATCAATCCCCTTCATTTCATGGTAGTCCCATGAAAATGTTGTTGTGTGTGTCTGCAACACAATGTTTAGGGAGATCTGTTGTTCCTTGGTTAATCCATTGTTAACATTCAACATTTTACCTGGCGTGATTTCTAATGTCTTGGATGTTGATTGTATAGATGAAAGGTCAAGTCCATTAATGTTTGGGACACATTGTTGTGGCAATAGATAATGTAAAAGTTGGGATACTTTTGATGAATTTGCAGGTATAATATTTTGCAGTGGATCCTGTAGACACGAAAGACAATCTTGTTGTTGCAAGTCCCTACCGTAGTTATTTCGTATGATGTGGTTAATTAAATCATCGTCATCTTGATTTTTCAAAAGGGAGTTATGTTCAATAGTAACGAGAGTTTGTAGGGAATAGTGGCCTTCTTCATCCAAGGTAGGCCATATAGTCTGCTCTAGATTTTCATGGGGTTGGGTTGGTGGATAGAGGACCAATTTCTTAGTCATAGTTCCATTTGATATTATCATGTTCCCAGACCTACAACCTATAAATACACCAACTGTTGCTAACCATGGTCCACCTAAAATAAGTGGATATCCTACAAGGTTGGCCTTTGGTTACAAGACTATGAAATCTGTAGGATACTCCCATGAATCTAATGTTGACTAAGTTCTCAATGATCCCCTTAGATTTCACTATTAACCTATCTACCAACTATAAAACATTAGGTGTAGGTCTAAGGTTTACTAGTTGCAGTAGCTACATTGTTTTTTAGTCATGACATTAATGGTTTCCCCTAATCAATCAAGGTGTTCTTGATAAGTGTTCCATTTATCTTAGCATCCACTGTTGGACTTCTAGGGTTTGTATATTTAGGGATATTTATATTCCCTAGCTCATAATGTCAACAAAGTTACCTAGGACATGAATTGTTTGAGGGTCCTTCCTCTTCCTCCTTGTATTTTTAATACAAAGGTCTCTTGCTATCTTGGTGTAAATTGGGATATCCTTGATAGCTTGAATGAGGGGACATTTGATACTTAAATCCTTAAGCTGACCCAATAGGTATGTCTCAGCTTGGGTCTGATGTCTTGGAATGGCTAAACACTCAGGGAATGGAAGCTCTGGACTTGAAATAGTTTGGTTTACCTTATTTGACTTAGACTCCAGAGGTGAATTGCCTAAAGCTTCAACATTGGGTTCCTCGTCCACTATCTCAATAATTTGAGGGGATGAAGGCCCAACCAGTGTTTTCCCTGACCTAAGGTGGACATCACTCACCTCTACCCCATAAGTAGGGTATTAAATACCCTCATTAGTGTATGCCTATTCGACATGCTCGCTATTGGGGTTAGGTACAGGTTGGGTAGGAAATTGAGGTGCTCTTGGTGGTTGAGATGTTGGTTTTGATGGATTGGGCATGATGGCCTGTTGTTGTGGCTGTGAAGGCAGTAAGGGTTGTTGGTAGTTCATAATTTGGTGCTACCACTGTTGGCCCTTTTTCCATTGTGGTTGCTATTTATTTTCCTACACTGGAAATTGAGGGTTATAATTAGAGCCTTGGAAATTTTGTTGTGGCCATACATTTGGTTATTGTTGGTTCCAGTTTTTTTGAGGGTTTTTCCATTGGTTTTGTGTATTTGGCCAAGGTAGGGGGTTCCGGCTAGATAAATTATGACTACCAACGTGAAATGGTGTATTAAAATTTAAAGGGTCTTGTGGCACACCTTTTTTGTGGTTGCCATGGCCTTCTTTGTGCAATGTAGAAAAAAATGTCCATATTCACCCTCCAATGGTAGGGTAGTATTCAGTAAGTATTGCCTCAAGCTCTTCTTGCTTTTTCTTCACATGTAGAGTTCCCAATAGAGTAGCTAGATGACTTATAATATCTTATTTTATGTTGGATAGTAGGTTACTTAACTCTACTCTAGAAACCCCATTGGATATCTTGCCAATGGTAGATGTTCTTTCCCCCCTTGTCCTTTTAGTAAAGGTCCTTGAATAGTTTTTACAAACCTTGCAGATTTTTTCAAAGGGTAATTGAGACACATTCCTTGACCCAATAAGGTTAAGGGCATCCATGCAATCATCATTAACTCCTCTCAAAAACACCAACTTTAGGGATTCTTCTAAGAGTCTATTTTATGGGTTCTTCAAGCAGAAGTGAAACCTCTCTACTTAATCCTCCAATAATTCATCCTAAAAATGTCATCCCTTCTTCTATCAAATCCTCTACAATAGTCTTGGTATTTTTTTAGGAACTATTTTTCATAGTGTTCTAATCTAGAAAAGCATCTCTACCCAGTCCCATAAACCATCTCATGGCAACATCCTTCAAAGTTGTAGGAAATAGCTTAAGCCTATGAGCATCATTTGTGTAGTCATAACTCCTACATATGAAATCAAACTCAAACAAAAATTTGTTTGGATCCTCAGTTACCAAACCATAGAAGATAAGCAACACTAAAGGAGGTATACTCTTCAGGATAGTGGCCCTTTCTTGGTTGGTAATTGGAAATTCAAAAGTCACATATTCTGGTGGATCATCCATTGCTGCATCAGCCATGGTTTGGAAGGTCTCCTCTATGTTTCTAGTAGATGTTGGTGAAAGGGAAAGTTCTTCACTATGAATACCCTCTCTCTAACCAATTTTGGTCACCAATATCTACTCTAACTTGTTTATTTGAGGGGAGAAATCTTCCCAAAGTGTCTCTTTGCCTCCGCATACAATAGGTGTGACTTTGTATAGCAACAACTCTTACATAATGTTAGTGAAATATTTTGGTATTTTGAAGGAATAAAACCTAATTGTCCTGATACTGAAAGAAAAACTTTTAAATAATGAAAGCTTTGAAATAACAAAAATGAATCTTTGAAAGTAGCACCATCCCTAACAATAGTGCCAAAAATTTAGAGCCCCTACTAATATTCAGTAGACTTGATGTCAGACACACAATTTAGAGGAAAACTTGACTAAATAGTCCACTAAACTCTTGAAAAGACCTTCATTAAATTATCAACCAAGGCTAACATAGGCTTGTGATGATGCTAGAACTGTATGTGCTTCTAGAGACTCAAGACTACCTAAATCATCCTATCATAGGTGTTTATACTTGCTAATAAATCAAAAAATATATAACAGTAAAAGAAGTAATGTTGGCACTATTGCTACACGTACCTACAACGTAATACTGTGACTAGTTCACTGTCGAGAAATAAATCCTAGAATTAACCAGTACTATTAACTAAACCTACACTTTGGAGTACAACAAACTAAAGCAAAATAAAGCATGAATGTAAACAAGATTTGTTCATGGATTAATTCATAATATAAAGAATCTATTTAAGATAGCATCCATTCATGAAGTAACTATTACAACAAAAATAAATGTAAACAAGATAAGGTGGGAACAATTACCTTGAGTGGCCACTGCTCAAGTGACTATCTCCACAGGTAAAACCCAAATCTAACTCCTCAAATTAATGTAATCATGATAGTAATGAAAATCCATTCATTGCATAACCCAAAATGTCACAATCTAAGATTTTGCTAAGATATCTTATTCATGAAATCATGGATATTGTCTGTGTAAAAAAAAGAACTGAAATTGAAAGTATATTTTGCTATATCTATTATTGGATAATTAACCAACTTAACTAACACCTCAACCACTGAACCATACATATAGGCATGGGGAAGTTTATTGAAATAAGGACTCTAAACTGAAATCATAAATCACTTCTCCTTACATAACAAAGTGTGATAAATTCTAATCAACTAAACCATAACTAAAAAAGGAAGAAGATTCCAAATAGAACTATGACTCTACTACAACAAGAATTAGAATGTGGATTGTTGAAACAGTCATGCTAGACTCCTAACTGTAATAGAGTTCATCTGCTTTAGCTTCTTTATTGAATGTCATTATGATGCACAACCATCTTCAATAAGTGCATTCATTTTTGTAGTTGCTACACTCAGCTTATTTTGGAACCTCCCCTGCATCGTTGTTTGGAAACTCCTTTGGTTGCATGTTGTAGGCTATAGTCTACCTCATCTAGCTCCTTGGTTGCAAAGATTTAGTTCATTAAACAACTACACAATACTAATAACCATAGATTAAGCACATATATTCATTGCAACCCATACATATAAACACATCAATTATACAATAACTATCACATTATAACCATATTTCCATATACTTAAAATCAGGTTCAGGTTTGCATAATGAGCATAAACAATAGTAAAGTGTACAAATATGTATGAGATAATTGTCTGGAAATATCTATGAGTATGCATAAAAACATCATAAAACTAACTAATAACTAGACCCATTAGTCTCTTTAATGTTTCATAGTGTGAAATTCTACCCACTTTTTTAGTTAATCAATGCAAACCAATTGACCTGATAAAATCAATGCCCCATTCTCAAAAAGTGATACGACCAATTGTAGTTGTAGGGGAATCTCATCATTGCAGGTGGGACAACCCATCCTTTAGCATCTAACACATCTTCTTGTATATTTGAGGGTCAACCCACAATACTATGTCCCACTTTTTGATCAAACTAGGACATTGAAATCAACATTTTTCACCAAATTTTCACTTTATGAAACCTATAGCAACTAAACCATTAATAATTTGGAGATGATGCAAACTAGTGATTTGTGAGCATTTGTGTATAGATTCTAAATATATTTTAAAAAAATAGAAATATATTATGAATATTTTTACTTAACTTTTAATAACTTAGTTTTTTTAGGAAACAACATTTTAAAAAAGTGATGTTTATGTTGTAACACAACATTTTTTATATAGATTTTTAACATCAATATCTAGTGCATAGATATATTTTTCATAGTTCTTTGTTGTATTTTAAAAAAAAATATTTTATAAGTTGGAGTATTTATAGTTTGGACATAGGTGTATGTTGTACCACATTACTTGTTTTGTATGTATTATTATTTTTTATTGTTTTTGCTGAAATTAGGACATTAATACTTAGTGCACACATATTTTTTAGAAATTTTTTTCTCTATTTTTCTATTTTTTCGGATGTATAAAATAAATACCTTAATATTTGGTGAAAAACCTACACTCACAAGAAAAAAATATAAATTTAATAATAAAATCAAAACATTCAAAATTATACTTTTTGAAAAAATTATAATAAGGGTTACATACTCACAAAACATAATTTAAGACTTTATTTGATCCTTCAAAAGGTAAAGAAAAAGTGGTTATTTGTCACCATTTTGATAGGTGGGAAGGAGACTCAGTCGTGGGTATAATTTAAGACTAGAGGGGTTTTATCCAAGGAGGTTCTATCTAAGGGGGGTCTTATCTAACCCTATTCAATTAAAACCCTTGATTGTATGTTCATGTACTGTAGGCTAGTAGTAATTATTAGTCAATATCTTCAGGGTTGTTCTCTTAACAATAAAATGTCCATTACAAGGCTCCCCGTGATAGGCATGTAGAATATCAAACACTTCATTTTCTCTAATGCACCTACATATATCATATTGTCCAGTCTAGTGTAGAAAAGGTACCCAATTATCCATGAAAACGGAAGGATTATCTCCACCAAATGAATTTTTTTCGCTTGGTGAAAAGTGGGAAGATGTTCTTGTTGAACATACACCAAAATACTGGGGGGGGTGAATCAGTATTCTATCAAATCTCAAACCCTCTGGAGAAAATAGAAACTTAAACTTTACAACACAAATAGAAACATGAAAGATTAACATAATGCACAACACCACTCAACACTAGATGTACGTGGAAAACCCCACAAGGGAAAAACCACTGTGAGAAAAGATGATAGGATCTATTGTCCTAATCCATGTTAGGAAAGCTTAAGGTGCAGAACAAACTCTCCTAATGTGAAAACTCAGAGAAGAATGCAAATATGTCTTTAAATTTTACAATTACAGTTCATTATGATGCACATGAAAGGAATAATAGAATAGAGAAATAAACACATACACAATTGGACACCAAATTTACGTGGGAAAACCCTTATGGAGAAAAACCCACCACACCAAAGAAAAATCACTTGTTTTATAGTAATTGGATTACATACAAGTTACAGATTCTCCTTTCATATGTCAATTTTGCAGCAACAACATTTCCTTGATCAACCTTGTACAATAAAACATCACTATTACAATGCTCTCCAAAAGCATACAATGAAATTCACACACTGATCAATCCTTGTTCCAATCGAACAACTCCACCACAATTTGAACTGTTCAACCTTTGACCATTACAGAGAGTTCCATTTTGTTCACAGTTCACAAATGGTTTGTTGATCTCCCACAAGTGAACGGTCATAACATTCCAACTGCAAATGGTTTACATTATGCTTCTCTCATTGGTTCAAAACAAACCATGTAGGACAGTTGATCGGTCAAAAAAAAAAATCAACTGTATCGCATATCGGTGAGACACCAGTCCATGTCTCATCGATGCCAAACTGCCCATTTGACAATCGCACACTACAATCTTCTATTGCTCTATCAGTTTGATATGGTGAAGTCTCACAGACCAAAAGACCATCAAGCTAAGATCCTGCCCCAAAAGGAATTTATCCAAAGCTCCTCCGACAGTTCATGTCATACCGATGAAGTTCTTGCTTGTTGATCTCATCAAGGAGACTTACCCCAATCAATTCCATCAATCAGACCAATACAATTGGGACAATCATCCAAAGCTAGGTCGAAGACCCAGGTTACTCTGATGCCATCCATCGGCAAGACTTACGCCGATCCCAATCCATCGGCCAGACTTCAACCATCAGATGGAGATCTTAAGGTTGGGCTAAAGTCATATGTCACATCGATGAAGGACCATCGGCAAGACTCACGTCGACCATATCCCATTAGTCGGACTTCTACTATCAGTTTGATTTTCACAGGTCTTACCGAAGACCAAAGTTAGCCCAATGGAATACCATCGGCAAGACTCTCACCAATCATCACTTGTCGGTCAGACTCCTACCTTCGCTGAGAAATTGAGAACTTTCACCGACCATTCAGGTCATACCAATGGATCCCGTCGGTAAGACCGACCATTAATCACACCAACATGATCATTTCGAACCTTCAGAACCAAGCTGCTTGTCGGCAAGACATTCCAAGAGTCTCACCAATTTTTCTCTTTCAAGAGTTTCATGATTGTAAGTTTGAGGCACATTTTTCCAACAATCTCCCACTTGACGAAGATCTTACTAACACTTCCATAGCATTCAGAAACTATTGAGATTCATGGGAACCAAGGCCCATCGAACTTGCATACCACCTGTACTTGTCTATTCTCACTGGTTGTGTCAATGCATTTGCAACATTTTCCAGAGTATCCACTTTTTCTAAACAGACCTTTCCATCCTCCACCATATCTTGTACAAAGTGATATTGCACATCAATATGTTTCATCCTCACATGGAAAGTAGGATTTTTCGCCAAACAAATAACACTTTGACTATCATAGTAAATTATAATCTGCCTTGCACCAAACCTAATGTTAGAACACAAACGTTTTAACCAGATTGCTTCTTTACAGGCATGTGTAGCTGCCATGTATTCTACCTTTGTAGTGGACAAAGTGACTACAACCTGTTGCTTGCTCATCCAACTAATTGCACCACCATTCACCATAAAAATATATCCATTGATGGATCTTGTGCTGTCAATGTCCCCTACCCAATCAGAATCCACATACCCATGAATGCTAAGAGTCCTCTGTGATCCAACCAAATTGCCATGGTAACACAAAGCATACTCTGAAGTGCCCTTCAGATATCTAAACACACTTTTCACAGCATCCCAATGAAGCCTTCCTAGATTTGCCATAAAATGACTAAGTACTCCCACTGCTTGGGCAATGTTTGGCCTTGTACAAACCATTGCATACATTAAACTGCCAAGTGTACTTGCATAAGACACCCTGGTCATGTCCTCCATCTCAGTAGGAGATTTTGGACAATCTTCAATAGATAGCTTCATTCCCTGCAAAACTAGAACAAATAGCTACTTGCAATCAGTCATGCCAAACCTCTCTAGAACAGTGTTAATATACTTACTCTAGCTAAGCCAAAGTTTTCTACTCTTTTTTTCCTTGGTTATTTCCATCCCCAGAATATACCTTTCTGCACCTAGATCTTTCATTTAGAATTTTGCAAACAACTGAGATTTTAAATCAGAAATCATAAACTTACTATTCCCAATGAATAACATGTCATCCACGTATAGGGCAATAATTAAATTACGATCATTCTCAACTTTGTAATACACACAATGATCAAATTTCGATCTTACAAATCCCAATGACAAAACAAATGTGTCAAACTTCTAGTACCACATTCTAGGAGATTGTTTTAATCCATATAGAGATTTTTTCAACTTGCAAACCAAATTTTCTTTACCCTTTTTCACAAAGTGCCCTGGTTGGGACATATAAATTTCTTCTTCAAGATCACCATGAATAAATGCTATCTTCACATCCATCTGCTCAATCTCCTAGTCATATGCTGTTGCAAGTGACAAAAGAAATCTGATAGATGTCAGCTTTGCTACTGGAGAAAAAATCTCCCCATGATCAATTCCCTCTCCCTGGAAATATCCCTTTGCAAACAACCTCTCTTTATACTTTTCAACACAACCATCCAAACCAATTTTCTTTTTAAATACCCACTTGCAACCCACAGGCTTTCTTCCTTCAGGCAATGGAACCAGATCCTAGGTATCATTTTTCTTTAATGGTGCCATTTCTTCATTCATGGCTTCCAACTAGGAATCTGAATCAGACATTTCAGTTGCCTCCTTTACAGTCCTAGGCTCATCAATGTTAGTAATCAAAGCATAGGCACAACTAGAATCCAACAAAGCAAATCCATACTTATTCGGTTATCACCTTTCACGTGTAGACCTCCTCGTAGGTTGAGGCTGAGGACATTGTTCATCATCTTGCTCAAAACTTTCAAAGTTGCTTGAGCTCTCCTCGGATTTAGGTACGTTTTAAATTTTTAATTCCTCTTTATTTGGTGTGGGAGGAATTTCAACTACATCCTCTTTGTTTTCTGATTTTATCTCTGACTGCAGATCCAAAGAAGAAGGCTTTAGCTCATGAAAAATAACACTTCTACTGTACAAGACCTTCTCAGTCTCAAGATCCCAAAGCTTGTATCCTTTTATGCCAACGCTATAGCCGATAAAAATATTTTTAACAACCTTGTTCTCTATTTTAGATCTTTTTCATTCGGCACATATGCATATGCCTCATAGCCAAAGACACAAATATGTCTTAGAGAGGGCTTCTTTCCAGGCCATGCTTCCAAAGGTGTTTTATCAACAAGAGCAGAGTTAGGAGAATGATTTAATAAGTAACATGTTGTTGCGACTGCCTCATCCCAGAATTTCTCCTCCAATCCAGCACTGCTCAACATACTTCTTGCCCTTTCCATCATCGTCATATTGAACCTTTCAGCAACTCCATTTTGTTGCAGAGTGTAGGATATAGTTTTATGTCCTTTAATTCCATGATATTTGCAATACCTTTTGAACTCATCAGAACAAAACTCACTGCCATTGTCAGTCCTTAAACACTTTATTTTTCTTCCAGCCTAATTTTCCACAAGGTTTTTAAATTCCTTAAAATGACTGAACACTTCTGATTTACTTTTTTTTAAATACACAAATTCCCTTCTTGAATAGCCATCAATAAAAGAAACATAATATTTAGATTTCAATAACGAAGGAACATTCATTGGATCGCACACATCAAAATGAATGTAATCAAGTATACCAGAAGATTTATGAGGACTGAAATAAAATGAAACATGGTGTTGTTTTCCATATATACAATGTTCACAAAATTCAAATTTAAGGTTACAGTCATCAAGCTCTTCAAATAGGTTTTTATTTTTCAAAGTTTTTAAACCTTTTTCTCCAATGTGGTCAAGCCTATGATGCCAGAGCATAGTCTTTTTCTGCTAGAAGTTTAACTTCCATAGAGTTTGCACTATTAGGGACATTTTCCTTCTCTTTATGAATGACCTTTTGTGACTTTGCAGAGACACTGTTGTATTGAACAACAAGTACGTCCAGCTTGTACAGAGTACCAATTTGAGCACCCCTAGCCAACACCATTGAGCCTCTAGTCATTTTCTAGTCATTGCCAGAGAATGAGACTTGCACTCCAACATCGTTCAACTTACTAACAAAGAAATTTTTTTGAGCCAGACCTGGTATATGCATTACATCATTGATTCCCTTCACTCTTCCATCAGGGAACTGAATTTTGTAGTACCAGCATTTCCTTGATCAACCTTGTACAATAAAACATCACTATTACAATGCTATCCAAAAGCATACAATGAAATTCACACACCGATCAATCCTTGTTCCAATCGAACAACTCCACCACCATTCAAAATTTTCAACCTTCGACCATTACAAAGAGTTCCATTTTGTTCATAGTTCATAAACGGTTTGATCTCCCACGAGTGAACAGTCACAACAGTCCAACTAAAAACAGTTTACATTCTGCTTCTCTCATTGGTTCAAAATAAACCACGTACGACAGTCGATCGATAAAAAAAATCTTCTAACTGTATCGCATATCGGTGAGACACCAGTTCGTGTCTCATTGATGTCAAACTGTCCATTTGACAATCACACACTATAGTCTTCTATCGCTCTATCGGTCTGACATGGTGAAGTCTCACCGACCAAAATACCATTAGGCTTAGATCCTACCTCAAAGGAAGTTCTCCAAAGCTCCTCTAATGATTCATGTCATACCGATGAATTTCTTGCTTATTGATCTCATCGGTGAGACTTACCCCGATCGATTCCATCGGGCAAACCAATACAGTCGGGATGATCATCCAAAGCTACGTCAAAGACCCAGGTTACTTTGATGCCATCCATTGGCAGGACTTACGTCGATCCTAATCCGTCAGCCAGACTTCAACCATTAGACGAAGATCTTAAGGCTGGGTCGAAGTCATATGTCATACCGATGAAGAACCATCGACAAGACTCACGCCGACCATATCCCATCGACTGGACTTCTACTGTCGGTCTGATCTTCACAGGTCTTACCAAAGACCAAAGTTAGCCTAATGGAGTACCATCGGGAAGACTCTCATTGATCATCACCTATTGGTCAGACTCCTACCTTCGTTGAGAGATAGAGAACTTTCATCGACCATTTAGGTCATACCGATGGATCCTATCGGCAAGACTAACCATTAGTCACACCGACATGATCATTTTGAACCTTTAGGACCAAGCTACTTGTCGGCAAGACATTCCAAGAGTCTCACTGATTTTTCTCTTTCAAGAGTTTCATGTTAGTAAGTTTGAGGCATATTTTTCCAACAATCCAACCTCTCAAATGAATAATAATTACAATTGTTTTTAGGGCTACAACCCAAGCAAGCTACTACTCCCTATAGAAAGGTTTTAGGGTCACTCCCAAGGAAGCTACAACTCCTTGTAGATTTTGTTTTAGGGCTTCGACCCAAGGAAGCAACTACTCCCTGAATTAAGAACAAACTCAAAAAAAATTACAACATGATAGTCCTATTGTCTGAATCTAACAATGAAGCTCAATCCTTTTGATGATTTTCAATTCTTCTTTTTCCCTTCTCTTTTGATGATAACGATTCTACTTTGACAACTTCTTCAAATATCTTCTCTGCAGATTACTGGCTCACTAATTCCAACCTTCAAGAATTTTTTCCTTTGGCTTGCTGCCTCCAGCAATCGATTGGGCACATTCTTCACTTTCCTTCTATCATAAAAATATGATCAACTTGAATCTAGATATGATCTTTCACTTTTCCTCTTTCTCGTTTAGTTGCCTACATAAACATCATAATGTATTTCACATCCTCAGTCGAATCATCAACACAACCTAGATCAACTAGGTTTACAATCTATACGATATTATATTGAATACATAATATGTTAGCTAAAGACAACAAGAATATTACATTTACAATTCGGCTAAAGATCAAACAATAACATGAAATGTTTAGAGGGCAAGACCCAAAAGGACTACATGCAACACCAGGAAGAGGGACACGCCATGCAGATCCCAACACTTGCTTAACTTGGTCCTATACACTCTTCATAGCTTCAATCTTCAATGAACAACATATGCATGCTTGACACATTCAAATTAGGTCAACCATAAGCAAGAAAACATGAAACTTGTAGCATGTTAGCCATTACGACATTGGCAATACTCATGAAAGAATAAAAATTACTTATTATTTTCCCATATGAGATAGCATGAAACATACAACACCTTCAAACACTCCTTGAACTTTGTGCACCCTTGAACTTGTGGCACACACCTTCAACATACCTCAATCAGCCAAGAAAAAGCGTAACCTAGCAACACCTTCATTCCAGACCACAACCTATTCCAAAAAAATAGAAAACATCTTGTAGAGGAACAAAAAACATCACAAGATCTTTAGGAATAATATCCACCAACCAATTCACCACTTCATATAGAAACAAGTTGGCTCAAGCCAACAAACATTGAAACTAGTCACTGGATAATACAATCTTACACTCTGTCACTCCAAACTTTCTTTGTGAAAGGATAAAAGACATGAAAATTTGGATATAGTACCTTCACAACACAAGAAACTTAGCTTCTAAACCACACATCCATATTTGCAAACATGAAGGAATGCAAAGCCTAAGTTTGCACCTCTATGAGCATTGTCACAAAAAATAACACTTCCTTCAAACTGTCATAAATACAGACACCTTTTCGATAATATAAACAACATGAAACTTGGATCACACATGCTCTAACAACATATGAAGCTAACTTCCAAACCACATGAGTGCAACAACAACAAAGAGACGTAGATCATCTCCCAAGGACTTTGGCAACCAAATAGCCAAAGTGCAATACTGACAACCAAACTGCAACCAACTCCAACATTCTCCTGACATCGATGACAACCAAACTCATACTTTTGACATTAATGATAACTAGACTACAACAATCTCCCCTTTTGGTATTGATGGAAAAAGCAATCTGATATGCACACTTCTCCCCCTTTTACATCAACGGAAAAGGATAGATTTCTCTCCTCCTTAAGTTCTCCCCCTTAGGATACAAGATCTCCCCCTAAGACGCACAATGAATACTCTCTCCTTGAATGTATGAAACAAATTACAAGCTACCCCTAACAACAACAACCACTACCTACTCCTCTGGGAGGTAGCCACCATCAGTTTAGGAAAAAGATATATCTTGAATTACTCCCCTTGGAAAAATGCACCAACTATGCATCTAGCAAGTAGGAGGGGAAATTGCCCTAACTTGTGTCAGAGATACTCAAATGTATTGTTTGTGAGAGCCTTTGTGAAAATGTATGCAATTTGATCCTTAGTAGGTACATAATCCAACTTCACTTCTTTATTTGCAACCTTCTCTCTCAGAAAGTGAGGCCTGATTGATATGTGTTTGGTTCTAGAATGCATCACTGGATTCTTGGAAATATTGATAGCTCTTGTGTTATCACACAAAATAAGAATTGGCTCATTATAATTTATCTTGATATCCTTCAATATTTGCTTCATCCACAACACTTATGTACAACAAGATGCTACAAAAATATACTCTACTTTTGCAGTGGACAAGGATACCAAATCTTGTTTCTTACTATGCCATGAGACCATTATGCTTCCTAAAAAGAAAGCACCACCACTGGTACTCCTATCATCAACACAAAAATCTCAACCAACATCAATGTATGCACTCAGATCAAAGTCATTACCTTTTGGATATCATAATCCATAATCTAGATTACTCTTCAAATATTTGAAGATACTCTTGACTATCTTCACATGAGTTTCTTTACGATTAGCTTGAAATCTTGCCACCAAGCATATCGCATGTATGATATCAGGTCTTGAAATAGTTAAATACAATGGGCTTCCAATCATAGATCTATATAGCTTCTTATTAGCCATGGGAGATTCATCATCTTTACTCAAATGACAACCAGTAACCATGGGAGTACTAACTGGTTTACAATCTTCCATCCCAAAATGCTTCAACATATCCTTAACATACTTTGCTTGATAAATAAAGATACCATCATTTAGCTGAGAAATTTGAAGACCAAGAAAGAAAGACAACTCACCAATCATGGACATCTCAAATTCTTTCTACATTTCTTCAACAAACTTCTTGCACATCTCATCATTTCCACCAAAGATAATATCATCAACATACACAACAACTATCAAAATTATTTCATGTATAATCTTAAAGTAAAGATTACTATTTACGATACCTTTCTTGAATCCTTGCTAAATAAAGTACTTATCCAACCTTGTATACCAAGCCCTAGGAGCTTGTTTCAAACCATACGAATCCTTTTTGATTCTACACACCATGTTTGGTTCTTTTGATAATCGAAATCCATTAGATTTCTCTATGTAGACTTCCTCTTCCAAATCTCCATTTAGGAAAACTAATTTGACATCCATTTGATACACTTTGAGGTCCTTGTAGGCAAAAAAACCAAGAAACATTATAATTGCTTTCATTCTTGCTATCAGAGCAAGAGTCCCCTCACAATCAATACCTTCTTCTTGTGAATAGCTTTTACATACCAATATTGCTTTGTTTCTTACCACTTCTCCTTCCTCATTCAACTTATTCTTGAATACCCACTTAGGTCCTATCACATTCTTGTCCATAGGCCTTGGAACCAATTCCCAAGTCTAATTATTCTCAATCTGACTCTACTCTTCTTCCATTGCTTGTATCCACCCTTCATCCTTATTGGCATCAACAAAAGTTTTTGGTTCTACCTTTGATAGTAAACAAGAGTTTACTTGTTCACTTGTTTTTGCAAGCCTTCTTTTGGTCAACACTCCTTCAATCTTATCTCCAATGATCTGATCTTCTTAATGATTTATTTGAAC
The DNA here is from genome assembly GCA_007115665.2 of Sequoiadendron giganteum. Taxonomy (NCBI): domain Eukaryota; kingdom Viridiplantae; phylum Streptophyta; class Pinopsida; order Cupressales; family Cupressaceae; genus Sequoiadendron; species Sequoiadendron giganteum. The sequence continues at coordinate 601,605,801 of CM021106.1, read as the reverse complement.
ATACTTTACAGGAGTCTTGCTGAGATTTTCTGGTGTTTCTTTTTTATCTTCAACACATTCTTCTTAATCTTCATCTGAGCAGCGAGGTGCATTAGACCTACAGTCCTTAATATCATTCATATTCTGATGTGGATCTTCACCAACTTTCACATTAGTGCTTTCAACTATTCTTCCCAATCTCTTATTGGAGCACATGTATGCCTTACTCTGAGATGAGTATCCCAAAAATTACCTTCATCAACCCTTGAATCAAACTTCCCCAAAACATCTTCATCTCTTCCAATGTAACATTTGCTTCTAAGGACTCTAAAATACTCGATAGTTGCAAGTCTTCCATACCACAACTCATAAGGAGTCTTAGTGTTGTTCAATCTCAACAATCCTCTATTAAGAATATATACTAAAATATGAACTACTTCTCTCCAATAAACATTAGACAAATTTTCTTCCATCAACATGGTCCTTGTCATCTCTTGAACATTCTTGTTCTTTCTTTCAACTGCCCCATTTTGTTGAGGAGTTCTAGCAATAGACAAATGCCTCTTTATCCCATATTTTTTCACAAAAGTCATTGAACTCATTTGAAGTGAACTCACCTCCTCTGTCAGACCTCAAACATTTGATCTTTGCATTCATTTCATTTTCAACGATTTATTTGAAAATTTTGAATCTACTAAAAGCATCAAACTTATCTTTCAAGAAAGTAACCCATATCATCCTAGAGAAATCATCAATAAAAAGCATGAAATACCTTTCTCCTTTTAGACTTTTTGTTCGGGTAGGTCCTCACAAATCAGTATGTATCAACTTTGATGGTCTACAAGAATAATATCTTTAGACTTGAAACTTATCCTTGTCTGCTTACCAAACTGACATTCCTTGCACACTGTACTTGCAAGCTTGATTATCTTAGGCATATCTCTTACCACATGCAACAAGTGATCTTGACAAGAATGTCAAAGTTAATGTGTCCTATTCTCCTATGCTACAACCAAAATTCACTTGCTTTATCTATAAGACAAGTTCTTCCATTGACATCTCTTAGACTATATATGTCACCACTTGTCCTAGATCCCTCAACAACTAATTGACCAGATTTTTCTTTTTTGATTTCACATCCACTTTTATTTAATATGAGATTGTATCTATTTCCACACATGTAACTCACACTAAGAATGTTATATCGCATGCCTTTGACATAAATAACATCTTCTATTCTACTCTTTCCATCAATACTGATAAAACCTTTTCCATAGATCTACACTGAAGTATCATCTCCAAGCTTGACAATGCCACCATTGCACTTCACAAGTTTGATAAACTTGCTCTTATCTCTTTTCATGTGGTTTGAACAACAACTATCAATCACCCATGAATTAGCCTCATCTTTTGCATGAAAATTAGTACACACAACACTTGGATCTTTAGCTTTATCTTCAATTTTCTTAACAGCTAAAAATAAGACTTCATCTTTATTATCCGAACCAATAGTTTCATCATCCTTTGTAGATTAGGAATCTTCCATGGAGGAGGGACTCTTCTTTACCTTATTTATATGAGGCTCTTTGTTTCTCTTTTTAGAATCTTTCATGGGACATTTAGAAGCAAATTGACAAACCTCTCCACACTTGAAATGTTTGAAAGGTAGATTACCTTTATACTTGTTGGTACCTCTCTTAAATTTTCTTCCACTTCGTCAGTGTCACTATCCAGATCAGATTCTTCATATGGTTCTTTCTTACTTGCTTTGAATGTTGCTTCCCTCTTTAGACCTTTTTTCCAAACTCTCTCATTTCAAATGCAATAAGGGAACCATATAATTGATCCATTGAAAGTTTATCTAGATCTCTAGCTTCCTCAATAGAAGATACTTTAGAACTATAAGATTTAGGAAGAAATCTCTCTATGTTTTTTACCATCACAGATTCTTCAAGATCTTCATCAAGACCTCTGATTATATTGACCAAGTTTCATCTACCCAGAGCACATATCCTACAATGTCTTCAACCTCTGACATTTTTAGGTTCTCAAACTTTCCTTTGTATATTTGTAGCTTTGCTTGCTTTACTTTGATATCTCCTTCATAAATACCACTAAACTTATCCTAGACTTACTTTTTTGACTTGTAGTGCATTACCTTTACTAGGTCAGAATCTTATAGCCCACTCAAGATAGTATTCTTTGTCTTTCCATTGTTCTCATAGGCCCTGATCTTAGTTGGATCGGTTGGATGAGTAGCAAGAACAATATATCCATCCTTGATAGATTGTCAAATGCCATACCCCAAAGAGGATAAATGAGTTTCCATTCGGTATCTCCAAAAAAATAAAATTGTTCCATCAAACCTAGGCACTTTGCGAGATCATTCTTGTGCCATCCCAGATCCTCCTCAAGTGGTTAAACTTATTCCAAGGAACCAAGCTCCAATACCAATTGTTGAAAACACATCAGAATACTAAGAGGGGGTGAATCATTATTCTATCAAATGTCAAACCCTCTGGAGAAAATTGAAACTTAAACATTATAGCATAAACAAAAACATGAAAGATGAACCCAATGCACAACACCAATCAATCAGATGTACGTGGAAACCCCATAGGGGAAAAACCATGGTGAGAAAAGCTGCTAAGAGCTACTATCCTAATCCAACCTCATAAATGAATAACAGTTATAACTTTGTTTTAGGGCTACAACCCAAGGAAGCTACTAATCCCTATAGAAAGGTTTTCGGGTTACTCTTAAGGAAGCTACAACTCCCTGCAAACTTTGTTTCAGGGCTTCAACCCAAGGAAGCAACTACTCTCCGAACCGAGGTGATCCCACAATGCTAGTTTACAATTTTTGGGAGATTTTGATTTTTGCTGAAATCACATATTTTTAGAAAATATAATGATTTCAGCATTAAAAGTTCCATTTGAAGGATTCCAACTGAAGAGGGTTTGATCAAACCAACTTAGATCAAACCCCCTTGGATAGAACCCCTCTAGTTTTAAACCATACCTATAACAGAGTCTCCTTTACACCTATCAAAATGCTGATAAAAAACCACTTTTGATTTACCTTTTGGGGGATCAAATGAATTCATTTAAAATTTATCTTTTTTAAGTACATAGTCCTTATTATAAGATTCCCCAAAAGTATAATTTTAAATAAATTTAATTTAATTATTATATTTATTTTCTATTTCTTGTGAATGTAGGTTTTTCATCGAAAATCAAGATCTTTGTTCTGCACAAGTGGAAAAATAACAAATTATCAATATTTTTTTTTTGAAAAATATCAGTGCACTAGATATTAAAATCCTTGATCCAAACAAAAAAAGAAAATTGAATTTCAATACATATAAAAAAAGTTATGTTGTATACAGTCCGCCTATGTCTGAATTGTAATTGGTTTGACTTTGAAACTTGATTAAGGAAAAAATGTTCAATAAAACACTATGAAACCAAATTAAAGCACTAGATATATTAGTTACAAATTTAAATTTGAAAAAAAAAAAAATTTATCCTTCATGGAAAAAAAGTTACGTTGTATACGATGAGCATCACTCCTTAAAAATGGTGTTTATTGAAAAAAACTAGTTTTCAAAGGAGATGGAAAAAGAAGTGCAATTTGATTCCAATTTTTTTGAAATAAATATATATAGAATCTACAAATAAAATGTCACAAATCACTAGTTTGCATCATCTTCAAGTTCCTCACGGTTTAGCCGCTATAGGTGCCCGAAAGTGAATATATAGTTAGAAAAAATCAGTTCAGTGTCCAGTTTGGCCAAAAATTGTAAACCGATATTGTGGGATCACCCACCGAGAACAAACTCAAAGAATATTATAGAATTATAGTCCTTTTACTGTCTGAATCTAATAATGAAGCTCAATCCTTTTGATGATTTCAATTCTTCTTTTTCCCTTCTCTTTTGATTATTGCAATTCTGCTTTGAAAAATCTTCAGTAATTTATTCAAATGTCTTCTCTATAGCTTATTGGCTCACTGCTTTCAACCTTCAAGTAGTTTTTACTTTGTCTCACTACCTCCAAAAATCAGTTAGGCACATTCTTCACCTTCCTTCTGTCACAAAAATATGGTCAACTTGAATTTGAACATGATATTCCACTTCGGCTCTTTCTCTTTCAGTCGCTTACATAAACATCATAATGCATTACACAAACTCATTCAAACCATCAACACAACCTAGATCAACTAGGTTTACAATTTATACAAGATATTACATTGAATACATTACATGTCAACCAAAGACAACAAGAATATTACAATTACAAGTCGGCCACACATCAAACAATAACATGAAACATGTAGAGGGCAAGACCCAAAAGGACTACACACAACACCAGGAAGAGGGACATGCCTTGTGAATCCAAACACAATCTTAACCTAGTCCTATACACTCTTCAAAACTTTGATATTCAATGAACAACATCCACACGCTTCACACATTCCAATTAGGTAGGCCATAAGCAAGAAAACATGAAACTTGTACCATGTCGGTCATTGCAACATTGGAAGTACTCATAGAAGATTAAACATTACTTAAAATTTTCAAAGATGAGATAACATGACCCATACAACACCTTCAAACACTCCTTGAACTCCATGCACCCTTGAATTTATGGCACACACCTTCAACATACCTTAGTTAGCCAGGCAAAAGCATAACCTAGCAACACCTTCATTCTAGACCATAACCTGTTTTGAAGAAAATAGAAAATATCTTTCAAAGCAACAAAAAACATCACAAGATCTTCAAGAATACTCTCCACCAGATAATTCACCACTTCATATAGCAACAATTTGGTGCAAGCCAACATACATTGTAACTAGTCACCAAACAATATAGTCCTGCACTTTGTCACTCCAAATTTTCTTTGTGGAAGGACAAATGATATAAAACTGTGGATATAGTACCTTGACAACACAACAAACTTAACTTTTGAACCCATCATCCATATCTACAAATGCAGAGTACTACAGAGCCAAACTTTACACCTCTATTGTAATATACCCAACGTTTACCCAACAATTTTCACCTATGTTTTAACTCAGAAAATGAATAACACAAGTTTCCAAAAACATGGAAATGAAATTTTTCTTTTTAAATAACGTAATTTCACATTGCATAAATAAAATAATATTACATAATTCCAAGTAGATGATTCCCATATTTTTTAAATACAGATTACAATTGATCCATGATCATGTTCATATACAAATTCATAACTTACAAGAATTCAAAGTGTCCACCTATGGATCAAACATCTTCATCTTCTTCTATTTCACAAGCCTCGATTACCAACTGCAAGAGGGAGAGCATCACCCAAGTTCTTTTCCTCAAACCATAGACTTAAGTAGTTCCCCACACATCTCCTAACTGGTAGATGGCCCTACATTTCAATGCAAAGTTTAGTATGGAAACCCTCTAGAAATACCTACATGGTGTTGTGTCATCATGACTAGTTACTCTCATATATTATAGATACCTGCCAACTATGCATGACACTCCCGACTAGCTATGTAATCCTGGCACACAGTGAATCAACAAAGTGTATGTAGTGACTTCTACACTTACTTTGGCCAAAGTTTTCATATAAATATACAATAAATCCACTTTCTATGAAGCAGTGTCATATGTTCACCCACCCCCTCGCTTGACTTGGAAACTCAATGGACATGTGAAAATTCTTGTCTTGGTTTGACCTCAAGATTTAAATAATAAAAACAAGATTCCATACAAAAGTGATAACACACTTATATTGATCTAACTGACCAATTAGGTTTAACCCAACCTCTTGAATACCCTGTTACACATTTGTAACATTCTCGGGACTGAAAAATGCCTCTTATTCAAGTTCTTTCTTTTAATCATGGGAGTAACGACTCTCCTAGTTCATACATAACTAGTTAATACTAATGACACCATGTCACCGATTGGACACACTTGGTCTCAATCTAAAGCACTGTCAATATGTCGATATGTATAAAAATCCAGATTTGAAGATTACTTCATGTATCGAGTTTTAGAATCTTTGTTGCCATATCTAGTATGGCTCCATCCTTCCATGATGTCGTAACCAATCTGGTTATCCTTGACATTAAATCTCATATAAAATCTTAAGTTTATAGTAATGTCTAATAATAGTAAGTCAACATAATAAGCTATTTAACTAAGAACCTTTTGAATAATCTCCAATTTCCTCATGGTTCTTTCCAAGTTATCCTTGCATAATTGGTATAAGGTTCCTACATTTTTTTGTACATATACATTCATATATCTTTTCTTTAAATATGACACATATTCACATGTTAAAATGTATTGTAAGTTGATATCCAATTTGGAGATCATTTTCTGTTTGAGAGGAGTTTGTGCTTCTGCACCTTAAAATCTCCTTGCATTATGGCTTTGGTTTGCCATGAAGTAAAATCCTCTCTTTCAAGATTTAGAATACTGTGAATAGGTATAGAGTATTGGTCAAGTATAAGATAATATCAAAAAAGGTAATTAGAACACATATATCTCTAATATATTTTTCAACCCTATTGTTGCATATCAATATAATCACATTAAAGTGTATACCCTAACCCTAGAGAATAAACTAATCTCCTACTTTCAAGGGTTATAAACAATCAAGAATGTAAGTTCTCCATCCATGGTTAAACTAGACCAAATAAAGGTATTCATAAAATAACATCATACTCTAAATAGTAATGGTATAATACCTCTATTAGGATTTCATCCCTTTCATTTCCAAGCAACATAACTGATTCAAACAATACAAATACCATACAGTATTTTGGATATTACCATAATACCCTATTCTAGCTTATCTTTGTTATAGTAATCAAACAATATAATTATAATAACAAAATATCATATCCCTTCCAGCTTGTAATTAGTCTAGCTAACTGCATAAATAATCTAACTGATTGAACTTGCACACACATATTTTCCAATAGTAGTATGCACACAAATATTAGCTCAAACACTTTCAGACAGTAATAATACTTAGTTTCACAAAATTAATAAGAGATATAGAGATAGCTATCTTAAGCATGTCCGGTATAAATTAGTTCCCAATGATTATCTTAAGACTCCTAACTCAATGCAAATGGCTTAGCTTGTTGCCTCCTCTAATCTCAACTCCTCTTGTTATTGTTACTTAGATATCTTTATTTCTCAACTCAAACTATCCTCACACAAAAACAAGTATTCTATGCTCTCAAAGCTCACAAATATTCTACACTCAAACTCACCAATAAGTTTCTCTCAAACTTACAAAATGAATACAAAATAATCAATATGAATACACTCAAGAATGAACAACCAAACACTAAGCTACTTCCCTCTATTTATAAAAAAATGGAAAGTATTTTCCAGCTAAGAGAAAGCTAAGTTTCATGCCACCTCTTCTATCTTTTCCAGTCGTGGGCTTTGCTGGTCAAAATAGTTATAGAATTATCTCTTGAAATCACTCAAATTCCTCTATCAAATGCCATGACCCAATTGATTATTTCAATCTGTGATTTATTATTCATTATCTCAACAAAAATCTCCAATGACATAGTACATATGGAGTCCAAATCAAAATCAATTTGTACTTCTACCCTAGTCATGGCTTAAACAAGCATATCTCATGATATTTTACCAAGTCAAAGCTCTCTTTTGGGCTATGTGTGGGCTTTATAAACTCTTGTTTGCATACTACTTCATTGTGGCCTTTTACATTCCTTTTAAACTTACAATTTGGGTGCCTATATTGGCGGTTCATGTTTTCATAACAACTACTTTTAAATGCTTCCAAACAGTAATGAAATATCCATGCCACCTTGCCTTTTGGTGTTGCATTTTGACTCATTCAAAAGCGTGGTTACTCAACCAAAATGTGGCTTACTTTGCATACTTTATAACATCAATAACATGCTTATATTATGTTATATTATTTCTACTTCCATCACATTACTATCTTCTGCCCTTTATTCCATCTGTTATCCTCACTATGCATGACATATTTTATGGTGTTTAATTTGCAAAAACATTTATAACTTATGCGCTATGTGTGGCTTACTTCTCCCATGTGCAAGGCAATTTTGCCTTTGAATAGGTTGTGCTAATTAATTTTGGTGATATGCATATATCCGCCTATATATTTATATTATAATATAAATAATTTTAATATATTCATGTATATTAATAAATTTATATTTGTCATTCAAATAGGTAATGTATATTTATATGTCAATTCTAATTAATATAATAGTATATATATATATTCATATACATAAATACAATAATCATTTAAATAATGAATATATATATATATATATATATATATATATATTAATACATATATACGACTAATATATATACATATATATACACCAATATGTATATTATATGTTTCACTTGATTACCAATATTACGTATATATGTATGTATATATACAATAATCTTTTTTACTTATATCATTATATAATGATATAACAATATATATTTTTAGATATATGAGTTATTTAATTTCTGATATTAGTATTACATTAATATGTACACATATATACACCTCAATTAAATATCGACACCTAAATTCTCCCTTGGATACCTATATATACATTCCCTATATCACATACACATTTCACATAGTGAAAGACATGTACAAGAGTTTTGTGATTTTAATTCGATTTGCTTAAATGATCAAGGTGGTTCAAAGATGATCAAAATAATTAAAGACAAGACAACCATCCTATCTTTCACCATAGGAAAACTTACACAATGTTCTCATAGGTCCAAGTGTTGAACTTGGTAGCTTTGATACCACATGTAACATACCCAACGTTTACCCAACAATTTTCACCTATATTTTAACTTAGAAAGTGAACACAAGTTTCCAAAAATATGGAAAATAAATTTTTCCTTTTCAGTAACATAATTACATATTGGATAACTATTTCCCACATATCATTGCATAAATGAAATAATATTACATAATTCCAAGTAGATAATTCCCATATTTTCAAATACAGATCTTACAATTGATCCATGATCAGGTTTGTATACAAATTCATAACTTACAAGAGTTCAAGGTCAAGGCGTCCACCTATGAATCACACATCTTCATCTTCTTTTATTTCTATTACACCCCGTCTCTTAGTTATCGGGTTACTTTTACCTTGAAAGTAAATATGATGATAAATGTAGATCATGAACTTTAATATGCTCAATAGGTGAATGAAATATTGAAATATGCATTAAGATGTTATTGCTTCTGAAGGAATGATTGTTTCATATTGATGGAAAATGTGACGAATAAATATGAATTGCAATATAATTACTTTAATGCCTGGATGATGCAAATGGTTTATGATGCTAATATATTTCATGTGAACGACTGACTACCTATGTGATGCAATAAGTTGGACTTATATAATGACATTTAATAGGATTCATTACTTTATATGGAACCCCATGTCATCATTTTATGTCTAAATATTTACTTTGCGTGCATGTTTGTGAGTGCTACATACTTTGAGATACATGATCATTCTAGGATTCATGCACACCTCAAAGTGGGGGAAAAATGTAATGGTGAAGTTTACATACCCATGTTATTTTCCATTTAGTTTCATGTCCATTTTGAGAGAATTCCTCAATACACTAACATATTGATAGATTTGGTGTAATCATTTGCAAAGTTAGGCCCATTCCCCTAGCCTTTACTTATCCCCACACACACAAATTCCCATACCATTACACATGCCTTATCTAAACACACACACACACACACATCTAGACATCTAGACATCTAGATACATTTACTCATATGAAACATTTATTACACATATGCACACACCTATCCTCATAGATTCTATTATCCACTCAATTTGACATTTTTGTGTCTCAAGTTGTTTTTGTGAATGCAAGGTTGACCTTGTGGTTATGGATTTGAGCCAAAACTTTCTAAATTTAAACACAAAATTTAGTCAAATTTTCACCTTGAATCAAATAAGCACATGTTTGCATAATTTATTGCTACGCACTTGTATATAAAAGCATTCAATTGCACTCATTTGATCATCATGGGATAACATTGAATATCATTTACATTTACAAAAGGAGTGTGCTAAGAATATTTCAATTAGAGTACTTAATAATAATATAATTATGCATCACATCACTCTTAAACATTTGTTTGACTGAAGCCTACTATCTTTAATCTTTTACCTAAGCTTTTCAAGGCTTGACCTAGGAGAAAACATCCCCTAGCAACATCCTAACAACCCTTCAAATGTATTTCTAAATATTGCTAATCTTTAGAGTAGAGAAAAAGGCAAAGTTGGCAAAGGTGAACTAGTTAAGCAAAAGAGCATAAGTACACCTTTGATAACATTAAATTTGTATGACATTGACAAATCTATGTACATGGATAAGATCTAGACTAGTGGACTTGACCCAAGATAGAGCATAAATTTAACACACATTTGATAAGTTACACAAAGATAAATGTACCATTTTTCAATAAAAATAATTAAATTTCCAAAATCTACATCTAAAAAAATTCATTATTCAGTCATCAAACTAAATACCCTTATCCGCTATACATTAATCTTTGTACTTTTTACATTTAACTCATAATTACATTAACCCATATCTACCGATTACTAATCTAAATTATTTTGTGCCCACGTGTATGCATCATTTGATTAACCTAGATTGAGTTTAAGAAAAGCTTGTTTTCCTTGCACTCATCCACATCACCCCCTCTTAATTTCCTTCCCTTTTCCGTTACATACCCCACAAACTCCCCCAACTTTTCTCATTCATAAGCCCCACTTCAATACTTTCTTTTTCTTTCCTCAAGCACATTAGAAATAGCAAATATATTTATTAAAAAAATAAAATAATAAGAGCAAGCAGAAAAAAAAAACCGACATATAAAAAAATTCCTGACATTCAATTTTTTCTAATTAATTAATAAAAATTTCACACCTTCCTTCACCAAATATTTTTTTCCCTTCCAGACGAGAAAAGGATCCAGACTCCCACAACCCAAGCATGGCAAGCCGTAGATCAAATTGAGCGGTTTCGAACCCCATAATTCCTAAAACAAAACCACTTGAAAAGCCCTAGGATGGGCTCGGCAGGCGCACCAGCAGGCGGTTTCGACATGCAGAAATTCTTCAAGCCAGGCAGCCCTTCAAATGCCGTGATGCCGCCCCCTTCAGCTCCCTACCCGCCTCCCCAGTACCACCCCGCTATTGCTAACCCACCCAACTCCTCCTATTCTGCCGCCTCATTTTCCTTCCCAGCCCAACAGCAGCAACAGCAACAGCAACAGCAGCAGTACTTGCACCATTATAACCCTAACCCTAGCCCGTCGAATCCCCGCCCCTACATCGGCTTACAAAACCAGCCCGGTTTTTCACAGCCCTCGATACCGCCTCTGCCCTCCCCTATCGCAAGCCCTCCTCTGGATGGCGCGCGCTTAATGGCCCTTCTTACTGCGCACAATTCAGACAATAGCAACACAAACAGTAGTAATTTGCCTCTGCCTTTGTCATTGCCGTTGCCTTTGCCGTCAAATCTTGAGCTACCGCCGGCCGCCCTGAGCACTCCCCACGGTCACATGGCCGCTAACTCTGTTGCGCCCCCGGCGCTGGCGCCCGCCATTCCTACGGCTCCGCCACAGCCCCCTCCTAGCAGGTTGCCCAGTGGTAAGCTTCCTCGCGGCAGGCATTTGGTGGGAGAGCACGTGGTTTATGATATCGAGTATCACCTGCCTGGGGAGGCGCAGCCTCAGCTCGAGGTTTCGCCCATTACGAATTATAGCTCCGATCCACTTCTAGTGGTCGGAAGGCAAATTGCAGTCAATCAAACCTACATTTGCTATGGATTGCGAGCAGGGACCATCAGGATTCTTAATATAAATACTGCACTCCGAGCGTTGCTTCGCGGCCACACCCAGGTACTTCTGCTTTTTTCTGATTACTTAATTTTATTTTGAAGTTAATTGTAACACTCTCCATGCCATCTACTACGAGCTTAGAAACAGCAGTGCTATTAGATCTTTTCTTTGCAGCTACACTCAAGTAAAGTTGCTCGAAAATTTTCGTACTTATTGTGTTTTATTACCCAGTCGCCATGACTTCAAGCAGTAAAATTATCATGTAGACTTTTGTAACAAGTTCTAGGTTCAAATTCATGAAAAATGCGTGAGTGTGTACATTGTAAATTAAGTGATTGACGATATCCAAATTTGTAACTTACTCAATTGTGATGACATCAAGTGGTAAATATTTGAGGCTTTCATAGCAAATTCCAGGTACAAATCCTTGAAAGATATGTTAATATCGAGTAGTCTACCATATTCAAGTTTAGGAATTTAAATGCATAGAGCCGATGGGATAAATAATTGGGGCTTTTATAGGAAATTCTAGGTTTAAATCTCTTTGTAAGTTATGTTTACTTATAATATTGAGTAATGTTCCACATTCAAAGTTTAGACTAAGTATTCTGGGTTTCGCAGTAAACTCTAAGTTTAGTTCCCTGACAGACATTTTGACGTGTAATATTGTGTAATATAACACATCCAACTTTGGAACTTACTCAATTTAATCAATTGTGATTGTTCTGGCTCTTATAGCAAACTCTATGTTCAGTTCCATTATAGACAGGTTAATGTGTCACATTGAGTAATATACCACATCCAATTTTGGGACTTACTCAATTTAATCCATTGTGATGAGCTTAAATGAAAAGTATGTTGATATGTAATATTGAGTAATGTGCCACTACCAATTTTGGGTGCTGCCAACCCAATCTAGGCTACAGGAAAGCCCTAATTCAATTTGACACTTTGCATTTAATAATTTAAGGATTTTGAATTTACGCCTTCAATATTGAAGCTTGATTTGCTTAATTTGGTTACAAGAAATGTAATCTATGCCTTTACACTCATTATCTTATTTACTTAGCATCAACACTATTGTAGAGTTGTCCTTTGTAGTCAGAGGCAGGAAATTTTGCATTGAACTCCCCCCCTAGTTTTATATATAAGCAAATTTGACACTTTCTCTACCATTAACTAAATATTTCTGACTAGACAGTATCACCTTTAGACATAGAACCAACATCCTATGGGTTTCAAACATCAACACTGCACCCAGAAATTCTCTTTTTGGTGACTCCCAGTTGTGCTTGTTTTAATTTTTTTGTGATTTGATGGTACTTAATTGCTCAATTGCAATGAGATCGAGCTGTAAGCTACTGGGGATTTAATAACAAATCCTAGGTTCAAATCTATGAAATTTATGCCAATGTGTGATATTTAGTGACACTGTTTCCAACTTGTAATAACCACCCTAGATTTTTTTTTTGTTGAAAATTTCAACTGTAAATGAGATATGATGAAATATCCATTCCACTTTTGAATCACCCAGATCCCTGTAGGGGCAAAGTGAGAACATATGGTGTTCCAGATTACAATTAAACTGAGTCAACAACTGAAAGTAAGGCACTGGGTGGCAAGCCAGCTAATACCACTTATTTAGTGGAGTGCATAAATAGTACTGAAAGAAGTAAACATCCACTTTTCAATGGGAATTACAAGGGCACATACACTTATTCAGTAGGAAAGCTTATACAATACTGGAAGATGAAAAACAAGCTTCTACCACTTATCCAGTGGGAGCAATTTTAATACTACCACTTGTTTAGTGGGGTAAGTTTCAGCATTAAACCAAAACAATCTCACTGGCGGTACTACCATCCAGTGTTACAACTTACAACTTAAAGTGCATGAGAATAATAGCTTTGGCAGTATGATCATCCAAAGCATTACAATGTCAGTACATTTGTATCATAAACATCTTAAAAAGAGGATTAGTTGTTGATAATAAGTGCTGATTAAAAAGAAATTGCTGTAACACCCCAATAAGAGTCATATATCTTGAACAAGTCCACCCAGCTTGGAAAGACAACAACAAATACCTTGATTGATGATGGAATACATTGATGCAGGTCTGTTGTCACCTGCTTGCTGCTGTGCTGTAGATAAACCAGTCTGAAAACATTGCTGAAGAAGCTCTGAAAACTCTGGAAATAGTCACACTAATACATTCCAACAAATCCAAATTTCATAATACTCAATAAAATTCACATAAACTTCTTCTACACACCACCAAAATGCAATATAAAAGTTGATAAACAAGCTGAAGATGTAAATCAGTCATACTCTGGACTGTATCAGTGTTTAGAGCTGCTGCTAATGTTAGAACAGCAGAAATCAAACACATCAAAACCCATATCATAATATTTTTCCCACCAAGACATGATATGAAAACATCATTGGCACACTAGGCGCCTCCAATGACGGAGAAAAGAGCACTAAAAACTAGGCATCCCAATCATCACATTCCCACGCCTCCTTAAATAAGGTACGACCCAGCAATGAAACTAAATCTGCAATCATTAGCTGTACGACCTATTCTTCTATAATCATTTCAAAACAATAGAAACTATCTATTTCGTACCAGCAATAAGACAGCCACAAGGGTACAACCAAGAGGGTGAATATGGCATGCCTGCAAGTGTACGGCCTGTCCAAGAAGTCATCAATAATTAACTGAAATCACACGAGTCAATCACCCAAAGATTGGCGACAACAAACCTCTTTAAACACATCAAATTTATCCATCTCTTAACACCAACAACGGAAACTCCAATTTGAAGCACAACAGTAATCCTTGAATGAAATTACCAAGACCAACTAGGGCGTTTTCGTCCAAACCAATTACTCTAAGAGGGGTTTTGTCCTCTAAAAGCCTTGGAAGAACTCAGGTTCATTCCAGCAGCATAACAATATTAAATTCACAAGTTTTCCTTTAAATGAGCTCACATCCTCCTTATATAGCTTTTTGGAGGGAAATATTCAATTTAAAAATATAATTGTTCTGAAAAGAACTGGTAATTCTATTACTTGCTTGCTTTAACAAGAAGAAAAGATTACAATATATAGCAGTTACATAGCACTGAAGACATTTATGAATCTAGCTACTTCAACTACCTACAACTGTAGACATTTAAGATGTCTAACAACCTCTACCTAATTACATTTATTATTGACCTTTAATTATATAGAGATATATTATTCTAACACCCTCCCTTAATGGTCAATCTATCAATAACACCAAGTTGCCCCCTAAATTTGACAAACTTATCCGGGCTTAGAGACTTGGTGAGAATATCTGCAGTTTGATCCGCTGTTGGAACATACTGCAACTGAATTGATCTGTCTTCTACCAGCTTGCGGATGTAGTGACAATGAAGCTCGACATGCTTGGTACGTTCATGGAAGACTGGATTTTTGGCCAGTTTGAGCACCCCTTGATTATTAGTGTACAAGGGAGAAGGACCTGCTTGTGACATTTGCATGTCAGAAAGGATCTTGCGAAGCCAAACTGCCTCACATGCTGCCTTAACTGTTCCTCGATACTTTGCTTCAGTTGAGGAAAGAGCCACTGCCTGTTGCTTCTTGCTGGTCCATGTTACAACACTTGTACCCAAACTGAATACATACCCAGAAGTAGATTTTCTGTCATCCACTGAACCTGCCCAATCTGAGTTTGTATAACCAATCAGCTTTGGAGCCTTGCATCTGCCATACAGAATGCCATAATTTGAAGTGCCCTTAACATATCGCAACACACGCTTCGCTGCAACCCAATGATCAAGTTTTGGAGTTGTCATGAAGCGAGAAATGTAGCTCACGACAAAACTAATACCAGGTCTAGTGGCAGTGAGGTAGATGAGGCTGCCCACTAGTTGCTTGAATGCCGTTTCATCGACCGGAGGTGAATCAGACTTGGCTGATAACTTCAACCCTTTCTCCATAGGTGTGGAGGCAAGTTTACAATCCTGCATTCGAAATTTGTCAAGCAGACTTCGAGCATATTTAGATTGAGAGATAAAAATACTATCAATTGTCTGCCAAACCTCAATACCCAAGCAATAACAGAGAAGCCCCAAATCTGTCATAGCAAAAGCCTGGCACAAATTCTGTTTGAGGGCTGCAATCAAATGTGCTGAACTACCAGTAATAATCAAGTCATCAACATAGACAACAAGAAAGAGAATATCATCACCAAAGTGTTTGACATACAAATTACTGTCAGAAGGGCTGCATTGAAAACCATGATCAACCAGGTACTGATCAATCTTGATGTACCATGCACGGGGAGCCTGTTTCATTCCGTAGAGTGCTTTGACTAGTCTACAAACCTGATGTTCTTTTTTGACAACCTTGAAACCGAGAGGTTGCGTTATGTAGACTTCTTCCTGCAACTCACCATTGAGAAAGACACTCTTGACATCCATCTGATGAACTGTCCATCCAAATTGGGTTGCAATAGTGAGAAGAAGACGAATTGTGCTCATCTTGGCAGTAGGAGCAAAAGTCTCCTTGTAGTCAATGCCCTCCCATCGTGTGAATCCCCGAGCTACCAACCTTGCCTTGTATTTATCTAGAGTACCAACTGCATGATATTTGACCTTGTAAACCCATTTGCAACTGATAGGTTTCTTCCCAGGAGGAAGATAAGAAATAACCCAAGTGTGATTCTTCAGAAGACTATGGTATTCTGTCTCCATAGCCTTTTCCCACTCTGGAATTCCTTTAGCCTCTGAATATGTTTGAGGCTCATAGATGCTGTGGATGTTGGCCATAAGAGCAAAATTGATTGTGTTTTGCTGCTTGCGCTTTCTGCGAGCTGATTTGCCCTCAATGAGTTCATCATCATGAAGATCTCCGAGAGTCTTGGCCCACCATTTAGGCCAGAGAGTAGAAGTACCAACATCTGCAGTAAGAGAAACAACATCTCTTGGGATTTCTGGAACAAAGTCATCTGGATGTGAGTCCTGAGGAAAATCAGGTGGTGCTAGATCATGACTAGTAGACTCCTCATCTTCAGAGTTAGAATGCTCAGAAGCCCTCCCATTAGGGGAACCAAGAGGAAGACAAATACCCTCATCAAAAACCTTAATAGGTTGATCCTCAGGACTGGTAGTAGGAAGAAATGGACCAGTAGTCTCATCAATCACAACATCACACTGAATATGAGACGATCTTTCTCCACATCAATCAACCTGTATGCCTTGTGATTGTCGCTGTAACCTGTAAACATAAGTTGCTG
The DNA here is from genome assembly GCA_007115665.2 of Sequoiadendron giganteum. Taxonomy (NCBI): domain Eukaryota; kingdom Viridiplantae; phylum Streptophyta; class Pinopsida; order Cupressales; family Cupressaceae; genus Sequoiadendron; species Sequoiadendron giganteum. The sequence continues at coordinate 601,588,608 of CM021106.1, read as the reverse complement.
GCTCTTGGAGTCCAGCTTGGCACCTGGAATCCAGACATGAGCTGTAGAACCAAAGACTTTCAGATGGCCCACCTTAGGCTTACGTCCTGACCAGGCTTCTTCAAGAGTCTCTTCTTAACGGCCTGTGTAGGTGACCGATTCAAGAGGTAGACTACAGTATAAACTGCTTCAGCCCAGTATTTCTTGGGGACATTTCTTTACTCCATCATAGAATGAGCCATTTCAGTAATGGTACGATTCCTACGGTCAACGACACCATTTTGCTGAGGGGTGTATGGTGTGGTGAGTTGGCGTTTAATGCCATGTGTAGCACAAAAAGTAGAGAAGTCAGCTGAACAAAACTCCCCCCCATTGTTTGACCTTAGAGTGATAATCTGAGAACTTGATTCTTTCTCAACTAAGGCCTTATACTGCTGAAATGTATTGAACACATTTGATTTATGTTTCAAAAAATGCACCCACATTTTTCTATTGAAATCATCAACAAATAATAAAAAGTACCTGGACCTTGTAACGGATGGAGTGTTCATTGGTCCACATACATCAGCGTGAACCAATTGAAGTACCTTGGAGGCTCGCCAAGAATCACCATCCAAGAATGGTGGCCGATGTTGCTTCCCAGCTTGACAGGCTCCACAAACTCCATAATTTTGAGTTTGGATCTCAGGTAGACTAGCAACCAAACCCTCCCGAGACAGTTGAGAGAGATAGTGCATATTCAAGTGCCCATAATGCTGATGCCAAAGTTTGTTGATGGAAGTACTCCTGGCTGCCAGAGCGTGCTCTTGAGAATCACCAGAATCAGCAAGTCTATACAGACCATGATCCTCAAGTCCCATAGCGATTGTAGTACGAGTCTCCCTGTCAACAATGTTGCAGGTGGACGAACTGAAAATAACATCCAACTGGGGAGAATGCCTCATGATCTGGCTGACGGAGAGAAGATTATGTGCCATGCCTAGAACATAGTAGACATCAATAAATATTAAATCTCCCTCCAGAGTGAATCTGAACATTGCCCTTACTAGCAACTGTATACTCTTCTCCTCCTCCAAAGATCACTGAATCAGTGAATGATTCATATTTGGTGAACCAATCTCGACGATGAATCAAATGCCGAGAAGCCCTTGAATCAATATACCAGGTAGAAGATTTGATTGGATCTGCAGTTCTTTTGGCCATAAAAGCATAGAATGCAGATTCTTTCTGCTCAAAGTGCTTTGCCACATTTGCCTTTTGTTGAGACCCTCTCTGCTTCTTTTGTTCAAAGCCAACCGAATTCAATAGTCAGCCTTCATATGACCATATTTATGGCAATAATTGCACTGAATGTTCTTCTCCTTCTTGTTGTCTTGAGAAGAACCAGAGCTTTTTGGTTGAGAAGATTGTGCCTTCCCTTTGTTCTTAGCAGAAGATTTGGTAGAGAACGCTTGCTGTCTCCTACGATCTTGTTGTAGAAGATTGTTACACAAGTCTGGAAACGTCAAATCAACATTTGTTGAAGTAATATTCAGTGTTCCAATGAAATGCTCATAAGATTTTGGCAAACTCTTCAAAGTAATGACGACCATGTCCTCTTTCTTCATTGTTTGACCAATCGCCTCCAACTGATCACGAATGTCTTTAATCTTTGTCACATGTTCCTGTAAGGACATTTTCTCATCCATAATGATGGAAAAAAACATGTTCTTGAGAAAGAACGCTTTGCTCTTGTCGAAGGTTTCATGAAGGGCCTTCAAATGATCCCAGATTTCTGTAGCAGTTTTGCCAGACTGTACCTGAGGTAGCTGCTCATTTGTGATTGAGAGTTTGACGAGCATGACAACTTCCCGGTTGCGTTCATCCCATTTGTCCTAGTCCTTTCCGGCTACAGTGGGACGAGTTGAGTTCCCCAAAACGACTTGATCGAGGCAATGATATTCAAAGATGGTAAGCATGCGTTGCTTCCAGGTGTTGTAATTCTTCCCATTGAACTTCTGGCTGCTTTCGAGCATTATATTTGTTAGAGATGCCATCAGTACCCCGAGGTCAAATTGGGGAAGGCACAAAAAACATCGCATTGAAAACAAAAACAAGTTTTGCAGGACAAATTCCAAGGCAGAAATCGAAACCCTAGCCCGAATTTCGAGGTATAAACCAATGTAGAGTTTTTAAGACAAAACCCAAAAAATTTTGGCAGTACGCATGTGCACAAATTTCGAGGCACAAACTTCGAGACACCCCAAAAAATTGAAGACAACCCAAAAAAGCTCTCAAAATACCCACCAAGAATCTACAATCAATTTTTTTTTGACTTGAAACGAAGGAGATTTTCTCAAAACCCTAGTCGGCTTACAAAAATGCAGAAAATATGCCACGATTTTTGAAAAATCTGGAAAAACGCAGGCAATTTTTTTAATTGAAAACCGTGTCCAACAGGGAAGAAGACTGCAGTAGAACTAGGGTTCACAAGGCGACTTTAATGAAGGTGGAAATCGCATGCCTAAATCAGGAGGAAAACACGTTTTAAAAAAAAAACGCCCAAGACGTGATTAGACATAGGAAAAATCGTGCCTAGATGCAGAGAGACGTCAACCTTAGAACAAATTAAAAAAACGCGTCTTCAAGGGGGCCAAAACGTGACCAAAACCTTTGCATGAAAAATGCGAACAAGAGAGCGACGAAAATCCGCTCCCAGAATGAAGAAAAAGACGCAACGAAGAGAATTGAAAATTGCGACCTCAGGAGGGTAAAAAAACGCGCTAGAAAACACAAAGAGATGTTGCACGATTTTTACTAGAAGTACCCATGATTTTGTAACTAGAGGGTTGTATTTTTCTGTGAGAAATTGTCACGAAAAAATCAAAACAAAAACCCTACGAATTTTTTTCCTCAAAAACAAAAGAAAAATTTGGCGCCCAAAATCTCAGGTTTTAAAAGGTCTCACGTTTTTCAGAGAAGAAATCCGCCCAGAAACCCTCGCAGAAAAATTGCGACCCTTCAAAAGATTCCTCTTCATAGGCCACAAACAAAAAGTTTGTCTTTCAAAGTCAGAAAAATTCCTTTCGAAATTTTAATTTTTTTGTTTTGTTTTGTTTTAGGGCTCTGATACCATATTCTGAAAAGAATTGGTAATTCTATTACTTGCTTGCTTTAACAAGAAGAAAAGATTACAATATATAGCAATTACATAGCACTGAAGACATTTATGAATCTAGCTACTTCAACTACCTACAATTGTAGACATTTAAGATGTCTAACAACCTCTACCTAATTACATTTATTATTGACCTTTAACTATATAGAGATATATTATTCTAACAATAATAATTCTCTTTTTCCCTCACAAAGACCTTCTAGGAAATTTAATATTACTTTGCATGAGAAAAAACCTAGGTGTCCAACTTAAAATACAACTTAACACCTTTCCAACGAGCTATTACATTGATTTGTCCTTTTAATATTTCCCAACAATTAGACAACTTAGGTGAATTAATTAAATAATAACTCAATAGCTTACTTGAGTTGCTGAAAGCATTGAAATTGCATTTGAAACAAACTCTGATCATACCAACATGATCCATAAGGCTTGGGATAATGATTCAGAGGTTTGGGTGATCTACTAAAAATAGATTGCTTCTCCAAGAAGTTTGGAGAAGCCACCAAAAGTCAGAATTCACTTCTAAAAGTGTCAGACTGATCCACATTGCCTATTGAGCTCATTTCCAAGAGCCAAAGTCATTGCTAACCACCCTTGAGCACTCCAAGAAGTTTGGAGTTCTCCCCAACTCATTAGGAAGCTTATGAGAAAACTTGGAAATTGAGCTAAATGCTCACAAATCGATTCTGCTCAAAATGGGGACATTTCACAATTCTAGGACATACTCAATTGCATTCAAATTAGGTGCTAAATAGTTGATATTTTCATGACTTTTCTAGGCTCAAATATGTGAAAGACTAGTTGATATAATCTGAGTAATGTGTCACACCTAATCAAATGTATTGAGCTCAAGTGGTAATTGATTGGGACTTTTATAGTAAAATAGAGGGTTAAATATGTTAAGGACATGTTATTACATAATATTAAGTAATGTATATCTTATTCTTGGACACCCAAATGTAATGATCTCCAATGGCATAATTCATTGGTTCTTCTACAACAAATTTTGGGTTTAAATTCATAAAAGATATGTTAATGTGTAATGACGAGTAGTAAACCACACCCTTCGGGATTTACTCAATTATGATGAGCTCAAATGTTAAACCTAATGTGGCTTTCATAGAAAATCTTGGCTTTGTATTTGTGAAACAAATGCATTTTGTAATCTTAAGTAACTTATTGCATCCAATTTTGAACTTACTCATCTACAATGAGCTCAATTGATAATTTATTGGTGTTTCCATAGCAAACTCTAGCTGCAAATCCTTGAAAGACATGTTAATCATAATATTGAGTAATGTACCACATTCAATTTTGGGATTTACTTAATTGTGATGAGCTCATGTAGTAAATCATTGTGGTTTTTGTAACAAGTTCTAGGTTTAAATTTGTGAAAGACATGTTAATGGGCAATATCAAGTAATGTGTCACTTCCAATTTGTAGCCTACCTAAATTAGGATTAGAATAATATTAACTTTTGGATTTTGAACTTTTAGTTTTAGTTTTAATTTTAAGTTAAGCTTTAATTTTAAATTTATTTATAAGTTTAAAAATATGATTCTTTTTATTTATTACTATTTAAATTTTAATAAGTTTAATATTAATTATAGTAAATTTAATAGTTTATTTTGGATTAATTAGTGAGGGTTTGGTTACAATTTATCCACTATAGGACTTGCAAACTTATACATGACACCATGGGACTTACAATTTCATGCTTTGTCCTTTAAGGACCAACTGTGAGACTATTGCTTGCACCATGCAATCCTACACTAAGATGCCACTTTGGGGATTTGACTTGGAGTCTCCATAGTGAGAACCCAATGGCTTCACTTTTTGAGCACAACCCCTTTGACGTAAATTTAATAATTTTTTTGTAAGTTTAAGATTTTTTTTTTGATAAATAAATTAGGCGCTAGGGGGCCTAACCCCAAATACATTGTGAAACTAGACAGAGAAGTGTTAGATAATTACAAAAAACCGAAAGTTGACATTTCCACTGCTCCCTGCATCACTTTCATATCCGCCTAGTTTGCAACCTCCGTAGCCACCACCTCCTCTTCATCTCTTGCCACCTCCAAATGCCCATGATTTTGCTCGGTTGCTAGTAGAGCTAGGATGGCAAATTCATTTTCTAGGACTCGCGCCCTCGACAACTCCTTTAGCAAGTTTATATTCCTTGCAACTTTCGCCATTCGGGTCTTCGGATCTTCACCCAGACTCCACATGATAAAAGGGATCCACGGGCTGTTAATTGAGAGAACTAGTTGCCGCCAGATGCCTCCTATCGGCCTTAGCCCCATCCCCCCACCGCCATACCTAGGTAAATACTCCATTGCTTCATGCCAACGCGCCTTCACTAACCGCCTCATGAGAAAGCGCACCATGGCCTTCTCCTTTCGTATCTGCAATAGACACGCTATGAACATGTAAGTTATATTCAAATTAACGTGAAAACGGTAAATGGAGAACAAATCTTGCACCAAGAATCCGCTTGGTTGCTTCCAATGTTTCCGCATCCTCTGCATTAAATTGCCTTTTGAGTTGTGAATTCGAAACTGCACCTCAGAAGGCCATTTGCCTTTTCTTCGCCCCCAAGCATATCATGGTTTCCATGATAAAATTGGCATTTCTTCTTGCTGATAAATGATTTAAAGACTCACCACTGCCACCACTGTCCTTTTGCATTTTAGACTCCCATTGCCTCTTGTCTCGAGCTCAGGAGCTTGTATCCCTCCAAACTAGATCGCATGTGTGAAGTGACCAATATTAATCGTCAGCTCCCCATCGTAATCCTCAACCATCATGAGTGCCTCTTTAGATAGTTGGTCAACCTTCACGTTCCCTTCCTTGTAAACATGGGATATTTTAAATTCTTCAAATCCCTCTAATTCCCTCATAGTTTGACTTATTTGTCCAATTTCCAGTTTGGAATTGCCTTCTTGTGTATTGCATTAATTACTAACATAGAATCTCCTTCAAGATGGATTTTTCACCAACCCAATCTCTTGCAAAGAGTTAGACCCCACCAAGCAGCTTGGAACTCAGCTTCATAATTAGTACCATCCTGCAAACGTTTCGCCCACCTCGCTAACCATTCGCCATTATGATCCCGGATGATGCACCTAGCTTCAGATGGTCTTGGGTTGCCTTGGGCAGTCCCATCAAAAGTCACCTTTACCCACCTTTCATCTAGCGGATACCACTTCACATCCAATCTAGGATTTCCTTTAAGATCATCCTTACGAACCCCATAAATAGGGGATCAACATTTAAATTTTAATGTTAAATATTTATCATCAATAAGTTTAATTTTAAGGTGTAAAATAATAGATTATAATATATAAAGTTACATATATTTTTTTGATTATTAAGTTTAGTGATTAATTGGCTCCAATTGATGAGGCCACAAATGGCAGTCTCAACCTAATACATGAAAAGCTTCATCCGCCAAGGACCAACTTAATCAATACAACATCCACTATGAGGCTCAAACTTGGTACTTAATGCCAAATAGCCAATGTCTAGACATACTAGAGAATTTGGGAGTTATTTCCCAGTTCACACACATTGAAAAAACTACTCACAAAGCAAAGCTTATTCTTTGGAAGAACACTAAGAAGCAATTCCCATTTTGTGCTTGTGGTTTGAAGGAAACTATTCTGTGAATATTTTTAATCACAAAAAGTGATTTTTGTCCCTATCTTTCTATTTTGGGACGCTAGTTCCCGTGTTTTCAAAACGTATTCCAATGAATCTTGTAGATAAATATTCTCAAATATTGTTGGTAAATTTTTCAATTTAGCCTCATCCAAAAATGTTCTTGTTTCTTGTTCATCTTATAAGAATATAGGGGTTTTATCGAACCACCATTTCAAAATAATTTTCATTTTACCATTTCATGGCTGAATGACTTTCTCCTTATTTTTGGTTGAATTAATGAAATTTGATCAAGTTGGTTGGTAGAATCATCATTTTTTGATTGCCATTACACCATATGCCTATGCACTTAAATTTCACATGTTTAATAATTTATTATAGTTTAATTTAATAAATTATAGTTAATAGTTTATAAGTGTGTTAAAAATTTGTGTTATATATAAATATGAGTTTTTAATGATTGATGTATCTATATTATGGGGACATGAAAAATAATTGTACTCGTATTGGATATTTTAACCATATCCATATCCGTATCCATGTCCTTGCAACCTTGCATAGAATGCCCTAAGGATTATAAGGCACATCCTAGGGTTACCAACATCAACATTGCTCTTAAAGCTTTGCCTTTTGGTCACTCTTAAGCATGCTAGCTTGTAATATTTTAATGAATTCATGATATTTACTTACTCAATTGCAATGAGCTCAATTTATAAATCTATGGAAGACTTGTTAATGTATAATATTGATAATTTTGGAACTTACTCCAATGAAATGAGTTTAGATGGTAATTTATCGATGCTTTTATAGCAAATTCTAGGTTGAAATATGTGAAAGATATGTCAATGCTTTATGCTGACTTGAGTAATGTACCACATACAATTTCATTACTTACTCTTTCAATGGAGCTTTCATGGCAAATGCTGATTTCAAGTCTATGAAAGACTTGTTAATATGCAATATTGATTAACTTACCACATTCACTTTTGGGATTTACTTAAATGCAATGAGCTCAACTATAAATTATAGGGTCTTTTACGACAAATACTAGATTCAAATCCATGTGTTATTTTGTATTATTGAGTTACATACCACATCTAATTTGGAGTCATACTTATTTGGGTATGAGCTTAAGTGGTAAATTATTGAGGCTCTTATAGCAAATTCTAGGTTCAAACTTGTGAAAGGAATGTTAATGTCTAGTATTAACTAATGTATTACATCTAATCATGGGTGTTGAATACCTAATCTAGGTCAACTTCAAGTCCCATACAAATTTAATATACAATGATTTTATGTATTTTGAATTTGTGTTTGTGAGATCAAAGCTTTATTACTATGTTCCACGGTGGCAACAAGATGTGAATAGAGGGCGATGATGGGACGTGTTTTAGGGATGATAGACTAAGAGGCAATTTTTGAGTGATGATAACGAATGAAAATGAACACACACACTTGCACATATATAATATTTGAATTGGCATATATCAATTTGATTTTTCTCTTATTTTAAGATTTAATGTTTCTAGATACATGGCCATAACAATTACTAAGCCTACTTTCTTTTGTCTCCTTAACTATTTTCTATAAACATATTATGTACTTTTGAAGCTTGATATTTTAGATCTTTATGAAATGTAATACTTGTGAAATGTTAAAGCTTATATATTTGAGTTTCTTATATATATACATTGCAATTGAAGAATATATTACAAAAACAGAACACAAAAAGTTAACCAAGATTGCATAATAATATTATAAGAAATAAGGAGCAAAAGCATCCTTGGATTACAAATATCTTATCCACAGAGGATAAGGATGACAAATATCTTATCCACAAAGGATAAGGATGACAACTCATAGGATAAGATTGACAACTCATAAAGCAAAAAGGTAAATCTTATCCATAGAGGATAAGGATGACAACTCAGGAAAAATATCTGAAGTCAACATAACTTTATTAAAGAAGATTCCTAAAGTCTATCCTAAAAGCTAATTGACCATTACAAGATAAAACATTACTTTAATACCCTCCCTTAATGGTCATTCTACTAACTACACCAAGTTTGTCCTGAAATTTTACAAATTTGTTAGGACTCAAGGACTTGGTAAGAATGTTTGCATTTTGGTCCTCAGACAATGTTGCAACATCATTGATACATCTTCTACAAGTTGCCTGATGAAATGACAATGAAGCTCCACATGTTTGGTACGCTTGTGGAAGATTGGATTCTTGGCAAGCTTTAGCACCCCTTGATTGTCACAAAACAAGGGTGAAGGCCCTACTTAAGACATTTGCATGTCTGAAAGCATACTCTGAAGCCATATTGCCTCACATGCTGCTTTGACTATTCCTCAATACTTTGCTTCTGTAGAGGAAAGAGCTACTGCCTGTTGCTTCTTACTGGTCCATGTGACTACACCCGTACCAAGACTGAAAACATATCTGGAAGTGGACTTTCTACCATCAACAGAACCTGCCCAATCTGAATCTGTGAATCCAACCAGCCTAGGATCTTTTCTTCTGCCATACAAAATGCCAAAGTCAAGTGTCCCTTTCACATATCTCAGTACCTGCTTCGCTGCAACCCAATGTTCTGCCTTTGGGGCTGTCATAAAATGGGAAATGTGACTCACTGCATAACTCAAATCAGGTCTAGTGGTTGTAAGATAGATAAGGCTGCTCTCTAGTTGTCTAAATGCCGACTCATTGATTACTTTTGAGTCGGTTTTGGCTGAAAGCTTCAGCCCTTTCTCCGTAGGTGTAGATGAGATTTTGCAATCTATCATTTTGAACTTGTCTAGCAAATTTCGGGCATATTTAGATTGAGAAATAAAAATACCACCATTTGTTTGCCAAACCTCTACACCTAGGCAATAATGTAGGAGGCCTAAGTCTGTAATGTCAAAAGCCTTGTATTTGGATTTGAAGGACTTCGTTGGAATCCTTGTTGATCCAAATACCTATCAATCTTTATGCACCATGCCCTAGGTGCCTGTTTCAAGCCATAAAGAGCCTTCTTCAATTTGCATACCTGATGCTCCTTTCTTGCAACCTGAAAACCCTGAGGCTGAGTCATGTACACTTCTTCCTCTAAATCAGCATTGAGGAAGGAACTCTTCACTTCCATTTGATGGACTTTCTAGCAAATTGTGCTACCATGGTTAGAACTTACTAGATGGTGCTCATCTTTGCTGTAGGAGCAAAGGTTTCCTGATAATCAATACCTTTTCTCTGCAAGAACCCTTTAGCCACCAACCGTGCTTTGTACTTGTCAAGTGTACCATCAGCTTTGTACTTGAGTTTGTACAACCATTTGCAGCCTATGGGTTTCTTCCTTGGTGGAAGATCTGAAAGATCCCAAGTCTTAATTTTCATAAGATTCTGATGTTCGGTTTCCATGGCCTTTTCCCATTCAGGTTTATCTTTTGCCTTAGCAAACACTTGTGGCTCATACACTCCATGAATATTGGCCATAAGAGCAAAGTTAACTGTGTTCTGCTTGCTCTTGCCTTTGGATGATCGACACTTGACCATTTCTTCATCTCAAACATCACCAATGAGTTTTTCCCACCACTTAGGTCACTTTGTAGAAACCCTTTCATCCAAATTAGCGTGCTCTGAATCCCAACCTTTAGGTGGAGCTTCCTCAAGCTAAATACTTGTATCCTGAGGAAGAATAGGCTGGTTAGCAATAATCTAGATCTTAGAAGATGTCGGAAAAGGCCCTACTTCCTCATCAATCACAACATCTCTATTGAAAGTCAAGCGGTCAGTGCCAACATCAATCAACCTGTAGGCTTTATGATTTTCACTGTACCTTGTAAGCATTAACTTCTTACTCTTGGGATCTAGTTTGGTTCGCTTTTCATCTGGAATCCAGACATATGCAATAGAACCAAAAACTTTAAGATGACTAACTGTCGGTTTCCTCCCAGACCATGCTTCCCCTGGGGTTTGATGTTTCATTGCCTGTGTGGGAGACCTATTGAGCAAATAAACTGCAATATGTATTGCCTCAGCCCAAAATTTCTTGGGAACATTCATGTTCTCCATCATACATTGAGTCATCTCTGTGATAGTACGGTTTTGTCTCTCAACTACTCCATTTTGTTTTGGAGTGTAGGGTGTGGTAAACTGTCTTTTGATGTCGTGTTTAGCACAAAAGTTGTGGAGTTCTTTATAACATAATTCACCTCTATTATCAGATCTAAGAGTGGTTATGGCACAACTAGACTCTTTTTCTACTAAGGCTTTCAACTTTTGAAACTCATTAAACACCACAGATTTTAATTTTAGAAAATATACCCACATTTATCTACTAAAATCATCCACAAACAAAAGAAAATAGCTACACCCAATGATTGACGCTATGTTCATTGGTCCACAAAGATCTGCATGAACCAGTTGTAGGACTCTCTTGGCTCTCCAAGCTTGTCCATCATCAAAGGGTGTTCTATGTTGCTTCCCAGCTTGGCAAGGCCTGCACACACCCTGTATCTATTGTTGAATGTCAGTAATGCCATCTACCAAGTTCTCTCGAGCCAATTGAGAGAGGTAGGACAAATTTAGGTGTTCGTATTGTTGATGCCAAAGAGTAGTAATGGCTGATGCACTCTTGGCTGCCAATGCATGTTCCTTGACCTGTCCATTTTCAACTAATCTATATAGTCCATGATCTTCTATACCAAGAGCAATAGTCTTCTTGGTATCCTTGTCAATGATACTGCATTTATGTTTGTCGAAAATGACATCTAAATTAGGACTATGTCGCATAATATGACTTACTGAAAGTAGATTGAGCTCCATTCCAGGTATGTAGCACACATTGAGAAAAAGTAACTTTTTCCCTCTAGAGATTAGTTGCACAATCCCTCTACCTTCAACCGTGTACTTCTCACCGCCACGAAAGATCACTGTATCAGAGCAAGCAGTGTACTCTGTGAACCAGTCTCGCCTATTGGTGAAGTGACATGATGCTCCTGAATCGATGTACCATGTTGATGACTCTAACTGATCTACTGGTTTTCGGGCCATTAAGGCATAGAAAGTTGATGCCTTCTCTTTTCAATGCTTTGAAACATGAGCCTTATATTGAGGCCTTCCTTCGTTAGTTTTTTGTTCAACCAACCTCTTTCTGCAGTTTTTCTTCATATGACCCAACTTACCACAATAATGACATGTGATGTTTTTCAAATTCTTTGTTGCATCCTCGTTGTGACCTCGTCCTTTCTTGTGTGACCATTTGCCCGTGCCTTTGTCGTTGGTTGCAAATGCTTGTTACACACTTGTTATTTCATTGCTGCCACCAAACTGTTTCTTCCATCTGTCCTGCTGTAAGAGCTTATTGCATTGCTCTTCAAACTTCAAGTCAACATCTGTAGCGGTGATATTGAGCGTCTCAATGAAATGCTCATAAGCACGTGGTAAGCTTTTCAATGTGATTACCACCATGTCCTCTTCTTCCATTTTTCAACCAATAGCTGACAATTGATCCTTGATGTCCTTGATCTTGAGTAAATGCTCCTGCAAGGACATTTTCTCATCCATTGTGATTGAAAAAAACATATTCTTCAAAAAAGAAGGCCTTACCTTTATCTGAAGTTTCATGAAGGTCACGGAAATGCTTCCAAATCTCAGCTGAAGTCGTCTCTGTTTGGACTTCAAGAAGCATGGCATCAACATAGATAATTTGATCAACATGATTGATTCTCTGTCACGTTCATCAAACTTGTCTTGGTCTTTACTTGCAGCCATTGGTCAGGTGGTGGTACCAAGGATGATCTTTTTGAGGCATCGTTACTTGAAGATTGTTAGCATGCGTTGCTTCTAGGTGTTGTATTTCGTGCCAATAAATTGCTGACTGCCTTCCAACATGATGTTGGGTAATGAAGCCATCCCTCCTGCAATTGAAAATCACGGAAAACAAAGAAGCTGCTGTTAGAAAAACCTCTGAAATTTTTGGGAATATTTTTGCAAAAACCCGAGCAGCAAAGTAAAGAACCCACAATTTTATAAAAGAAATCTGCAAAAAATTCTGGAAAAATCTGCAAAAAATTGTGGAAAAAATCTGCAAAAATTTCTCGAAAAAAATCTGCGAAAAATTCCAGAAAAAATCTAAAAAAATTCCGAAAAATATCTGCAGAAAATCTGGAAAAAATACGTTTTTCTAAAAAAATTGTCAAAAAACAGGTCTTGAAACCTTGTGTGATTTTTAATTGTTAAAAACCCACGAATTTTGTAAAAAAATCTGCCAAAAAACTGCGAAAAATAGACCCACAATTTTTTTTTGAAAATGAATTGTCAAAAACCTTTATACGAATTCGTACAGTTTCTTTTGACACGTTCTGCTGTGTCTCTTGCGTACAATTTGTCACTGCCACAGTCCGTAGAATTCACGTGCTCACCAATCCTGAGAATCTACAAAACTCGAGCTCTAATACCATATTACAAAAATAACACACAGAAAGTTAGCCAAGATTGCATAATAATCTCATAAGAAGTAAGGAACAAAAGCATCCTTATATAAGATTACAAATATCTTATCCACAGAGGATAAGGATGACAACTCATAGGATAAGATTGACAACTCATAAAGCAAAAAGGCAAATCTTATCCATAGAGGATAAGAATGGCAACTCATAGAAAATATATCTAAAGTCAACATGACTTTATTAAAGAAGATTCCTAAAGTCTATCCTAAAAGTTAATTGAGCATTACAAAGTAAAACATTACTTTAATAGAACACTACCAAATAATCCAATTTTTCTCTTGATGAGCATAGGATTGCTTTGTTTTCAAGTTTAGAACACAATGACAATAAGAGTGTGTTAGTATATGATGCCAACTGTATTGCATGCAAATGACATAAATGAAATATGCATCAAATCTAGCCCAGATCAAACCAAATGCATGCAAACCTCAAAAAGATCAAGTGTAATATTTTGATACGTTGATAGATTGGATGTGGTTGCTCATGATTTCTGTAGCATGCTGGTATGATCAAGATGATTCAATAGGAATTTGGGCAGCATAACAATAGCATAAGAGTGGATATCATGCAAATGGGATGGGAGGCCTCTCATTTATAAAATTTCCATGAGGGAAATCAAGGGCCAAGATGCATTGAGTGATGGATGGTTAGGATTGGTTGAGGATTAAGGTTGGGATCGAAGGTTGTAGTCATGTGACAAGTGTCACATGAGGGATAAGAGCTAAGTTAAGAATTGGGATTAGGGCAACATCCTTATGGGAATGGCTAGGATTAAGAGGTGTGATATGAAATGAAGGGATGAGATGAAAGTTAGTTTGACTTTTGGAAAGTGTTTAGATTCAATGAATCTATGTAAGGAGTTAGTTAGACATGTGAGAGGGACACTTGTCATATGATGACAAGTTTAAATTGTGATCCATGTGAATGTAATCAATGGATAGAATTAACTGGACAAGGATTGAGGGATAAAGTGGAATTAAATAATGGAGGAAAAGGTAATGAGGATTAATTCGCCTAAATTAATTAATAAACTTAGTTGGAGGATTTGGGAATAAAGGATAGTGGATAAATAATGGATATTTATTTAATTAATTGGTTAGAAGAAGGTGGGATAATGGCGATGGGATATATTAATGGCTTAGAATAGGCTAAATTGAGGTGTGGTTGGCTAAGGTCATATTTTAGGTGTCTACACCGACTCATTATTTGGAGAAGAGTTACGAGACTTGGGTTCAACTCATATTTGTTTGGCTGATTTTTCACTTGAACTTTGGACTTAGAGTTGTCAAAGACTTGGTAAATTGAAAAATTAAAAACCATGAAATATAAGATTTTTTCAAGGATTTAATGGATTTAAAGCTTTCAATTGCTCCATTTGCACTCTTTTGTAGGTGATGTTTGAAATGCAAGCAGGCTGTAATTACATAATTTGTCTTGTGCATTCAACTTTGTAATGTTATGGTTGAAACCTTATCTATAATATTTACTCACAACATACATTGATGAAGAGTAGATACAATTCAAAATATTAAATGCTAGCAAATCAAAGCAAGAAAAATAGTCAAAATAAAGGCACATGTGATTTACATTGAAATACAATCAAAATAAGGGCATGCTCGATAGGGCACGCAATTTTCACTAAACTACAATTAAAATAGGGCATGTGAAAAGCAATCACATTTGGTCACGTTTTATTGAGGAATGCCATTTTGTAATTGATTTTTTAGGGCTTTCTATAGTTGTGGTTAGAAGGCCAAGTCTTTACCGAATCTGGGTAATTGGGACTTTGCTAGGTTTGCTTGCCAAGATTCATTGAGTTTGTACAAGTTTGAGTGAGTCTTGTAACTATGGGTTGGAGAGCTTCAAAACTTATGAAGCAAGTTATAGTATCCAACTTTCTTGAGGTGCCTTTGGGGCCACTTGTAGAATTTGTAGAAAATCGTCATATTTGGCATTTAGCAAGGTGTGTTTTAAAACTCATGACTTAAGGCCATGAGTTTTATTTGTGTGAGTAATGTGAATATGCAAGGGTGATTAGTCATAAACTATGCATACTTCCTCTTCAAGTTCACAACTGCAAATACAAAAAATACTGTAGTTAGAAAGCCAAGTCTTTGTCGAGTCTGGGTCATTGGGACTTTGCTAGGTTTGCTTGCCAAGATTCATTGAGTTTGTACAAGTTTGAGTGAATCTTGTAACTATGGTTTGGAGAGCTTCAAAACTTATCAAGCGAGCTATGGTATTCTACTTTTTTGAGGTGCCTTTGGGGCCACTTGTAGAATTTGTAGAAAATCGTCATATTTGGCATTTAGCAAGGTGTGTTTTAAAATTCATAACTTAAGGCCATGCGTTTTATTTGTTTGAGCAATGTGAATATGCAAGGGCGATTAGTCATAAACTATGCATACTTCCTCTTCAAGTTCAGAACTGCAAATACAAAAATTATTGTAGTATTTGTGAGTGGCAATATAAATTGGTGAGTGTTTCATATAGGGCGTGTTTAGGTTTTTATAAAGGTCATGGGAGGGCTTGTGGCCCCCCCCCCCCTCCCCAGTTTTTTCTGTTTTACCTTTTAAATTAAAAAAGGGGACATGTCCCTAATTTCCCTAGAGGATAGGGGATGGCTAGGCTATGTGCCCTATTGTCCTACCACCCAAGGACAACAATGGGGATAGGGATACGTCCCTTGTATTCTTGCTTTATTACTTTAATTCAATTATTGACCAATATTCTAATCTTCAAATTTATTATATTATTGACTTGACATCAATACAATGTTAGAGTTTTGCTTTGTGGCCATAGTTAGGTACCCTATTTTGAATTCATTACTCCACTTTTCTATTAACTTTTTAAGCAAATATAACACTCAAATGCCATCAACTATATACTACCAGAATGCATTATCAAGCTTATAATACCTCTGGTGTAGAATCCATATCCTAGGGGTTTCTATTAGAAATAAATTTAATTTAAACCAGGAAAATCCTAAGTTACCAGTTCGTTAGAAAACCTAGCTGGATTCAGAACTGATCCGCCTATTGATTTGTCTAGGGTTTAGAAAAATCTTTGTGGGTTTGACCTAGACAAATCTGGATGAACTTGTGATGAATTTTGATACATTTTCAGGTTGCCATGATGAATCCACACATTTTCTATTTTTTATTCAGCTTTTTTAATTATTTTCTTCTTTTGACAAATTTTGATCCATTTTCAGGGAGAATGCATTCACAAAAATGTAATTTTTGATATTATTTTAATTTTTTTGGCTGTTTGGGCTCATTACTTCAGATGTTGTGGGAGATAAAATGTACCACAGTCTGAGCTGATTACTTCAAACAGCTATATCATGGGGGCTGCCAAGTTGCAAAGCACAAAAAGCTATATTATTTGAGCACAAGCGTTTCAGTTCAAATTGACTCAATCCTATTTAGATGAAGACAGCAATTTTCATTTCACTGGGGGACATGACAAATGTTAGTGACACGATTCAATTGCTTTGCTTGTCCAAATGAATAGGGTATGATTTATCACCAGTGAACATGGCAAAAGACTCAAATAATATTAAAACACTTCAAGCAAAACTCATTTGAAATGGCTTTTTATTTCTTAACAAACAATGAATACATTAAATGTTAATTATTAAATAACTTCTATATAAGAGTATTAAAATATGGATATGTTTTTATTTATTTATTACAGAAAGGCCTTTTATAATTTAAATATAGACACTTCTAGAATATTATGAGAATTTTGATTAAACGAAGGTGAAGTATCTATCTGATTATTATATGTCTTATTTTTGTATGGATGAATGCAAAACAAACAAAACCTCATTTTTTTGGACCAAACCTGTGAAGCCAAACCTGAACCAGTACGAGGATCAGTAACTTAGAGAAAATCACATAGAATGCATGCTTAAATCTTTTGGATTCATGGCTTCAATAATAAAGCTTAGTACTCTTAGGATTCTTAATATGAAATATCAATACAGCACATAGGGCTTCGTTTCAAGGGCACTCTTAGGTAGTCTCAATTTAAAACTGTGTTTAATTTACAGTTGCAGTTATTTTTTCATAGTCAACTTGGTTGAAGTCACACATTAAACCAGAGTGGCTTTTATAGAAAAACCTAGGCTGAAATATAGAAACAATGTGTGTGTGAGCATTGAGTAACATACCGCATCTTACCCTTCAGGTTTGGCGCTCAGTTCACATTCTCAGCTTTTTTCCTTAATGTTAAGTCAGGTGTTATTTGTTGGGCCTGCTGACTTAATACTGAGTCTGAACCCTGCAACTATAATGTGGAGCTGTTTTTATCTTTAATAGGTAAATTGTTACACTTGCCCTTCCATGGACAAATATGCTGTGGATTGCACCATTGAGATTAAAACACTTTTTATGTTAGAATCTGTTTGAGGGTTTTTTTATTGCTACACCCAAGTTTGCTTGAGCACCCACCTAACCTTGTTCAAGTCTGGCCTGTGTTAGGATGGCCAATACAACATGGTTAGCATGTCCAGTGGGGCTTGAACCTGGGTCACCAGCCTGACTTTTTCCCTGCCTTGCTACTAGAATATGGCCTTCTATACCAGTATTTTAATTCATTGTTTTCATAATTACAGTTCTTTTTCCAAATGGTCAGAATCCTTAGGTTACTCTAGTTTACTCACTGAGAAATTTAGCAGAGTCAAGTTATTCCCAATTTTCAGATTCGTTATAAATTTGACATTGGTAATTATGTAAATTCAAATTATTCCGAGATAGGTTGTTGGAGTTGAGCATATAGTGAAATTTTCTGGTGCATTTTTGTTTTAAGCTTCAAATAATGAGATTTACATTAAAGCTAGCTCTGCAATGTAATAAAAAGATAAAAACCCCGAGTTATTGGGTTTTAGTCATGATGCTACAGAAATTTTGAGTTATGTTTTCCCCTATAAATTAATTTATAATTGACTTACCTTCTAGAGCACCATTATGTTTTAAAAGGTTGCGCTGTTGTACTTCACCATTCGTTGCATTAATCCACATTATTGGTTTCTATTATATTTGGGTAAAATGTAATCATAAATTTGTTGTATAGTACGGAAACCACCTGTAGCAAAGTACTAGGATGATAGACAACTGAATTAGCATTGATAAATGCAACTTATTTTCATGTAATTCTTTGTCAATTTTCAAGTGGCACTGGACATAAAATAAGAATCAAGTCTACCTTTTTATTATTGTGCATACTATAAACTTGAGCTGTGATAACAAAAATTATTCAAGAACATTTAAATGTATCCGGTACAAACAATATTAGGCTTGTTAACTCATGGCTCCCAAAAATTTAAATTTATCAAGTCAAAGAAGGTAAACTTGTAGGCTTAACTATACAAAATGGATAACACTTTCTTCACATGAAGTGGAACAAAAGAAGAATCTTGTAGCACTTTTTCTATGTTCGAATCTGACTCCTGTCTCTAAAACAATTTAGAGTAGATCAGGGCACGATGTCTTGTTTCAAACCAAAATTTGCATGAGTGATGATTGAATGATAAAATTATAACTTTTGATATGCACAACCACTATGAAACTTGAGTAATGAAATGCAAATTTATATGCTAATCCATCTTATTTATTGTACTTAATTAATTAATTAAATATCAATTATGTTTTCCATTGTTGCTAGCTCTGACCCATATAATCCCAGTTTGAAAATTTAGTGGTATGTGTTTCTCCCAATGTTTTTTCGTCTATATCATCGATCTATTTCTTACTCAAGTAAAAAGCATTTTATTCATTTACTATTGAGATTAGTGCCCATTTGCAAATTTTACATGTTGGATTGTATGGGTGTGGGCTAATCAATTACTAGTTGGATTCCTCATAATTAAAAGGTTTATCAACATACATAGCCACTACAGACCATTTTTACCTTACAGGGAACATCACTAACTGTGAAAGAAAATTGGGTCGTTGTAGATGTAGACAAAATTTAATGTAAGTTTGACACACTCTTTTAGAAAGCAAATACAAAAGTTAAAAATATAATTTGCATTGATGATTGAAAAGGTTAGACAAAGTAGTAGGCAAATTTGGCTGTGACACAATATGACGAACAATTACGTTATTGTTCTAAAGCTTCAAAAAACCAAAAATCTGATGATTTATACAAGATACTGGCATTTCACAAAGTTATAACTCTAATGCTCAGGAAATATTATATATTTATAGATCATTCATTTTGTAAGGACATAATGAGATAGTCATTTAGCCAAGACTTTTATGTTATTTTATTCATGAAAGATTCATTTGTGGTACTTAGTTAGGAAGTATTGCCAAAAACAGATTAATTTTTGAGGTGAGAGGAAGCCAGCTAAATTGGACAGCTGCAATTTGAGAAGGTTAAGGAAAGTTGTAACATGCAAGTTTAATTTATTTGTTTGGAGTGATGAATCATACAATTTATTTGACATCTTCATTTTGGGATAAGGTGAGGGTTTGAATCCATTGTGACTTTAGATGATAAACTATAAATATTAAAAACTCATGAACAACCAAAAAAAAGAAAAACAAACTAACAGTTAGGTAATCGCAAAAATCATCCAAGAAAAATAATAAAATTGCAGTTAACCATAGAACTTGTCAGAATAAGAGCCCAGAAATGGGGAATTACGGGTTTTTGTTTATCGTAATGTTTTTATTTTTTATTTTTTTATTGTAAGACATTAAAAATGTTTTTGTGTTTGTTTTTGATTTCTGCAGAGGGTGACAGATATGGCCTTTTTCTCTGAAGATGTGCATCTCTTAGCCAGGTTAGATAATAAGTTGTCTTTGGTGTTCTGCATTGTTCTTAGATTATCTATTTGCTGAGGCATGCTTTGTGAAATGGCAGTGCAAGTTCAGATGGGAAGATTTTTATTCGGAAAATTGTAGAGGGCTTTGGTGATGATGAAAAAATACAGATAACAGAGCAAACTCTCTTGGCTATTCAGATTGCAGGTGATTGGGAGTCAGTTCATCCACGTTTATGTTGGCATTCTCATCAACAGGTAAATTTTCTAGCCTCCTGATCTACAATATTCTTGTTTTCATATCCTAATAATTTGAGTAAATATGGAATGGATGCTGTATTTGGTTTATGGCAGTCTTATCCAACTGCACAGGAATTTCCATGTGTTTTAGTTGTGCTCATTAGCTTTGGAAAATGATGTGTGGTTCAATACTATTTTAATGCAGGATGTGTTGGTAGTGGGAATTGGAAAGTATGTACTTAAAATTGATATTGTGAAAGCAAGATCGGCTGCACGTAGTGGTGGTGCTGCATCTGAAGAGCCTATCAAATTCAATGTCGAGAGCCCAGTTGAAGGAGTCTATTGCATGGGTAAACATTATGGAGATGTCACAGATTTGTCTATAAGTCAATGGACACGTTGGGTGTCAGCATCCAAGGATGGAACGGTCTGTAAAAAAACTTTTTTACACAAATAATATGCCAACTACTTTTGAAGTTTGCAACTAATCAACAATTATTTTGTATTAATAAATTACTAGGACTTTTGCGATAATTTTCCAAATGAAATAAATGGCTCAAGCAGCTATTGTTATTATCTTCATAAAGATTGAGCACTTAGATATAATGATGGATTTCCTTGAGATTGTTATGGAAATGTATTGATTTTTAAATAGGTAGGGATTGAGTTTAGGGATGTATATTTGGAGTGGTAAATTGATTCTATCTATAAGGAGGATTTTGAAAACGCACTTATGAAATTGCCTTGATTTAGGTCTTATTCTTGCAGGTTTTTAAGTCACATTGAATGTTGTAGGATGCATCCTATCTTCTAGCTTGTCGAAGTAATTGGGAACCAAGCAGAACGTAGCAAATAGAGTGACAGATTTAGAAATTCAGTAGTGTTTAAGCTATAATATTGATTACCCAAATGTAAAAGATACAGCTAAACTTTGCAAATAAAAATTACAGGAAGATTTTTGCATGTGAAATTAATTTTAAAAATTGGTTAGAAATTGGTTATAATGCTTTGCCAACATAAGACTATTTATAGACAAACATAGACTGGGAACATACCAACAAGTGTCACCTTTAACATGACAAGTGTTGAGGTGACCTGTGACTCACTAACCTAGAAGTTGTCTCCAACGAGGAGATCACAATTGGCTATGTGAGGTGGAGATGCAGGAGGGTCAAACTAGAAGACTACTCCTAACCAGGTGAGATGGAATATCAAATATACCAATTTATTTTGTATTACACAAAAAAAACAAAACTATAGGAAATAAATATTTATTATGTACTATTTATATACAAGGTACCTGAAGTATGCATATGGATGCTTATCATTTAACTGATATGGGGACCAAGAAGAATGTAGCAAACAAGGAAATAGACTTTTAGAACCTCTGCAATATGAAAGTTACAATCTTGATCACTCAAATCTAAAAGACACAGCTAAACTTTGCAAATACACACTACAGGAAGATTTGTGCATGTGAAAATAAGCTGCTTCCAATTACACACAGCAATTCTAAAAATTGCCTAGAAATTGGTAAAAATGCTTTGGAAGTACAAGACTATTTATAGACAAACCTAGACTAGGAACATGCTAACAAGTGTCACCTTAACATGACAAGTGTTGAGGTGACCCAATAACCTAGAAGTTGTCTCCAAATAGTAGATCACAATTAGCTACTTGAGGTGGATATGCAGGAGAGTACAACTAGAAGACTGCTTCTTAGATGAGATGGAATATCAAATATTCCAATTTACTTTACAAGTACAAGAGAAAATCAAAACTATATGAAAAAAGTATTTTCCAAGTGCCATGTATGTACAAGGTACCTTAAGTACACTATGGATCCTCAGCAATTCTCTCTCATCAGGTCATATCTGTTTTTTATGATATGTACTAGGAAAACTACTATTAAAATTGATGTAGTGTGTACACATATTTTTTTTCATTTCAAATTATAATTTTGGAGGTGTCCTCTGTCCTAGTTATCCTGAGTCAGTGACATAAGAGCATATTTAGATACCTCTGAATCCCTATCAAGGTGTTCTGTAACAGATCGGTCCTTTTCCTCATCCATCAGAGTTCTACAGCAGCTGGTGGGCAAAATCATAGCTTTGTCACCGATTGACATGCAGTATTGATATGTGTTTTTTATTTTTGTCTTGTTTTTATTCAAAACTTTTCATAGGCTGGCAAGATCACAACTTTGATACCATTGAAATGTGCCTCAACTGAAAGTACACAAAAAACTCAAACTGCAATCTTCTAACAAAGAAGATTCTTTAATAGCAGATGTGTATATATTTATCTCTCTCTCTCTCTCTCTCTCTCTCTCTTATTTTGTTTTGTAGCAGTTTTATATATTTTTTGTTTCTTTTTGATCAAATACACACATTCAATTAAACCTACTAAGTACTATCTAAGAGACTCACTGGTGTATCCAGGATGTAGACTCAAACCCCTTATTGAATTTGTGAGTTTGTAGACTGCAAAACAAGTTTTGATGATGGTTTTGCGAGATCTTTGTGTGAATGCTGATTCCCTGTAGCACATTCCTTCTCTTCAGGGTTCCTGTCCCTTGAAGTTTCAATTCATACACGTAGATTGACATCTCAAGCACTCAGCTGTTGTAGTAGTGTCTCCTTCCTGAAATGAGTTGAATGTCTTTGTTTTTAATTTTCAAAGTATACCTTTTCCCTTTTTCCTCCAGTGTTTACTATACTCCTTCAGCACGCAATCCACCATCCTAGGCAGTGACTCCTCAAACGGTGTCAGTTAACTCTGTAAACTGATGTGCTTATCCTCAATCTCAGGCAGTTAACTGACTAGAAACTGCAGGGGTTTATCTCTTCCCAGATGAAGATTGTTGACTGGCCAAAAAGAAGGAATTAACCTTTCTCTATTTGAAGACATAACTGTCCTAACTAGCTAATTTAGCCGCTTAATCTACTGAAGACTCAGCCACCTTATTCTGGTAGAAAGACAACAGAAAAGGGATTACAGACCTATCAACTGCTACTCCTACACTGCCTGACAACTTCACTCATGACTACAAAGTTTAAAGGATTAGGAAGGGGTCATTTCAAATTTTCTCCTCTGCTAACTGCTGCTGCTCTGATTCATGACTTTCATAATCAGTCTCCTCTGTATCCTCCTGCTCAAAGCAGTCCAAAAATCTCTGGCCCAAATCATCAGATGTTTGCACAATGCTGTGCCCCTGTGCAATCAAACCATGGCCACAACTCCTGAGTGACTCCTTTCAAGTGAAGAGAAGCAAATGTAGTTGCGTTCTCCTCATACAGAGGGCACAGTGAGAAGTAGTTATTTAGCTTTTGAATCCAAGCTCAAGCTGAAGTTTTGTTTGATCCTTCAAATGAAGGGACAGTGGGCCTCCCTTATTTGTGAGCTCGGTTTGAGGTGGTTTCCTTTCATTCTTGTTTTTGGTTTTTGAATTTAATGTACAAAAGTTTACAAAGGCAATGTTTGCTCTAAAATCATTGCTATTTGCCCTGTATTCAGCATGGAGAGGATCCAAGTTATCTTTTTGTTGGTCATCCATATCCTCTTCTTGCGGCATGGCTTGTGTTTGCAAGAAAGTGACTCTTAGTAGTCTAGTACCAGTGACTGATTTCAATGGTGTGCTGTGGTTCACTGCTTAAGATTAGGATTCCCTTTGTGCACCATTATGTGGAGGCATAGTGGCATGGTTTGCTCCAGACATCTGCATAGTTTGGGCAGAGAGATCGATGAGGTGTCATTGCTTGGTCTTTAAGGCTCTCATCATGTTGAAAAATTCCAGCTCTTTATCTTTGTATGACGTTGTCTATTTCGTTTGTTCCAATAGTTGATATCTGGTTTCTGTCATGCCCCTAAAATGGCAAAGTATAAAACATTGAAATACAAATAAATAAATAAAATAAATTGCAAATAGACATATTAAAAATAATAAATATAAATATTAACAATTTAATATTATTATACTTATAATAAAATATTTTAAATATTAAATAATTTCTATATATATAACATAATAATAAATATATTAACATATTTAATATCAAACAGGAAATAATATATACTGAAGGCAGATTATTTTATGGGGATAAAAGTCTGTATGCAGTGATTCTTAAAACAAGCAACGATTAGTGTTTTGTAAGGACAGCAATAAAGTCTTAAAGGAGCAGCGATCATCTTAGGAAATGATTTAGGAAATAAAACCTTAGGCAGCGATCAAGAAAATGAAAAGTGATGACCTTTGAATAACTGCCACCTTCCATAAGGGTCACCTCTATTAATTAAGAGGCACGATGAGATATATAAGCAAAAGAGTGGAAGGATGAAAGGCATCAAAAAAGGAAGAGGAAGAGAGTGTGATCTGAATAGTGAAATAAGGAAATAAATAATGAGATATCTACTGTACATAAATACTGTTTGCTGCCATAACATTATTGGGAGATAAGTGTAGAATATAAATGAAGAATATATATATATATATATGAATACCAATCAATATAAATAAATAATAATTATATATAGATATATATAAATATCAATCGATATAAATAAGGGAATAATTATATATATATATATCCCCTGTGCGTAATCCGCTCCCCGGTCTCTGTTGCATTTGGCCCGTCCCCTAGGCACCCTCGGAAGGCGGGGAGTGTTACAATGTACGGTTGCAACTACGGTTGTAGGGTTTGGTGGGGTTTTCGATGCAGCCGGGCTTCTCTCCGTTGAGGGCTCGAACGGGGGGGCTCGCTCATATCCTAATTGGCCAGGGGGTGTGGGTACATCGATCAGGTTTACTGCCCTAACCGATGGAGCCCAATGAATCGGGAGGCAAGTGCCCTTTCTCTCTCTCTCTCTCTCTATATATATATATATATATATAATTACATAAATGTATATATGAATACCAATCAATATAAATAAATAATAATTATATATAGATATATATAAATATCGATCGATATAAATAGGGGAATAATTATATAGAATATATATATATTATATACGATTATGCAATAAGGATGCTTGCAGCAATTATTGAGCCTTATAAGTAATTGTGATTCTTTAATATAAATGTGGATGATAGATTCTGATTTGTTTGATTTACACTAAGCAATCATATGGAGGAGAAGAGGAAATGCAAGGAAGGGGAGCAGATACAAGATCACCATCTAAGTAGACCACCACATGCTGGATGTCCAATGTGCTTGCCACTTGTGGCCAAGAGGGTGAGTGTCCACTTTTGGGCTTAGATAGGAGGATTTTTGGGCACTCTATTGCGATTTCCTTTCCAACCTCTACAACGGTTGATTGTTGGAGAAATCACACGTCATAAGAGGATGATGTATTTCCTATAGAACCTAATAGGAGTGTAATTCATACTGCATTATCAATCTGATCTTAATTATTAAGGCCTCTATAATTTGTTCATGGGAAGAAGAGCTGGAAGTACATGAATGGGGGGGAGAGATTCCTTGCTAAGTTGACTATCCACTGTTGGGCTTAGAAGTAGGAAAGACTCCTAGCACCCTCTTGAGGTTCCTTCTCTAATATTCCCCAATGATGGATTATTGAGGGGATAATAATTCAGAATCAACATTGTGAATTACTCATCTAGATCAGTACATATATATTTTAAATAATGTAGTGGATGTAACAATACTAATAATCAATTAATTATATTATATTATGAATTATTGGCTAGCATTATTGCAGGGTTAAACTGAAGATCACACAACAAATACTGAGAGGGATGAATCAGTATTTGAAAACCATAGAGAAATTTTAACCCTTAAAATTGAAACTTAGAGAAAAAGAAAAGCATAAAGACAGAGACACCAAGATTTATCATGTGGAAAACCCTTTCGGGTAAAAAACCACGGTTCAACAAATTCTTTTACTAACAGATTGGGCACCAACCCAAGTTACAACGAGTGAGCACCAACTCACAGAACAAATTCAGAGCACCAACTCTTTACAAGCAGAGGCACCAACCTCTAAGAGGCATCATCCTCGAAGAAACACCTACACAAAAATTGCTCAAACTGAAACAGCATCTTCACCATCATGTCTTACTGCTGTAGACACCCATGTATCCTTGACTTTCATAGATAGACTCAGAAAAACTAAATATGGCAATGTAACCAGTTCAGAAAAAAATCTATCAAGCACAAAAGAACATCGAATTTTTTATCACCCCAATCAAACTCACAAAAACTGCATAAGAAAAACACCCTCTCCAAAATTCGAACCATGAACTCCAATGATTCTGCAAACACCTGAATGGCAAAAATTATGGTGAACAGAATCAGCTGTCCTCCAAACTGTCCTCCAAAATAGATGGTCTGACGAAATCTCAAACACCCCCAAATTTTTGCTGCTGCACACCAAACTCTGAAAATATTATTTTTGGAAGAACCCACCTCAGCTGGGAAATTCGTCAGAAATTAAAACCATATTTTTTCAATCACCAAAAATTATGCAGTTCACTAAAATCATTGCATAAATTATTGTCTACTAAAAACAACACTTGGAGACACCTTTATTGTAAACTGAAGAATGCGATTTCCTTTATTTTAGCCGCCAAGACCAAGTGGAAGTCGTCAGTAATTAAAACTGACATCCTTAAAAAGAGTAATCATTAATCCCAACTTTCACATTAGTATCGCACCACCTGCCATTAACACCAATGCAACACAAAAATATATCTTATTTCATCTTCCACCGCACCCATCTTATCAAATCGTGCCTTCGCAAAATTGCTTTCACCATTGGCTTAAAACACTCCATTAAACAAACTGAACATATACGCTACAACATATATTTTGTAGCTCGTGCCCATCACAACACTCACATCATACATTCGCACTCATCAACCTCTAACGCTTACTCAGCTCTTACATTTATTAGAAAATCATTTTCACCTTTGATATTCACGCACACAGGTTCTGAAAACTAATGCAGCAAACAAAAGACTTTCCAATTTGCTGATAAGGCATGATAACTTGGCACATAGATGACATGGCAACTCCAACTGACTTGGCATTAGCATGACTTACTTTTAGTGAACCTTCATCAATCTGAACAAGTTTGACATCAATGACTAAAAACTTCAACATAAACTAGAGTCTATCAGAAGTTGCAATTTAATAAAATATGTCTCTTACTTGGAAATTGTGATTTTAGGGCAGGATTCTAAGTATACCAAATAGGGGACATTACAGTTTCTCTATCACTTATTGATATGCTATAACCTTATTCTATACCTTCCTTAGACTTGTCAAGTCTTGGCTTTGATACCATTGTAAAAACCCTAAGTTATAGGTTTGGGTTCGAGTTCGCGGGTTTGGTTCGCGGGTTGGGTCAATTTTTTTTTTGTGGTTGGGTTCGTTGGTAAAATAACATAAAAAAAATATTTATAGTCTAAAATAAAAAATTAGATGTAATACACATTTTTAATGTACAATATTATTATATTTATATTATAAAATTATATATTAATGTTATTAATATTAGATTATATATTAACTTTATTAATATTAAATACATTTATATTATAACATTATATATTAATTTTATTTATATTATATTATATATTAACTTTATTGATTATTATTTAGTAATATTAACTTTCTTTTATAATTCTAATATATTATAATTAATAATATTTTATATTATTATTGTAACAACCGGCACAGTAGAATGAAAGCCAGTGAGGCAGTTGCAGTCTTCGTCTTGATTGAATCGCTTCTTGAGCAGACATCTGAGAGGAGTGCCTCTGAGAGAATGTTATTTCTTCTCGATGTGTTGTGCAAATGCGCCAAAGGAAGGTTGGCCATGGCAGACCAAGCCATGGGCATCCTTGCGATCTCAATGAAAATATTTCGAGTTTCTCAATTGGATACTAATAAAGTTGTTCGAATCCTTTGGTTGCTTTGGAAATTCTCTTCGTCTCGGCATATTATGAACGAAATGTTGCATATGGGTGCTGTGAAGAACCTTTACATGCTCCTGCAAGTCGATTGCACACCTAAAACTAAGCGTGAAGCAAAGGAGATGCTCAAACTACATGGTAACTGCTAGAGGAGCATATCATGCTTTCCTCATAGAATGTGTCCTTTTCAATTATGCCAATCAATTTATCAATATTAGATCATCACAAGAGATAAAATTTTCGAATATGAAGACAATTGCAGTAGGAAAACTAGTACCCCGGTGTGTTAATCGAGCCGGGTTTCCCTCGGGTCTGTCAGGGCGAGACCCATAGGCTATGGGCCAGACCGGACTCGGACCTGGGCTGGACTGGACCCGTATCCTGGGGCTGGGAGGCTATGAACCAGTAACTTAGTAAAAACCTCAACTAAATGCAGAAATAATGAACCCAAAAATACTTAACCGATAATAATTTTTTTTTTTGTTTTCAATATTTTCTTCAAACAACACATGCAAATTAAAATTTACTAGTTTGATACAAATTACTAGGCACACCCTCCATGGAAATTCGATAGCACCTTTGATGAGCTTGATGAGACTCTTAAATTGATTTGCTGCTTGAGGTTTTTGCCCCTAAAATAGTCTGATTGCCACTTTTGAAGCTTTCTGTTGCTAAATGCCACAAGCTGCTGTACACAGCTGTCACACTCCTGAGAGTAAAATTGTTTTTTTTTTAAAATCTGAGAAGTGCCTTATGTTTTCCTCCAATGTTTCCCATATTCCATGCTTACTTTTTTTCTGCTCCTCAATCATAGGCAATCCCAATCAGTTAGCTGACAAGCCTGAAATAACTAAATCGGATCCAAATAACTGGCAGTTCCTGCAAGGAATGTGTCATGTCCCATTTTCAACTAATTTAAGTCTAGAGATATTATGTCTATTCTTTGTTTTTTACATTCTGTCTGGTTCTGTTTTGCTGTGTTTTTTTTTTTAGAGATCTCTGGATAGAGGCTTTGAGCATGTCATTGAGTTGGAAGAGGGCACTAAGCTCGTCATTACCATTCTATATTGCCATCCTAGGAGGCATAAGGAGGAGATTGATAAAGAAATAAAAGAACTTTTGGACACGGGGAATGTCAAACCCAGTTCGAGTCCTTTTGCTTCATCTGTAGTTTTGGTGAAGATGGCACAATAAGAATGTGCAACAACTACAGAGCATTAAATAAGAAGACTATAAAAAATTGATACCCAATCCCTAGGATAGATGGATTGATAGATGAGCTTCATGGAGCGGTTTATTTTTCAAAGATAGATCTCAAATCAGTTTGAGAGGAGTATATTCAGAAGACAGCTTTTTGGTGCCATTACAAGCTTTGGTTTGACAAATACCCAAACAACCTTCTACTATTGCATGAATCAAATTTTTCACAAGCAATTGAGAAAGTTTGTCCTTGTCTTCTTTGATGACATTCTTATCTACAACAAGACATGGGAGGAGCAGTTACAACATATTGATGAGGTGTTAGGAATTTTGGAAGCACAGACTCTTTTTGCAAAGGAGTCAAAATGTGAATTTGCCATTACAAAGATTTAATATTTGGGGCACATTGTCAGTGCAAATGGAGCGCAGGTGGATATGCGATTTTGGATTGGCCTCCCTTGAAGAGTTTGACATAGTTGCAAGGACTCATTGGCCTTTGTAACTACCATAGGAGATTTGTTAAGGGGTTCTCTCAATTGGCAATCCTCTTAACTGATCTAATAAAAAAAGGAGCCTTTGTGTGGAATGAGGTTGCATAGTGAGGATTTGACACAAATTGAAAGAAGTAATGAGCTTGTGTATCGTGTTAGCTATTCTTGATTTTTCCCTTCCTTTTGCTTTGGAATGCGATGCATTGGGAGAAGGAACTGAAGCAATGCTTGTGTAGAATGAGCACCCAATTGCATTCGAGAGTTGAAAACTCATAGAGGCGGAAAGATGATTCTCCATATATGATAAGGAAATGTTAGCTATTATGCACACATTAACCAAATTCAAGGAATACTTGGTGTGTGGTCGATTTGTGGTCAAGATTGATCATGATAGCTTGAATTATTTTCTTAGTCAGAAGGATTTGAATAAGCGGCAACAAAAGTGGGTTAGCAAACTTCAAGTGTATGACTTTGACAATGAACATGTTAAAGGAAAGAAAAATGTTGTTGCCGATGCATAATACAAAATACCAATTCTGTGTTCAATGTTAAGGTGGAAAGATGATTCTCCATATATGATAAGGAAATGTTAGCTATTTTGCACACATTATCTAAATTCAAGCAATACATGGTGGGTGGTTGATTTGTAGTCAAGATTGATCACAATAGCTTGAAGTATTTTCTCAGTCAGAAAGATTTGAATGAGCAGCAACAAAAGTGCATAAGCAAACTTCAAGCGTATGACTTTGACATTGAATATGTTAAAGGAAAAATGTTGTTGTCAATGCATTATCCAGAAGACTGATTCCGTGTTCAATGTCTCACATTTTTGCTGATAGGCTAGAACTCATAGCATAATATGCTAAGAATATGTTTGTAGTTGATGTGTTGGAAGAGAGGCTATTGGGTGACAGGCATATACTATGGAACAAATTCGTTTTCTACAAGGGTAGAAACATGATACTCCTTTGTATCCTTACCCTTTAAAGGGGAAAGAGCAGAATCAAGAATGAAAGCAGAGATTTTGAGAGCGGTTCATGATACTCCCTTGGCGGGTCACCCCAAATCAGTGACAAGCCGACAACACTATTCCTTAAAGTCACATGCATGATTTTCAGAGGTTTAAATATATTGGGAAATTATCAAGCTTCTGTGATACAGGACCCTTGACTTTAAAGTTGCAGTTTGCTCATTTCTTATTGACTATCATTATTGCAGGGAGGGTTACCCCCTGCTCAACATTGTCGGTAAAGAATGGACCTCTTGCTGAAGACATCTTATTTGTGCTTATGTTTTGATTCTTCTAACTTAGTGTGCAAAAACCGATACATTATGTCCTTCTTTGTTAATCCAGGGCTTCCTACAATGCCTGGGTTGTCTTTAGAGACACCTTTGTGTTATGTGATCACAAGTAATAACCTTTTGTCTCTTCACCTTTTTTATTTGATTCTTCTGTCCATGTTAACAGAAGGGTAAAGTTACAAATAATAAATAATCTTTTGACCATTTCCTTTGACAAAAAGAAATTAATTACAAACATTTGATTAATTTTGGTTACCATTCTACAGATTTTTTGAATTTGTATCATAATACGAAAAATTGCAGTTTTGACCCTTATCATACTTGCTAGGTAATAAATAGCAGAAAGATGCAACTTGAATCAATGTGGTAATTGGTATTGAGCCTTGTTGGATTCTAGCATGACTATCATTGTAGTTGCTCTAGGTAAGGGACTTGCTATACTTATCCAAAAATTTTCAGGGGTTTTCAACCATTAGTATGACTGTGAAACTGTGAAGCAGGTGACAATGTTGAGCTGAATCTCAAGAATGTCTCTGGAAACATCAATGATAATCATGGGAAAAGGAATCTGTATTATAATATATTAGATTGATGAGACAATCCGCTGATTTTTGTTTCTATCCAATATAATTGGACAAAATGAAGAGGGCTGTGTATCTAAACCTGTTTGGTAACTAGATTGTTACTGGGAAATTTCTGAAATTTGCATTGTCTTGATCATTCAATTGGAGATGGAAATTAAAGAATCTGAGTTTGGAGTGGGTGGGCGATATTCAACTCTAGTAGAGCTTCAACGGAGTTAAAGTAACCTAATTGATAGCTTCAGAGTGACAACCATATCAGTGCTTTCTTTTTCCAATATTTGTTGGTTCTGCTTTTCTGGGGAGATATTATCTTCCTTTCTACTCATCTTTCCACTATGCTCATGAAAAGTAGTAAAATTTTGAAATTGTTGACAGTTTTCTGTACTTAGTTGGTGAGTTCAAGCATCTTTAAAGAAGACATTTGCAAAATGCTAATGTATAAACATCGAAATTATAATGGAGATGGAACTTTCTAATTTGATCGATTGTCCAGACTCCATACTACTCTTGAGTTTGTATTGTTAAAAGTTACTTTTAAACTGCTTATTTTGATTTATTTAAATGGTCTCTATCTTCAGGTGCAAATTTGGGGAGACAAAAAGATGCTTCCTCTTGCAACACTCAAGCCTCATGACGGCCAACCTGTTAGCTCAGTTGCATTTTTGACAGTACCCTGTCGGTCTGATCACATAGTTCTTCTAACAGCAGTAAGAATCTGCAAGCTAAAATTGTTTTCTAAACAGGCTTGTAGTGTGACTATTTTTTTTGTATAAATTTGTATGCCAAAATGGGCTTCAAGGCATAGCTGATTTGTTGTATTGATGGCTGGTTAACAATTAGTCTCAAATGTTTTTCATACTATACTCCATTTCTTTTGAATTCCTGTTTAGTATTATTCTAATACAGTGTGGACACTGCCATTTTACAGGGGCCTCTGAATCGACAACTGAAGTTATGGGTTTCTGCAAGTTCAGACAGTTTGTTAATGTCATCAGATTCAGAAAAGTGGCAGTGTATTCAGACTCTTGATCTTAAGAGTTCTACAGAATGGCATGAAAATGCTTTTTTTAATCAAGTTTTGGTTCTACCCCGGGCCAATCTGATTTTATTGGCAAATGCAAAAAGGCATGCTATATATGCAGTACACATGGACTTTGGTTCTAATCCTGCAGCTACAAGGATGGATTATCTTGCAGAGTTTTCCGTAACAATGCCTATTTTAAGTCTTACTGCTACAAGTGACAATGTGGCTGATGGTGAAGGAATAGTTCAGGTTTATTGTGTTCAACCCCAGGCTATTCAACAATATGCCCTTGATTTGTCTCTATGTGTGCCAACACCTGTAGAACCTGTAGGTTCAGAGAAGGAAATTTCTGCCTCGCGTATGTTTGAAATATCCCCCTCTTCAGCTTTTACACCTGTAGAACCATCTCATGGTAACGGTGCACTTAATGCAACTGCAAGTGAACCTCAAGCCAAGCCACCAGGGCCCTTGAATGTTACAGAGAAGATACCCATGAGTAGAAGCCCAGTTTTGGTCAGTACTATGGATGCATCAAATATGCATGACCCATTGGCTATTTCTGGTGTGGATACCAATTATGGTATCTCTATGCCTCCAGCTATTCGTACTGATAGTGCACCTTTATCTTCTCAAGTTCCTGTCCCTTTAAGTCCAAGACTCTCTGGAAGACAACCACCGTCAAAAAGTCCATCTAGAACCATTGAGCAAGGGGTAGCAGCTGTTTCTTCTGCTGGAGACCAAGAATATGCTACCGAGAGGAAAGTCGATGCTGTTCTCACGTCACGACCTGACATGACTTCTTTTGAGACAATTAGTACAAATCGTAAAGTGGATGATGGTTTCAAGAAAGATGATGAAAATCCAAGTCAAAATCAACTGTCCACCACAATGAATACTACTATTTCTATTGAGAGCCAAATAAGCTCTAACCCAACTCACCTTGTAACTCCTTCACAGCTCATGTCTTTGGCAATGCCATCTCTTGATAAGAAAGAAATCAAGAAAGGGGATAACAAGCATGAAGATGCTAATGTTAATAGGGTGAATGAGAACATGAAACCTGAAACTAAAGATGCAACTATTACTGGCTTGCATCAGCCAGAGGAATTAGGTTTGTATAAACAAGTTGAAAATACATCCATTCTTACAGATACAAAGGAAAAGGTATTTGTTTCACAAGCTTCAGAACACAGTAGTGAGAATGCAAGACAGGCTGATTCTTTGTCTGCAGAAGTTAAAAACATAAGAGAAAATCAAAGTGGTGGTGATGGGGAAATTATCAAGGAAAGAGTACAGCCTTCAGACAATATTCAAG
The DNA here is from genome assembly GCA_007115665.2 of Sequoiadendron giganteum. Lineage (NCBI taxonomy): Eukaryota > Viridiplantae > Streptophyta > Pinopsida > Cupressales > Cupressaceae > Sequoiadendron > Sequoiadendron giganteum. The sequence goes on along the minus strand of CM021106.1, from coordinate 601,554,440 downwards.
GAAACACAGAGGATATGACTGGTAAGGCCTCTGAATCTACCTTATTACCATCAATATCACAGTCGCCTTCTCTGGGAAAGGGTAAAAAGATAAAAAATAAAGCTTGTTCAGTGTCAGGTCCTTCATCAACATCAGTAAGTCCTTTCACTTCAGCGGGCTCTTCTGATGGTGAGCCGAGCAGCACCACAAGCATTCCTTCAATTGAAGCTGTCTCTTCTCAGGTTTCAGCAATGCAAGATGCACTTAATCAGGTAGGTGAAAGAACCCTAGCTTCCCAGGAAAGGGATGTAAATTCTTGTCATGCTTTTGAATTTTTGCATTTCTGTATATGTATGTGGTGGAAACATCAAATATGATTAGTAGTAAGGATTTCTCATCATGTGGTAGAGTAATTGCAAATTGCAATGGTCTAGTTTTTTTAAGCTTTAAAGTTTTATCTCTGTTGAGAATGGAAGCATTTAATTTGGAATCTTGTCAAGGTGAAAGCTTCTGTAAAATTCATTTACCATTGCATTCATGCTCCCATACCTTTTCTTACACCTGTCAAACTATAACTGAATTGTCCTTACCATTCAACACCAAGTTTGCTCTTGAGTTTGGGTCTCCTAGTCTGTTGTGTCGATTACACAGTTTACATGTAGTTTTCATTTAATGGCTATGCTGTATTTTTCTTATTGTTTTTGAAGCCTTTCTTCTCTTACCTGGTTATAAGAAATCTTTCTTTTGCATCCTCTAGTTTTTTCGCTTGGTAAGATGTGCATTCTATTTGTGCCCACTCCCTTAGAAAAGAGAAATTACAATGAGATGAAGAGCTACACAAATTGCTGAAATGAATGTGCTAAAAATTATCCAGCACTTGACTTGTTGGCAAACTAATTTTTCTTATGCAATCTCAAAAAAATTTGAGAGGAAACCTTCTTTCTAGATAAAGATTTCTTATAATAGCAGTAGTCTAAACCTTCTCCTCTAGGACATCCCCCTCAAGGGCAGAAATTACATTCTGGCAACTACTGGAAATTTATCCAGATGGGCAGCCCAAACTGGAAGACATGGAAGGCTGAATAACCACTTGAAGGATGGGCATAGATGATCCAACCATAGAATCCAATGAAGGATTTAAAGGATACAACTCAACCTTAGAGGGAGTAGGGGATGCAAGCAAAGGATATCGGTAATAAAGGAATAAAAAATCTGGAGCAGCAGAAGGGAGGCTGAAGGGAAGCAGAAGTTGGAGGCAGCAAGGGGGAGATCGAGTTCGAAGGATTTGGAGAGAAATTACCTGAAACATCCTGAATAATGTGATGTAGAGGCTTAGCATTCCTCCTCCAAGAAGGATGACCTAGATTCTTATGACTAAGTCCTTTTTCAATCAACAGACAAATGGCCAAGGCCAAAACATTCGTGGCATCTGAAGGCCACTTTCTCCTATTCCAACTTCTGTTTCCAAACGTGATGTTACACTTTGAGTCAAACCTCTGTCAGAAGACCTAATGAAAAATCCAATTCCACTCGTTGATTGGGAGCTGAGATTGATTCCAGTGCAATAGCTAAAACCTTGCCCAAGGAGTGCCCAATAGCCTCCAAGTTGAAAGGGGGCCAAAACTGCAGTGGAAGATTTGGTAACCTAACCCAAATTGACATCATAGAGAAGGATTTGGTCAAATGTTTTAAGGTAGGAAACCAAGGCTTTACAAGAAGAGCATCGTTTCCCCAACACAAGGGACCTGCTTCGAGAATAAACTCTCCATCTTTCTCATTTAAACATTCAATAATTAAAAAGCCTTGCGCCCAAGGGTGACTCACTACTGCCTCAGATAAGTCAGGTGTTCAAGATTTGGAGATCCAGGAGTTGAGCTCAGGCAGATTTGGCAAAAAATTATTTGACATACAAATCAGACCTATTTGGCATAATGCTTGTCTTCATCAATGACATCAGCCATGAGTTCAAGAAGGGGGATTTTCTAATAGCATTTTAATCATCAACAAATCCTTGGGTCTGCTAAAAGAGTTGACACCCAGAGTTGATGAAGCCGACACAGATTCATTCCCACACACCTCAAGCCCTAATACAGGGGGAATGGGGAGGTTTGAGGTCATCCTCTCAGATGGCACTTGACCCTTAGCTGTTAGAAAAATTTAATGGAAGATCAAATACCAAAAAATGAAACATAAGCAACACAAAATTTGAGACAAAATTAGTGAAATGGAGAAACTTTTTGATGGAAGAAAGCTCCACGTGTATTAATGAAGATGGCACCTTGAAATCTTACAATACTTACAATCTCTCTACAAAATAAAATAAGTGTTTAAAAATAGTAAGATAGCTAGTACCACACTTAAAGAAAGGGAAGGAGAACCAATATATTATAGAAGTGAAAAGAGGAGTTACGCATGTAACTCCAAGCCTCAATATTTGCCCACTTCATTAGTGTGTACCAATGTGTCCTGTTTCTCATGACAAGATGTGAGCACCCATGTGCAAAGGTAATGAGTTACATTTCCTTATTCCTTATAAGGAATATGGTGGTCACCTAAGAAAGGAGTTACACTCCAAGGAATATTTAGCTAAAAGATAAATGAGGTGTAAGATAATACAAATTAATAAATAAAAAGTAATAAACCCCCCTGCCACCTCATAAGGACAAAGCCTCCTTAAATATGGTAAAAGTCCATACATAAAAAGGTTGAGTAAGAATAAATAAAATTAAATAAGTAATTCTATCCTATGGCTCTAAGAGGATTTGGTCAAAGGCTTGAAAGCAGGAAACCAAGGCTTTTCTGGAAGAACAGCATTTCCGCAGCACAAGGTCCTCACTTCGAGAATGAGCTCTCTATCCTTTTCATTTGAACATACAATAAATTAAAATACCTTGTGTACAGAGGAAACTACTATTGCCTCAGGTAAGTTAGGTGTTCAAGATTTGACTATGAGTGGATCTCCGGTAGATTTGACCAAAAATTCTGAAACTTACAGAACAGACCTAATTTGCAAAATGCTCATCTTCATCAATGACATTGGCCCAAGTTCGAGAAGGGGGATCTTTTCAAAGCATTTAACCATCAACAAACTTGATTTGTCGCCCAGAGTGTCTGCATCTGACATAGGTTAATTCTCACACGTCTCAAGCTCTAACACGGGAGGAACTGGGAGGTGTGAGGCCATCCTTACAGACAGCATGCAATCCTTAGCATCTGACACCAACAAACCTCTAGAAACAGGAAGAAATGAGCCCCCTGCATGGACAGGAGCAGCTCCAGAATCCGCAACAGGAAGCGATTTCTCAGACATACATAGAGCTGAAAAACCTGCAGATCTAGCTGGATGAAGAGACAGTGCAGAGATACCGGCATGAAGTGCGCAAACAGTGCCTGCAGCATCAATAGCTTTGGCAGGAGGAGGACTCCAAGCAGTCATCGCAGAGGCAGAATGGAGTTTGAAGGAGAAATGAGGTACAGGCAACTGCAGGAGACAAGAGACATCCAGAGCTTTTGAACTGGGATTAGAGATGAATTATCTTTTGCCTACTGCTTCAAACTTGTAGTTCTAAAAAACAATGACCAAATTTATTTCTTACAACAAATAATTGACTTTGGCTTAAAGAGAGTATTCTTTAAGTGTCACATTTTGTTGATTATTTGTCAAAATGTTTTGAGCGACGGCTTCTAAAAACGGCGCCCTATGACTTTCAGTCAATGTTGTAGGCTTTACATGACCTCTCTCTAAACTTTCCTGTAAGTCTATATTCAAGGGAATCCCATTGTTTGTAGGCATAGTCATCCCCTCGAGCATCTTCTGTTATTGATTACATTGCTGGATCCCTTAAATAGGATATTTAGTTTCTCTTTTAATTCATAAGTGGAAACTACATGAAATTTAAGGAGAATAGAATATGTGTATAACATGTGTACATCATGACACATCGATAACTGGCTGCTTGAATTAAGGAGGGCTTGGCTATTTATCTAGTGGCTAGCCTATACAAGGTAGATGATCAATTATAATTTATATTATAATGGTGTCTTCTTATTATTCTAGGTCACTGTGATCTTTTGATGGCTGAAGTTTAACTGGGGATTTTATGTGACGATGCTATTATGCATCATGGAAGCCTTATCTGTTGGCATTCTCTGCTACTGTAAAGCAAAATAGCTAGTCTTTTCCAGATAGTCGATTTAATCAGACCTTGATCTGATACAGTTCAGGAAATTTTTATTTTTAGTACGATCTTCAGATGAGGGAGCTCTATAATTTGCAATATATTTTTATTCTACAAACAATGTCTTCAAAGTCAGTTAAAAAAATATAATCAATTTTGTTTTTGTATAGCAATCCCAAATTTTAAGGCTCATTTTTCTTCTACATTCTTGTGGGAGCCATTGCAGCTTATTGCCCTTCAGAAGGATCTGCAAAACAAGATGGGTATGATGGTGTCTATACCTGTTACAAAGGAGGGGAAGAGACTGGAGGCTGTCCTTGGTCAACGTATAGAGAAGGTAATGAAAGCTCATACAGATGCTATGTTGGCAAGATTTCAGGAGGAGAATGCAAAGCGTGAGAAAGCAGAACGCGAGCATGTGCAACAGATGACATCACTATCAAATGCAATCAATAAAGACCTTCCTGCCATATTTGAGCGTGTTTTGAAAAAGGAGTTTAGCTCACTAGGCCCTAATGTGGCACGCATGGTTACTCCAAGTCTGGAGAAAGCAATTTCAACTGCAATTAATGATGCATTCCAGGTTTTTCTCTTGCTATTTGCTACACTAGGTTTTTCTCTTGCTATGTGCTACACTATGTTACTAACTTGGATAGGTGCACGAAGATTTTCAATAAACAGTATTTCCATCTGCTTCTTGAGCTGTTCCTTATTCAATACATTTTACTATGATACTGTATACCCCTGGTTTGCTTTTCTTCAAGTTCTTTATAAACACAAATTTAGCCGTACTTCTTTTAGTGATGTCTGTTTTAAGAAATATTCCAAACAAAAAATCTGCAGAAAGGAATTAGTGACAAAGCATTGACTCAGTTGGAGAAGTCAGTTGGAACAAAGCTAGACTCTCTCGTGACAAGGCAAATCCAGTCACAATTTCAGTCGTCTGGAAAGCAGGCTCTTCAGGTCAGTCAAAACTTGGGTGTATCACATTTTTAATTTTTGCCAGAATGAATAATTTTTTTAGGATGTTATAAACACAAATTTGAGACTGTAAATGCTTTGGTATAAAATTGTGAGCAAACTTATATAGTGTTTTTATTTCCTGTGGAGTCTAATATTGTGCTTGCAGGAAGCATTGCGGACAAGCTTTGAGAGTTCAATTATTCCTGCCTTTGAGCGATCCTCCAGGGCAATGTTTGAGCAAGTAGATGCTGCATTTCAAAAAGGAATGGCAGAGCACACAGCTGCTGTTCAGCAGCAATTTGCAGCTTCCCATTCAGGGCTTGCATCTACACTTCAGGTAAGGATGTAATGTAGTTTTCTTTTCATTTGTGGGGGCTTCATTATCTTACTACAACCCTATTTAGAATTTTTTGGAGCGAGTAGTGTACCAAAATTATTATTTGCTTTCACTGTCTATTTATTTCTTTTCTGTGGCTGCTTAAGTAAGTGTTTGACCCCATTTTGAACCAAATTATATTTGGTATTTATGCTTGCTGGTTTATGTTTATTATTTTTGTCTTTTTGTGGTTGTATGTTGGATATTGGCACATAGCTTTCTATACATGCCTACCCATCTATATCTATCCATGTCCAATACAAAGTAATTGAATATAAAATTCTTTTTCTTACTCTGTTTTTAATATTTATTTATATCAATCCATTTATGTGCATAATCAACTCCCTTTATTTGTTTGTATGTGTACGTGCTTGGTTATTCTATTGGTTTCATTGTTACTAACATCCTCCTACTTAGTTTGTGATTATTTTGCTATGTTCCACCAAGTTTCTCGGATGGGAATGGCAGGGGACGAGGGGATGTGTTTCCATGACAAATTTTTCGGGAGTCCATTTTGTAGGGGACGATTATTAAAAAAGGAAAGTAAAAAAATACAGAAAATTTCAAATATCCATATGTTAACAGTAATAAGGCATTCATCATATACATTATAGAACCTTAATCTATAACATTGGAGTTGAATTAAGATTTCACATGAGAGTTGACAAACAAATTAACAAAATTTAATTTCTTTAATTGTCAATGTGCATATATATTATATAAAAATTACAACAAAATGCCCAAAGGCTGCAACAAAATTACAAGAACATAGAAAATATAAAGCTGTCCCTAATCAATATATGCTAACCTTGCATCAAAATTGGAGTTTGAGTTTGAGTCCATGCCACTACAAGGGCTTGCTTCATTCAATGGAATCCCAAGCAATCCCTCCTATGCCTCCTCATCAACTTGTGTGGTATTGTTAAGATCAACATCCCAATGTGCGATTTGAGTTTGATGATACTTAGGACTCTGTTGATCTTCAAACCGCAAGGCACTATGCACGACCACCGACATTTTTGATCATCGAGAGATAAGCCTATTCCTCTTGATTGATTGGATGAAGCTATATGTAGATCAATTCCTCTCTACATCAGAGGAGTTGACAACTTGTGAAAGGAGATGAGTGGCAAGTATCCTTAGTTCTAGTGCATCCTTTCCATGGTTTGCCTATCATCCAATGGGGTCGGTTCGAGCTATTGTAGCTCTATCCATCCACTCCTTTGGTTTGTTGAATTCTGCACCACAAAGATTGACAAAGGCTAGCCACTGTGTTCTAAGTAAAATAGATTCCTCATCACTATACAACATGCGAAAGGCCTTTGCGAGTCTTTTTTCTCCTCTTCATCATTAGATGGAGGCACTCTCCCAAGCCTTGCTGCATACCATTTGGGTTTTATGGCATAGGCTGCTATATGAAATATGGTTTTCATAGTGTTCCACCACCCACATCACAATAGGCTTAATATGCTCCTCATAAAACCCAAAGTAGGGCACTTGCTATCAATAATTTGCTTCATTTGCCCAAGCGTGTTGTCAAATGTCTCATAAATCTCTCCAAGGCTAGGAGAGTCTGTAACAACATATCTTATGACTCACACAATAGGTGAGATGAAGGAACAAACATATATGCAAATAATGAAAATATTTTACAAGTTAGAAACTTAGAAACAATAAATTCAAAAACATAGTCTTGTGGAGTTTCTTGATAAGGGGATGGGCTTTGGGGACCAAGGGCCTAAGTTTGGGGATGGCAAAGCGACGGTGGTGATACAAATACATATAGTACTTGAAAAATTATAATGAAAAGATGTATAAGGAATAAGTATAAGAATCTTGGAATTACAAATGATTTTTTTTTTTTGGGCATACTAATAAAATACTAAATAGTAAAGTTGTAAATGCATTGCAATGTTCGCAATAAACATCAGGATTTTGAAGTGAACATTGACAATGAAAATGCCGAATTCAAAATTTATATTATATCAAAATTTCATTATGATGATTACAATGGCAAATGTTCAAAATGACAAAATTGCCTGAAGTGATGCCTCTAATCATTTACAAGTTCCTCATCACTAGAATTGTTGGACTCCACATGCTCAAGCTCCTCCAAATCAATACCAACCAACCTTGTCAGTGTAGCATCATTATCGACCCATGTTGGCACATTTGGCTCTATATCCCATTGTGATATTGGACTCTCCTTGTTCGTAAGTGTATTGCGGTGATTGAGACGCAAGCCACTATGTATAACCACAAGCTTCTTTGCCCTCCTAGAGGTAATCTTGTTTTTCTTAATGGAGTGGATGAAGCTATAGGTAGACCAGATCCTCTCAACAATAAGAGAACTAGAAACTTGAGATAGCAAACAAATGGCTAGAGAGGGAGTCAAAGAAGTAGGTCCATGCATAGTCCACCACAAAATTGGGTCCTCATGTGCCATAGTCTCCTTATTTATCTTGGCCTCCTCAAAATAACCCCTAAGAGTGGCAAATTTTGTCAACTCAATACGAATGATGTTGATATATGAAGAATCATACATCTTTTGGATAAACTTCATGAACCTTGCCTTCAACTTAGCATCCTATATGGGTGTAATTCTACTAGGCCTTTGCATGTATCACTTCGAGTTCAGTGTGTAGGCAGCCATGTGGAAGGGAGTGATGAACTACTCCCATCCTTGATGAATGATTGGCTGAATGTGTTCATTGTAGAATTGCAAAGTGGGGTCTTTTTGTCGTAGAGAAGCCTTCATTTGGTGAAGCTTAGAATCAATGCACTCATACACCTCTCCAAGGCTAGGTGCACTGGCATCCCCATATCTAATCACTTTGAAGAATGGACTAATAAAATATCCACGCATCTCTAGCATCATTAACAACTATTTTGATCCAACCAAATTTTCCCATGTCCTTGAGTGCATTATTCAAGGGATGCACATAACAAGGAGTGCACCAAATATGTCTATAAGTTGCTTCAATCAATTTCCTTGCAGCTTTACACTTTTGGGCCGCATTTGTCACTACTTGGACCACATTTTGTGGCCCAACCTTCTCTATAGCATTTTGAAGGATTTGAAATTGAAAATCGACATCCTTGCGATGCCTTGAACAATCAACAACCTAAGAAAATAAAGGCCCTCTGTACATGTAAACATGATATTGATGAGTGGACGATGCCTAATGTCCACCCACTCATCCTTGACTATGTTGCATCCACTTGTGACCCAGGATTCTTTCGTTTTCTCCATTCAAATATTAATCTTGGAATAGTTTTTATTAGATTGTGGTCCTCAATTTAGTCTCCTCTGGTGGCACATATGATGGTTCCGCCCTTGCTATCTTTGCCATTGCCTTCTTATAGTTAGGAGAGCGAGCCACATGGAATGGAATGCCATTGGCAAAGAAGAATTTTCCAATGGCATCATTTGCCTCATCCTTCAATTGCACATTGAATAAGTCTACTAGTGGATTTAGAGCATCGCTTGTCAACTTGTGTTTTCCCTTGGCCTTTGTTGCCCTTGAACTAGAAGAAACTAGAATATGTGCAAATGTGAAGTTGTAGAGTTAGAACCTTATCTCTGATGTGACCCCTTAACCTTATCAATGTAGATGCATTTTTTTCATGACCACCCCATAATTTACTTATTTGTCCATTTTCTTCATTACCACCCCATAACTTAGTTATCTCAGCCCTATAGTTGAGTTTTTTTGCTAACTTCTCACATACTTCTACACCTTTGCCTCATATACAAAGGAAGTGGGCATTAGCTTTGGTAATGCTACCTTGAAATTTAAGCTTACAAAAGTGGCACTTTTAGATGCTAGTGCCCTTAGATGCCCCAGGCTTTATTTGTAACTTTGTTGCAAATTGTCTTAGAGGTGACTTAGGATCAAATGGACCCTTAGCATATTTTTGCATTATTTTGGAAGGGCAATTAACATTTGCACTCTCAATGAAACTAATGCCTTCACCTCTCTCTACTTTTGTATTTTCCTATGTTACCCCAAGTTTTCGGGACAAGGACAGTAGGGGATGTGGGGATGAGTTTCAGGGGGCAACTTTTTTTCGGGCCATTTTTGGGGACGACAAGGGACAACTATATTAAAATAGGGAAAATTTCAAATGTATAGGGAAATTTCAAATATTTATATTGATAAAGCATTCATCATATAGATTATAGATACTTAATGCATAACATTTGTGTTGAATTGAGAGTTCACACGAGAGTCGAACAAATTAGAAAATGTAAAGACTTAATTGCCTTCATAATTCATTGTTAATATGAATGTGATTTAAAAAATAGTATACAAGTTACAACAAAATGCTCAAAGGTTGCAAGTTTCACTTTCAACTACAATACGAAAATACAAAACAAAGAAAGTTTCATTTTATTTCCTCCTCAGTAGGGTGAGTGGGTTGTGGGGGTTGTTGGCATGTGAAGTGAATTTTCTTTATCCAACATTGATAAAGTAGTTGTTGATGAGTACCATTGTAGTGAATCGTATGTGTCTAGCCATCCCCTTTTGTTTATTGCTTGGGCCAAGCTGATTGGGCTAATGAGTTGGGGAGAGCTGATTGGTTGGGTTGGGTTGGTTAAGCTAACCTCCTTCCCTTGATTGGGGGATCATGCATAAACATTGATTGTTTCATCTAGGGTTCCCTACTTTGCATAGGCTTCATCAAGGGCTAGGGAGAGGATCAAGGAACCCAAAGAGCTAGCCTCACCTAACCAAGCTAACCTCCTGGTTGAATGAATGTGTTCATCTAGGAACTCAAAACCCATCTTCAATTGTTTTTACTCAACTAGACTAATGAGCCAGTAGAAGCTAATTAGTCGACTTCCATGAGCATATCCACTAGAGGGAAGCATATTCATTGGGATGGAATTAAGGGGAGTGAAATCTCATACTCCCGAAGCTAGCCGAAACCTACATGAGATGGGTGCTCCGGTGGGGATATTTACTATGCCAGATTCTATATGTAACATAAATTCCCTCCACCTAAAACTAGCAACTAGGATTTTGCTGCAAATCATTGAACGAAGTGATGATGAGGGCTTGAGAAGGCACTCGTCTACTGCAAGGGAGGGCTAACCAAAGCTTGATTGAAATATTAGTCGAGTTGGTAGGTGGGTCATTAGCTAAGGGGGTGGGAGGAGATAGTCGACATTATTGTCGGAAGAGGCCATGCTAATATTGCTCCCCACCTCGATCTCAAAATTGATCAAACGTTATTATTGCGGACATGACTATCAAACCAACGCACATATATTGATTTAGCAACTGAAGTGAGCGTGATCTAGTTCTTTCACCTCTTAACAATAGATAGATAGAGCCACATCCCTTCAAGTGGTTCCTGCTCAACTATAGTTGTTCCATCAATATTTGAGCTACTACTAGTAGATCTAGAAGCATAGAGAGATGTCCAGATTCTATGGATCCATAAGCAACATGAGTTTCATATTTATACCTAGGTTACTTGGTTATGTATCCTCCAACATTAGCAACAACATTCACAATTTGAACTATAGATTTTCTCATAGTGCACAAAGATTATTTTGTTTTGTACAGATTCAAATTGAAGTTGTTCTTTCACTTTTTCAACTAAATAGGAACTTTAGTTGTGTTTCAAAATTGTTTCTTACTTAAAGAAACTATAGGGCTTGCCAAATTCTACATGTAACATGCTACCGGGGCATGACACAATCTGAATGTTCTTCCAACACAATATTTTGTTTTGTAAACTTCTCTCAATTAAGTTTCAGGGGTGGGTGGGAGACCCCTACTATTCTATGGGGTGGTTTTGTTTTCAAACAAACTTATTTGTGAAGCGTGACAATAGTAGCATGAAGACAATAAATTGGAGAATGAAGATTTACATAATTGGCTAGATCTATATGTAACATGCTTAAAAAACTATGACTCATCATCACTTCATTCAGTGAGTGCTTGAGTTTTGATCGGAGCCAACGTTGGATTGCCCTACTATCTATAGGTCTTAAAATGCTCTTTATTCATAAGCATTGAATGGGAATGGTTTGAGTGGTGTATCATTGTATATATTCCCGTGTATTGGTTGTTGCTGTTCACTGCTGTGAAAGAAATAATCGTTCAATAGAATTTGATGTATTTGAATGCATGTCGGTATCTTTAATCTATCACAAACTATAGAAGGTTGGGCCCCCCTTTATATAGTATAGTAGGGGTTGTTTCAAATTGTATGAAGGAGCCTATAGATAGTAGGGGCGGTAAGAATTTTGATAGGAACAATGGATAGGTATTCAGCCTACTATCTCAAAGTGTTTGGTTTACCACTTCAATGAGTCACTTGAGGTTTGATCCATTCTATCTTCGAACCAAACCTAGGAGGCGAATTGATCATAGTAAGCATAGGTCATTGGTCTAGAATTGTGTGCTAGCCCCTACCTCAGTGGGTTTAGTAGCTAATGCTATTCCATATAATGAGTATGGGTATCAACCCTACTTCGAAATGATCATGGGAAAATACTTGTCTTAGGGTGAGGTAGGGACCCTCGAAGGAGGAGGGAGTTGAACCATTAACCTCGGCCCTAAGCAAATCTTCCAATCAAACCAATAATGAAGGAAGCCCAATCACACTTCATCCAATATTTCAACATCTCCCTTCGCTAAGGGACCTAGTTCAAGTTGTGGAATTATACACAAACCTTTCTGTGAGTAAGCTCCCATTATTGATCGAGCTCTTGAAGTGATAGGAAAGTTGGGAAAAGAGCGACAAGTTAATGATCCTCCATTAGTTGAGGAGTTTATATTTTGAAAGGTCGATGACATCTTGGATCTATAATTGAATGAGTAATATAACGTATTGAGGAGGGGACAAATTTAATTCAATGGAGGGTGATATAGAAACTTTCAAAGCTACTATGGAACTAGAATGTGGTTTGATTTGTGAGAATCTCATTTCTTATATTGTCAATATCCAAGACATTCAACATAAGACCGTTGGAGAACTTAAGAAATTGCTATGGAAAAACCATCTGCACTTTCCTATATATACGAAACATAAATGTTACTATTTTTATGGGACTCTGCATCCTTTTGGAGAAAATAAAACATAGACAATGGAAGTGAGATTTTGTTGATTTGTAGGCTATCAAGAGAGTATTGATTTTCTTGGTTGGTAGGGGATCTATAGTTCCTATTTTGTTTGGGAATTTTAAGATCTCCCCATCGAAAGCCTATTATGGACAACCTTGAGGTCCTAACTTCTATAGAGATAGGTCAAACACTATTTGATAAACATTAAGTGTTTTGGGATATGAAAACAACCTTTGAACTGATGTTTTATAGCTTAATCAACCAAGGTGGGAAGGGATTAGTTGGAGGTGAGTGAGGTTTTGAAATGTTTTCACCTTGCACCTCTAGCTTGAACCCATGGTGATTGCACTTGACAAAAGTAATGCCTATTGTAGAAAGATGCCATGTAGCTTAGTTATGGCCTGCTTGGATGCTTTCAATAGTTTATACTCGAGTGGGCAATAGTCATTGTAGATAGCAAGCCCAACCTTGATTGATTGAACTTGCTGGCTGAACCGTAGATAAGTATATGTTAATAGACCATATTTCAATAGTTGGTTGTGAGGGTGAACCCTTAATTATATGCTAATAGACCAGGAAGGCAAACCCTTACTCTCTCTCGCTTTGCCCATTGATTGCAGCTATAGTTGGTTGTGAGGGTGAAGCATCAATGCCAATAGCTAGTCTTCAAGCCAAGATAGGGAATGTTGCCACCTAACCTCGACATTGAGCAAACAAACAACTAACCAAACAATGGACAAATGGATAAACAAAGACAAACCCTTACTCCCTCTCTTGGATGGAATGATGCTTCACTCTAAGGAGACAGGCAGGTGGCCTTCCATCCAACCAAGGGCCGCTACCTACCCTCCCCACTCAGAGAATGAATAAACAAGCCAACTAGCAAGGAGCCATTTATTGATGGGAGTGATAGGGGAAACCTACCTAGATGGAAGGGTAACCCTTTAATCCGACCACCTACTCTACCTCAAAATCCATTGCCTAAATACATTCAAACAAGGACAAATACTCACACCAATAGGGGCAACCTTGCTCATGGGGCATGGGGACACCCCTCCCAAAAATCACCACCTGAGGTATCCCTTGTTATCACTTCATTCAATGAGTTTTGACCAATCAACCCCACTACTTAGTTGGGAGAAATGCTACTTGGGTGAGGCCAAGGGTGAGGGAGAATTAGAGTTGAACGAAGTGAAATTGAGGTTTTCAAATCTCATTTCATGAAGTTCAATGAGGAAAAACTTAAGAGAACCGTAGATAATTATATGCTAATAGACCATATTTCAATGTTGTTTAGAGCCCTACTATAACTATAGTAATGGGGCGGGGGCTCATATAGCTTAATGCATTATTTGCTTTGTTGAGACTGACCATCCTAGATTCTTCATTGATGGGTTCAATTATTCGCAGCCTTGTAAATTGCTTCAGTACTTATGGTATGTATCAGGATGGGACATGTTACGTATAGAATATGCCACTATCACATTGAGCCATTTTCATAATTTTTGGGCTAGGTATATTATATAGAATGAGAGTGAAAAGAATATAATTGGATACCTAGGTCAAAAGGATAGGTGAGGCAACAAGCAAACTTTGAGGGAGTATAGTAGGCATATTATGCATAGAATATTCAAAAGTTGGATTCATTCCTCAAAACCAGGAAGGCAAACCCTTACTTTCTCTCGCTTTGCCCATTGATTGCAGCTATAGTTGGTTGTGAGGGTGAAGCATCAATGCCAACAGCTAGTCTTCGAGCCAAGATAGGGAATGTTGCTACCTAACCTCGACATTGAGCAAACAAACAACTAACCAAACAATGGACAAATGGATAAACAAAGACAAACCCTTACTCCCTCTCTTGGATGGAATGATGCTTCACTCTAAGGAGACAGGTAGGTGGCCTCCCATCCAACCAAGGGCCGCTACCTACCCTCCCCACTCAGAGAATGAACAAACAAGCCAACTAGCAAGGAGCCATTTATTGATGGGAGTGATAGGGGAAACCTACCTAGATGGGAGGGTAACCCTTTAATTCGACTACCTACTCTACCTCAAAATCCATTGCCTAAATACAGTCAAACAAGGACAAATACTCACACCAATAGGGGCAAGCTTGCTCATGGGGCATGGGGACACCCCTCCCAAAAATCACCACCTGAGGTATCCCTCGTTATCACTTCATTCAATGAGTTTTGACCAATCAACCCCACTACTTAGTTGGGAGAAATGCTACTTGGGTGAGGCCAAGGGTGAGGGAGAATTAGAGTTGAATGAAGTGAAGTTGAGGTTTTCAAATCTCATTTCATGAAGTTCAATGAGGAAAAACTTAAGAGAAATTTATTTTTCACTGTCTTGCTCTCATTATCACGAAGTGATAATGAGTAAAGAAAAACCTCATTTCACATTGTTCAATGAGTATCCCCACCCGAGATTTCTCTTGGGCACCCTTGCTTTTTAAACCTTGTGTGAGGTTAGCCCAATGATAAATTTATTTCTCAACATTCAACTTACACCCTTGATAAATCTTGAGTGAAGGTTTCCTCATGATATGGGTGCTAGATGAGGGGTTACTTTGATATCTAGGTGCCTTTGCCATACTTGGCTTCAAACTATTTCACTCCTTTTGGTACCAATCACCAACCAAAATAAGTCAATCGATCTCGCTCATTCAAAATAAAGACCTACTTGCTTGCTTTAAGAACAAGCTCATGGGATTGGAAGGACCATATTGCTCTGATTATTTGCTCATGGAGGTGAACACATATAATGATAATTTTATAAAGTAATGAATTTATTAATTAAAGTTTATCACTCATTTAAATGAAGTGAAGGTGAGGCATTGCTATTATACACATAATACAAATGCTCTTGTTGTTGGTAGGCTGTCCAAGCCTTTCATAAATTCAGGAATAGAAACCTATGAATTAGATACATTTATTAATTAGGTTTGGCTGGTATCGAATTTGGGTTGGTTTGAGCAACTAATCTCGATTGAGGTTTGTTTCTCACCCTTGCCTTTTACCATTTAGTCATTAGTTGGGTGGGTGATAAATTGATCCTTCCATGGAGGAGTGGATATGATCACTTGATCGTGGAGGGAAGAAGCAAATTGAATACTTGTTCATGGGTTGGTGAATGATCAACCTTTTGATCTTTCCATTCCACCCCAACTATTGCCTCCCATCCATCACTAAAATTCTCTCCCACTCGAGATAGTTGAGGGCAATCTCTTGCTTGATGACCTACCATTTGTATCCGACTCCCCACTAGATGCTCTACTTTGTACTTCACCCAATAGTTCAAGAATAGATTGATCCACCGCCTAGATCTATATCAAGAAAGTGCATGCATCTAAATCCATCACTTGAATGAGCACACCTTCCATGTGGAGTTTGATACACATATCCAAATCTAGAACTACTAGTGAGTATGGTTGTCTAGGAAGGAACTTTGATTTGATTGTTATGGCCAAGAAGAAGCCTCCTTTGCTCTGCCTTGGGGAATTACTTTGGAAACCTCAATGGCATCAAATTGCTTGGTCTTGGGCTACGATTATCCATTCCTTTGGGCTCTATGGGCCAGAAAATGGTGCATTAACCTATCTATCTCCGGATAACTTCTCTATTTCGCTAATGGTTTCTCTCTCTGATTGGTCGGGAATGCTTATATAGATTAGACTTGGAATTGGTTATGAATCCATGGGCATGGGTGGTATTTCATCTCGTACCGAGTTTCTACACATCCCCTATTTTTTTGGGAACAAATTCACCCTTGTTTGAATGGATTTGGATGGAGACCCATGGCCAATCACGTTTGAGAAAACCTAGTGGCTTAACCCCATTGACCCAACATTAATTTATCTCGAATTAGTTAATGACCTGGCAGATCCATAGGGATGGTAAGAGTTAGACCGAATGAGCATACACAATAGCTTGGTGAGAGCCATGAGAGACATAGGTCTTGCGAGTAGCAATTGACTTAGTAGATCCGGTTTGTTCATACTGGAGAAGAGGGGACATACTATCAACATGGAGGTGGTATGAGGGTGATAGTCATGCTTGAGAATGAATGAGGGGGGAGGTGCATTGCCACTTGATATGTTTCATGGCTCCCCACGCCATGGTGAGGGGTGAAGTATCAAAGGTGTTGGAGCTGAAGCAAGTAGATGGACATTAAATCGCATGCAATACATATAGACATACCTCTCCATAGGCAACGGGGGAGGACTCAGTTCCATTTTAAGTAGTGCTCTTAATAGCATCTTGCCAGTTTGTTAATCCTGAGGGAAGTGGTGTTATTGACTGATCGTTGGTCCTGATTGAGGTGCTAGGCACATCGGATGATATCTTCCTAAAGCTGGGTACTGAGATATTTTACATTCAACATAGTAAAATATAAGATTAACAAAATTTGGAGACATCTATTTTCTTGCAGCTATCTTTGGAAAAATGTTATGGGCTGATGTGGTCTTGAACCGTAGATTTCGAGGGAAAGGGGGATTCCCTAGCACTTCTAGGGTTTTCACCTAAAAGGAGAGAATTCTTTCACACCCAAGATCTAGGGGGTTCATTCAAGATTAAGGGTTAAATGTGTGATGTGTGTGTGATTTGGAATGTATCTTAAATGCTGCAAACTAATGAAATGAACTACCTATTGAATGCAAACTAATATAATGCAAATGTATTGAAAAGACTATGTGAAATGACCTAAAATGCAAGTAAACTGTAACAAAACTTAATAGGACAGAAGTGGTGCATTCAATAGGTAGTTCAAGTGTGAACTACCTATTGAATGCAAACTAATATAATGCAAATGTATTGAAAAGACTATGTGAAATGACCTAAAATGCAAGTAAACTGTAACAAAACTTAATAGGACAGAAGTGGTGCACTCGGAAATTGAAGTGTGATGTTGAGGAGCTCTAGAATCTTCCTGAATCTGCTGTTGAAGGCCACTAGGACACTTACGCCAAGCTGGGCGACTTAGTCTTCCTTTGGGGAAACTTTACCGAAACAGGTTTCGGGGAAATGGGTGTCTAGATCTGCAGAGATCACTTTTCAGGCCTGGCAGTGGGACTAATTCGCCAATGATGGCAACTTAGTCCACTTGTAGCTTTCGAGAATCTCAAGATTGGAATATGTAGCTATCAACTTGCACTTCTGTTTCTGACAGAGACTCGGACCCGAATCTTCAGATGTTGACCTGTAGGTTGTCTTCAAGCTCCTTTTAGGGTTTGTTGAAATTTGAATGATGTTGATGGAGAGTTTACACCTTTTAGCACCTTTCTCTTTGACAAATCTGCATACAAAGTCTGCAAAACACACATGCAAAGAGGGGAAAAGGGTTAGGGTTAGAGAATAGGGGTTTGCCTTAGTCAAACCCCATTTTGGTAATCAAACCCTAGATAATGAAATGGAATGTAAAGGGAAAGATGATTGAACAACATGCAAGTGGAACAACTCACCAAACCCTTGTTGAATAAGTCTGAAGATATGCAAGTAATCAGCTCCAATGGATTGATGCTTGAAGTGCTTATAGTGCTTGAATGCTTGATGCTTGCTTGAAAAGAATGAATTGCTAAGAGATTGAGTGTAGAAGATTGTAAAATGAGGGGGAAACCCTTTATTTATACATGATGTGCCCTAATTTCCCAAAAATAACACATCACAGGCCAACCTTAGGGTTTAGAAGACAATATCCTGCTAGAATATTGACATAAATTTGATTTTTAAGCCTGATTGGACTGTCGCCCAAGGTGGCGACTTGGTCCCACCAAGGCAAATTTGCCATTTGTCAGGAATTAAAGTGTGATTAATGTTGTTTAACGGGATTGTCTTTCGAAACACACTTAAGTGGGACCTATAAGTGCCTTAAGGGGTCATTTTATCATAAGAAAGGGTCAATTTATTGATGACAAGCCTAGGAAAGTGTGAGAGTTTGTTACAACTCCTTACAACACTTTGAAATAAGATTTGGTAAGTGATAAAAAGAGGTTATTTAGGTGAATTATGATGGAGAGGTCCTAGAAAAGTGGGAAAATGTGTTACAACACCTTTGTAAGACATTAGGTTTTTATTGATTTTCAAGTGTTCAAGGCCTAATGTGAATGTGTTGGCCACATTTCAACATTAAATCTGGGCAAAATCAGGACAAAATTCATAGGAAAGGCCCAAATGAGTGAAAATGTCAAGGATACATTTATCTATGTTACAGGTCTTCAATTTTTTTTCTAATCCTTGTGTAGTTGGTTGCAAGTTTTCTTAAGAAAGAAAAATGTAAATAATTCAACCTGTTTTACCATAAAAAATGGAAGCATTCTCTTCACAACATCCATTTTACTGTGCATGCTTTTATTGTGCAATTCCTCAAGACCCAAGGCTGACTGCAGGTGGTAAACGCATTTCTTCCGCTCTTCTTTTGTGTGCTCATGAAGGCATTTTGGCCTGACATCAAGATGATGCAAGATTTGCAGCTCTAGAGAAAAATCTTAGGAAAGGGATCTCATTCACTGGAAAATTGAGTCAAATCAAAGAGCTTGTAAAAACATCAGGAGAGCTAGGAGTGGTTGTTGATCATTAACTATGAAATTGCCCTTGCAAACATGCTCCTTTCCATTCAGTTGGAAGATTATCTTCAATGCCATGTTTTCATATTTCTGCCTGATTTCTGTCAGGAACTTTGCATTTGCAAAATACTAGTTAGGTTGGAATACACAGGACCTTGATCATATGTGGATTTTCAGTTTTACCCGAACAGTTATTAGAATTTTCAATTTCCTCATATGTGACATTTTGTCTGGGGAATTGTTTAGCTTGTCTTCATTGTTACAGGCAACTTTAGTTTGCCCTAATCTTTGTATAGATGTTTAGCATGTTAATTATTTGTATATAGCAAACTCTAATATTGTAGGGCAACAGAAATTGCTTTTGTGTACTAACTGTTTTTAATGTGAATGACATTATTTACTATCCGAGTGCCTAAAATTCTGCTGTTTTTTCTAATGATTTGATACACTGATTAAATGAAATGGAAATATTATAAACTAAAACCAGTAGCTAAGTTTTTTGCACACCATTTTCGATCCAAATTATTTCTCTCTTCTTTATAGATGAGATATATAACTTACTCATAATTCCAGGATACCGTTGCCTCTGCGTCATCTCTTGCTCAAGCACTCAAAGGTGATTTGGCTGATGGACAACGCAGACTGTTAGCACTAGTGGAGGGAGCAGGAACAAGTTCAACACGTTTGCCCCCATTCAACACCAAACAGGGAAATGGTGGCCTTATCGGTTTGCCTGATAAGGTACTTGGTCTGTTACTACAAATAATAGCCTGTGACTTGCAAAGAGATAATAGCATTTGAACATATTTGCTTTATTTTATATATTTGTGTGCTATGATATGGTTAATTCATATTACTTAATGAGTACAATAAATTTTCAGGCCATATCACTTAAACATTTAGAGGAAACTCTTGATCCGACAAAAGAACTTTCCAGATTGGTTAGTGAATGCAAATTTGAGGAGGCATTTCATAAAGCTCTTCAAATGAGTGATGTTTCAATTGTTTCATGGTTGTGTTCTCAGGTATGCATTCAAGTGTTACACATTCATTATGCATGGTTATGATACTAAATATGTCAATTGTCATTAATTTGGTTCTCAATTGTGCACAAGCCTCACTGATCAATTTTTGAAACAGGTTGATCCACATTCTCTGTTGTCAACAATTCCTCTTCCCTTGAGCCAAGGAGTGCTTTTGGCTCTAGTTCAGCAACTTGGCTGCGATCTTTCAAAGGATATGGCTAGAAAGCTGATTTGGATCAGAGAGGCTGCCCTTGCCCTAAATCCAAATGATCACTTACTTGCACCACATATGCGGCCAATTCTTGAACAACTATATCAAAATTTGCATAGACAAATGATTGTCACTAGTCCAGGAGAGACGAGTTCTCTTCGTTTACTTCTACATGTGGTTAATTCTATCTTGACAGCATGCAAATAACATGTTGAATCTCATGTATTATGACCATCCAGAGACGGAAGGTTGAAATAACAAATTCTGAGCATCATGTACAGTAGGCAGGATATGAAATTTAAATGTGTTGGGGTGTATCTTTAAATGTGTTCGGGTGTATCTATCATACATTTGTATCCATTCCACTGACTTTACCTGAAATTGCTAAACATGATTTGGAGGACAATGAAAATTACTAGTAATACAGCCAGCAGGCTTCCATTCATCTGGAGTTTCTGTTTAAAATGGTAACCTCCAATGCAACCAGTCATTGTTCAAAATATTAGGCTAATGCTCTAGTCTGCCAAGTGGGCAACTTCATTTGTTTTAGTATGTAATCACCTTTTCAATGAGGAAGGTATTGTAGGCCTCTGTTGTAGCTTTGAAAGTGTAATTTTAGTGTCCTGCGCACTTATTCTTTCTTGTGATGGCAACACATATGGCAAAACTGAGGTTGACTCTATTATGGTATCCAAAATTAGAAGAAGATTCCTTTAGGTGAAATAATTTGAACTAAACATGAAGAATTACTCTGAACAAAAAATTCAGCCTGCATTCTGCTCTCTTTTTGCATTTAGCTGGGAAGGCAATTCTCCTTTTACCTAAAACTCATTTTCACTGACGTTAGCCTTACCCTCTATGGTGTATTCATTCTTTTTCAGAACAGGTGTGTTCTGCATATACAATAAATATGAAATATTATTATTAACAGGTGTGTTCTTCATATACAAATTACAATAAATATGAAATATTAGAATGACTTTTCCTTTTCATGTCAGTCTAAAGAACTCAACGACATGTAGGTTCTGTATTGCTCCCTATCTACTCTAGGTAACTTAAGGATGTCGACACAGAATTTAAATCGACAAAGAGTTTTATGTGGCCAGCGTTTGAGAAAAACAAAGCCTGAAGAAAAGAAAACAAATATATTAAATTTGCAGGGGATAGAAGTGTCCATGCCATATCTCCCTACATCGTGTGAAGCTTTACAAACATATGAAGATACATGTCTTCATCTTGTACCCACTCAAGCATTTTTAAGCTACACACCATCAACAAATATAAAAATAATGTTTTGTTAAGTGTTAGACAAGATTGTGACAGATGACACGATCCTACATGCACTCTGGAATCTTTAAAATACAATTGGACATATAGTTTCAAGATGCCACTAGATTAGGGAAGTGGCCACATCGCAATAATTCACTTCTGCACTTTCCAAGAGTTATAAGTTTACTCGAGGGCCTATGGGGAAATTAGTTGTTCGCAATCTGGTGTCACTTGTATTATGAACTTTGTGGTGTTTAAGAAGTATTATCCAATATACTAATTGATGTGTTTCAATATATCTTTAATTCATCTCAATATTGAAGGCATTTCGATATATCTATAAACATATTTCTATTCATTTATACAGACTTTTATTACTACGGTTGTTTTGTACTTAAAATTATGTTTCTCCAAATGTGTTATGGTGTTATTTACTTGAATCTGTGAATGTTTTTTGTCTGAAACACTAAACGTTGAACAATCATGGGTAAAAGAACAAAAATTAGGGTTAGGGTCCAATATAACAACATAGTTGAATAGGTAATACTACATTGATGCCACAAAGATTTGCAAGAGTTGAGTATAAACTCCATGTTTGGAGATGCTCAAATGTTATGAGCAGAAGGTAAATCCATGAAAGAAGATTTATTTTGCTTGGAAACCAATGATCGAGGTCACTTGTCAATGTTAACATGCCGTTTTACACTGTTCTTCCAAATCCTTATGATATGCACATGAATGGCTATATGCTTGCTTAAAAAATATACAACCAAAAGTCATAATTAATTAGTTAACTCTTAAAAAATAGTAAGATCTACAAGCTAATGTTAATGAATTCAAAGAGGTGGATAGGTATGCAGAGTAACATTAATTCTGTCTAATTAATGCTAACTCTACATTCAAATGACGTGGATGATTGTAAAACTAGTCAACTTATGTAATTATTTTTATTAAAAATAATAAAATTAAGAATCATTGAATAACTTACATTTAACCAATGCAAGTTTAGAAATGGCCTATAAAAACAGAAAATGGTATTCAAATGTTTCTAGTAAATGATTTGACTGAAAACTCCATTAAAAACTTTTAGTCAATTTTTAAAAACACAATGATGCTCATGTGTAGGCTCGCAAGAGCTCGAGACATGATACATATTGAGAAGGTTTAGGTTCCCTGATTACATGAAATACGAGCCAATAGAACAATTATATAACAGCATGACAATGAAAATTCATATAACCTTACTACTACCAATTAGTGTAAGAGTTTTGGATCTTAAACGTATAATGGAGAGAGAAACTGATGTCAAGACATTCAAAGATCGATAAAGGGGAATAACAATGAGCAACTCAATCGTAGTAGTGTTTGATGAAATTGAAGAAACCCTAACAAATCAAATAATTGAAAAACGTTCGTAAGAATTTTGGGCATAGAATTATAAGTAAATACGATCACAAATTAAAGGTGAAGCAGAATAGTTGGATGAAGTAGAGGGTAAAATAAAATATGTGCATGATATTGAAACACAATATGGGTTATGTTGAATGTAAACTAGCATTTAGTAGGGTTCTTGTAAAATGTTTTAAGAGTGTAATTTGAAATATGGAGAATTAAAAAGAATAACAAAATTACAATCAAAATTTAGTTAGATTCTATTATGGCCATTGAAATTCTTCAAGTTATGGTATAATATGACTCAAAATCTATATGAAATTTGAATTAATAAACAAAAATTTAATGGTAGGGTTAGTAATTTGATGGTATCACATAATAAGAAGATAATGGATTTCCAACCAATGTACTCATGTTTATATCATAGATCTATTAGTAAAGAATGAGAGAATCTTATTGTTTTAGGAAAAAAAAAAAAATCTATTTTCAAGTATCAAGGACTAATTTATTTCTTGCAAATTGTTTTCTTTTCATTTTTAGTAAAAAGAGTGATATGAATATGGATACATTCTCATGGTTTTTTTTGTTTATTGTTATGTTTGAATAGTGAAAGTATTATTTTGTAAGTTATTTTCTTTCTATTTATTATAGTCTTTGCATTTGACCTTAAGCTATTTGTGAAGTTTGTTTGAAGAATTAAATTTGGTTTATTGGAACAACCTTGTTTAGAATTGTTATTCAAAGTAAAAGCAACAATTCATTTGAAAGTTGTATGGCTTTTTAGTTGAACTATACTAATGCAATTTTAGGTATATACTATTTAGTTAACACTATTGCAAGTTTTATCTACTCCATCAATAACTGGAAATGTTTAAATATATAAAATTGTTGGAGTGAAAAAGACATTGAGAGGGGTGGGGAGGTGGGCGAGTGAATACGTGATTTTAACTTTTTTCACAATTTTAATAAAACTGAAATAAACCAGATGTATGCTCTCATTTATCAAAAACCACTCCTTAACCTGTTGCCTTTTTCAGCCTTTCATTTCAATAATAATTTTTGACAATGCCTCATAGGTTGTTTTCTGAGCACCAACTCAAGGAGCACCGACCCCTCTTTTAGAAACACCAATTTCAAGGAGCACCAACCCCTTTTTTGTTTTTAGTAAATCATACAATGATACAGAGGATCTCTCTGTTTCTCTAATTTTAGTCAAATGCCTCTTGACAAACAATGTATACAATTCTCAAGGTTCAAGTATGACCCTTCAAAATTCTACCCATTGTCAAGCCTTAAGACAGCTTGAGGAAATAGCTCATAAAGTTTGATTTCTCAATCTCAATACAACTTCTCCTCAATACATTCATAGTGATATGTTCTCACTCCGTTTTCACATACTGTCACATACATTTTTCATGGTTCTTTTTAAAACAGTTAACTCTTAACTTTCAATTTTTCTCAGCTTGTCAATAATAACCCCTAATTTTTACTTGTATGTTTTTCCAGAATTATTAAAGCCCTAATATCTCTATTTTCCTCTTTTTATAGAATTCAACATTACATTCATTTTTCGGTTACAACAGTATCTAGAATATCAGAAAACAAAACAGAGGTGATCATGAGGTTACCAACTTCCAATTGAGCAACCTTGTCAGATGTTTTTGTGTTCCTATGAGAGAGATCAACATCTGGAATTTCTTCTCATAGGAAAAACCAAGCAGCATGCAAATTTAGAAAGCAGACAAAACCCTTGCCCTTTCAAGCAGCCTGCACAGGCAGTGCTTATCCAAAAAAATTAAAGCATATATTTGAAATTCATGAACAATACTCTTGCGAAAACAACTGCAACAATGGTGTAACCAAAAACCCAATGCAATGTAACTGAAACTCCAAAATGATGCGTCCATGAATAGTTATAAATGAATCCAGGTAAGAGACTGAACAAATTCGAAGATATCATGATTACCCCCAAACAAAAAACACTGTCACAATACTGATATGTGAAATTGACATGCACAAATTCTGCTCACAACCAACTGAACCCATTTTATTTTTCCATTTTTCAATATAGAAGAAAAAACATATATCTCTTATTAACCTTGCCAGTAGAGGTAACGCTTCTGCAAAGCAGTCTAAAAGAAGATTACCTGAGAAGACCAGAATATATTTTCCCATGAGTAAATTACCAGACCTGTAGTGCAGCTGAGCAACCCGAGCTCCTTCCTATTTCGAGCTCTTACCCGATGACAGGAAACTGACAAATCAATCGACCATTGTAATGGTCTTCCAGACTTCCCCATACATTGTCCAAGAAGGTTAGAGAGCCAACAACAAACACAGTGAAACGGCTGTGAGAAGATCTCCATGGTGGCAAGCAGAATAGGATTTGAGACCCTCAAACAATGAAGCACAAAGTTTTCCCTAAACTTTCCAAACGAAATCCTTTACAAAAAATGATGGATTTTGAAGTCCGAAAGGACTAGCTTAAAAATTCAAAACTCATTATGCCTTTTGAAGTCCGCGGCCTGTTCAAAGACAATCATGCCGACCAAAAAACTTTCTCATTATCAACTATTGACCAAGTGATAAAGCATGTGTAATGCCGACCTAATAATGCCTTGCATTATTACAAACAAATAGTCGATTGCCTTCGAATTTTCTTGTTCCGAAGTAATCAAGGCTAAGTCACTTCCAATGTGACATTTAAATTAATCAAAACCATATACCTGCTGTCGACCTTGAGGCTTGATTAAAATGTAACCAAGAAACCCGAATCTCATGCATAAGGAAGATCACATGTTTTCCAAGGTTCAAATCGATTGCCACCATATAATGCCATATATACTCAAATTATCCAAAGCCTTGTGAAGTGTAATAAAGGCTAATTTCATGCAAAGTTCACAATGCCATTCACCCATGCCAAATATCAGTTGTTTAAGGAAACCCAATAGGGTTTTCTTAAAACATGAAAGCCAATTGCATTTTATAACCCAAGCACCAAGAACTAGAGAGCATTACCTGAATGATGATAGAGAAATACAACTCCGAAGAAGATCAAAACCATTATCAATTTCATGATGCTAGAAACTAATCAAGATAAAACATATCAACCTGTAGATCACTGAATAAGCCAATATCAAATTATAAGGTGAATCATTGTATCACAAAAAGTCAAATAAAAAACATGTCACATCATCAAGGGAACATAACCCTTTAACCAAAAAACCTTAATCAAGATCTTCACATGGAGTCAAGAGATCAGTGCCACCAAAGATAATATCACAAATGAAGTAAATATGCCAATCAGAAATGAAGCAGATCAACTGAGTAAACAACCACCAAGATGCCAGACAGTAACACATATTGTCATCAAGGACAAATTAGCAAAAGAGAGATTCAACAAACTCCCCCTTTGTCTTTGATGGCAAAAATTGAGCCACCAAGCCAAAATAATGAACCAGAACCAAATGCTCATAATTCTCCCCCTTTTTGTCACAAGGATAAAGGGAAGCCACAATAATGAACCAGAATCAAGAAACTGCAGATATAGTAATGGAGCAGCAAGGAGAGCTAACCAACTCTCCTGATCACCAAGATAGAGTATTTTAAGATAGCAAAGATTGAGAGACAACTCCCAATCTAGACCGAAGTCTTTCAAATACTTCTTTAGCCAACGGTTTTGTAAAAATGTCAGCAACCTGTGCTTGTGTAGGAAGATATTGCACAAAAACCTCATTAGCCAGCACCTTTTCACGAAGAAAATGAAACTTAATAGCGATGTGTTTAGTGCGAGAGTGCATAACAGGATTTTTTGAGATATTGATTGCACTAGTATTATCACACAGAATAGAAATAGGTTTAAGGATTTCAATACCCATGTCAGATAATGTCTGTGAGATCCAGATTACTTGAGTACAACAAGAGGTGGTAGCAATGTATTCTGCTTCAGCAGTAGAGAGTGAAACAAATTCTTGTTTTTTGTTGTGCCATGCCACTAATCGATCACCAAGAAAGAAAACAACACCACTGGTGCTTTTCGTATAATCCAGACAACCAACCCAGTCAGAATCAGTATATGCAATTAATGAGAAATCATTGCTTCTAGGATACCAGAGTCCATAATCAATAGTGCCTTAAACATATTTAAGAATCCTTCTAACAACATTAATATGAGATTCCTTAGGAGATGACTGAAATCGTGCAACCATGTAAAAAACTTGCATTATGTCAGGTCTTGAGGCTGTCAGATATAATAGGCTGCCTATCATTGACCTATAGTCTGTTGGATTTACTGCAGGATAATCATCAACCTTGTTGAGTTTACAACCAGTAGCCATTGGAGTGCTAACCGGATGACATTCATCCATTTGAAATTTCTTTAACATTTCTCTTGCATATTTTATTTGAGAGAGAAAAATATCAGTTTCAAGTTGAGAGATTTGAAGACCTAAAAAGAAGGATAGTTCTCCCAACATGGACATTTCGAACTTGGATTCCATAATTTGTGAGAATTTTTGACTTAAAGCAATATTATTGCAACCAAAGATAGTATCATCAACATAGATTTAAACCACTAAAATATCAAAACCTTCAATCTTAACATAAAGATTGCTATCTACACCTCCTCTAATAAAGCCTTTTGACAGTAAGTGACTGTCCAGTCTGGAGTACCAAGCTCTAGGAGCTTGTTTTAGGCCATATAAAGCCTTTTTCAACTTGTAAACATGATTGGGCTTGTGTTTGCAAGTAAACCCTTCAGGCTATTCTATGTAAACTTCTTCATTCAAGTAACCATTCAGAAAAGCAGTTTTTACATCCATTTGATATACACTAATTTTTTTGAAAACAAAATATGCCAAGAATATTCTAATGGATTCAAGTCTAGATATTGGTGCAAAGGTTTCACCAAAGTCAATACCTTCTTGTTGAGCATATCCTTTGCAGACATATCTAGCTTTGTTGCGAACAACATGGCCATTTTCATCATGTTTGTTTCTGAATATCCATTTACCTCCTATGACATTTTTGTCATCTGGTCTTGGGACTAGCTCCCAAGTTTGATTTTTCTCAATTTGATCAATTTTGTCCTGCATTTCATTAAGCCAACATTCATCAGTTAGAGCATCATCAAAATTTTTGGGCTCAAACTGTGTGATTAAACAGAAAGCAGTAAGCTCAACTATGTGAGCTTTTTCATCATAGTTAACAATTCTTTTCCTTGTTTGAACTCTTGCAGATTTATCTCCAATAATCGGATCTTTAGGATGGTTTCTAGCAAGCGATTTTGAAGGAGTTTTAGTTACACATTTTTCAGAGTTGGTTTCAACATCTTCAGATTTTGCTTCAACTAGTTTAGGACTGGCTCATTCCTGTTTTAGGCTTTGCAGTTTCAAAGCCTTCTGAATTTATATCAAGTTCAAATTCTTCATCCTCATCATCTTGCATAGGTTCAGCATCTAAAAGCAGATTTTCATCAAATTTGACATTAACAGATTCAATAATCTTGTTCAGGCTATTATTAAAGCATTTATAGGCTTTGCGATGAGTAGAGTATCCTAAAAAAATACCTTCATCAGACTTAGATTCAAAACTACCTAAGTTATCATCATCTCTCTTGATAAAACATTTGGAGCCAAATATTCTGAAATATTTAATTGAGGCAAATTTACCATACCATAGTTCATATGGAGTGAAATTGGATTTCACTTTGATCTGGACTCTATTCAAAATATAGATAGCTGTATGAACAACTTCTTTCCAGTACATGTTTGGCAGATCTGCTTCATTCAGTATAGTCCTTGCCATCTCTTTTACAATCCCGTTCTTTCTCTCAACAACCCCATTCTGTTGAGGTGTTCTGGTAGCAGCATATTGTCTTTTTATGCCATATTTTTCACAGTAGTCAATGAATTCTTGTGAGGTGAATTCACCACCTTTGTCAGATCTTAGGCATTTCAATTTTAAATCTGACTCCCTTTCTACCATTTTTCTAAAGAATTTAAAACGTTCAAAAGCTTCAGATTTGTGCTTGAGAAAGGTAACCCATACCATACGAGAAGAGTCATCAATAAATAACATGAAATATTTCTCACCATTGATAGATCTAGTCCTTGTAGGACCACATAAGTCAGTATGAACAAGTTGCAGAGGTCTAGTAGAAGAATGTCCTTTAGATTTAAAGCTTACCTTTGTTTGCTTTCCTTTGAGACATTCTTTACAAACTACATTTTTAGGTTTTCTCAGGACAGGCAAACCTCTTACATTCTGATTCTTACTAATTCTAACCATATTGTCAAAATTAATATGACCTAGTCTCTTGTGCCACAACCAACTTTCTTCAACATGACTCATTAAGCACATACCTTGATTGTTTTCATTTCTAGATGTGTCAAGTAAATTATAGACATTTCCTTTAGTCCTTCTTCCAGCAGCAATAGCTTTTCCATACTTATTTTTAATTTCACATCCCTGTGAAGTGAACATGACCTGATAGCCACTGTCACAGATTTGACTGACACTCAGAAGGTTGTGCTTTAATCCTTCTACGTAATACACATTGTAAATAGGAGTGTCTTCATCTAGAAACAGTGAACCTCTACCTTTGATTTGTATACCTGAATTATCTCCAAATTTCACATAACCACCTACATAATCTTCAAGATTAGTGAATTTTTCTTTGTCACCAGTCATGTGATTTGAACAACCATTGTCTAGGACCCATAAGTCCTTTTTCTTGGAGTGGAAGGCAGTTTGAACTGACATAGTTTGTTCTATGTTGTTGACAACTTTGGGTTTCCATACCTTTTTAGTTTTCTGCTGTTTATTCTGCTAATCAGCTTTACATTGCTTAGCAGAATGACCCATGGACTTGCATGTGAAACATCTAATCTGTCTTGCAAAGCTAATATTTTTCCTATAACCAAATCTAGGTGTTCTAGGATTTATAAATCTACAAGAGCTCACCTTGTGGCCAAATTTGATGCAAAAATAACAATACCCATAAAAGAAAGGGTTAGAATTATATGCCATTTTGTTACTCCTAAAAGGATAAACATGATCCTTATCAGAATCAGGATGTTTGGGTTCAACACTTTTTTTTCCACCAACAACATTATCCTTTGCACTATCATTTGAACATTCACCTTTCACAAATCCAATACCGGTTTTGTCCTTGTTCAGTTTATGTTTATTGAGCATGTCATTTAGTTTAAGAGTACTCTCATATTTCTCAATGGTCTTCCTAAGATCAACAATCTCATGTTCAAGTTTTTGAATTTCTTGATCTTTAAAGCTTATGCCAATACGAAGACAATCTTCAACTCTCTTGGATTCTTCAAGTTGAGTTTTTAATGAGACTATTTCAAGATTTGTGAGTTGCTCTTGTGCAAGATCTTGAGCATAATTTTGTTCTTGAGCACGCATTTGTTTTTTAAGTTTTCTTAGCTCTTTTAGAGCACATTTCAGTTCACCTTCAAGGTCTACTTCGCCTTCTTCAGCATCATTGATGTTGGTTTCTTCTTGCTAAGTGATTTCAACCATGAATATATTTTCATCCTCTTCATCTAAAGAATATTCAGATTTAGAGTCTGTTTCATTTTTGCTGAACAAACTTTTCTTCTTTTTGAAGTAGAATTTTTGTTTAGGTCTATAGGCCTTTTTCTTAGCCAATTTTTCAGATTTGTCGTTATCACTATTTGGATCAACATAGGGGCACTTTGTAGCAAAGTGGCCTATTTTTCCACAGTTAAAGCATTTGAAGGGAAGTTTCCCCTTATACTTTCCAGACCCCTTTTTGAGTTTCCTCACAAAGTGGGATTCTTTGGAATTAGAAAATTCTGATTCAATGAGCTCATCCTTTTCTTTCTTTTTAGCATTAAATGTAGTTTCTTTTGCAGAGGTATTGTTTTTACTGATCCTCATTTCATAGGCAGTCAAAGTGCCTTGTAGGCTGTCAAGGGTAAGCTGGTTAAAGTGTTTCTTCTCTTCTAGAGTAGCGACCTTAGCTTCAAATTTTGTTGGTAAGGTTCTGATGACCTTAGTTACAACATCAAATTCATTAACTTCTTCTCCCAGACTCTTCATGGCATTGACAATTTCATCAACTCTCAAAAAGTAGTCAGCTACTTTTTCATCATCCCTCATTTTTATATCTTCAAATTGGTGTTTTAGAGTGAGGACTTTAGACTGTTTTACTTTTTCATTCCCTTGATAGATAGTTTCAAGTTTAACCCATATTTCCCTAGCAAAGCTGCAGTGCATGAATTTAATAAAGACATCTTTAGTCAAAGCACACAGAAGAGCATGTTTTGCTCTTGCATTGGTTTCATATCTTTTCTTTTCATCAGAAGTAGTAGGTAGAGTAGCTGGTACAATCTAGTCAATACTATGCTCTAAACATCGAGGTCAATAGAAGTTAAATAAGTCTCCATTCTGATTTTCCAGAATACATAATCAGTTCCATCAAATAATGGAGCTCTAGTCATGGATTTTCCTTCATGAGCTTGAGACATTTTGAATAGACTCCAAGGCCAAAATCAATCCTAGGTTGGAAAGACCTATCAGAGGACCCTAGGCTCTGATACCAATTGTTGGAGTGAAAAAGACACTGAGGGGGGGGGGGTGAATCAGTGATTTTAACTGTTTTCACAATTTTAATAAAACTGAAATAAACCAGATGTATGCTCTCATTTATCAAAGATAAACTCATTCATGTATTGAATGCAATCTCATAAACTGAATTGAGAATTGTAATAGGGAAACATAGCATAATAAATCATTCATGCAATGAATCAGATGAACCACAGATACACAAATAAACACAAGATATGCCGAGTGGAAAACCTTCTTGGGGTAGAAAAACCACTCCTTAACCTGCTACCTTTTTCAAGCTTTCATTTCAATAATCAATTTTGACAATGCCTCATAGGCTGTTTTCTGAGCACCAACTCAAGGAGCACCAACCCCTCTTTTAGAAACACCAATTTCAAGGAGCACCAACCCCTTTTCTATTTTCAGTAAATCATACAATGATACAAAGGATCTCTCTGTTTCTCTAATTTCAATCAAGTGCCTCTTGACAGACAATGTATACAATTCTCAAGGTTCAAGTATGACCCTTCAAAATTCTACCCATTGTCAAGTCTTAAGACAACTTGAGGAAATAGCTCATAAAGTTTGATTTCTCAATCTCAATACAACTTCTCCTCAATACATTCATAGTGATATGTTCTCACTCTGTTTTCACATACTGTCACATACATTTTTCATGGTTCTTTTTAAAACAGTTAACTCTAACTTTCAATTTTTCTCAGCTTGTCAATAATAACCCCTAATTTTTACTTTTATGTTTTTCTAGAATTATTAAAGCCCTAATCTCTCTGTTTTCCTTTTTTTATAGAATTCAACATTACATTCATTTTTCGGTTACAATAGTATCTAGAATATCAAAAAACAAAATAGAGGTGATCATCAGGTTACCAACTTCCAGTCGAGCAACCTTGTCAGATGTTTTTGTGTTCCTGTGAGAGAGATCAGCATCCGGAATTTCTTCTAACAAGAAAAACCAAGCAAAATACAAATTTAGAAAGCAGACATAAACCTTGCCCTTTCAAGCAGCCTGCACAGGCAGTGCTTATCCAAAAACATTAAAGCATATATTTGAAATTCATGAACAATACTCTTGAGAAAACAACTGCAACAATAGTGTAACCAAAAATCCAATGCAATGTAACCGAAACTCCAAAATGATGCATCCAAGAACAATTATAAATGAATCCAGGTAAGAGACTGAATAGATTCAAAGATATCATGATTACCCCTAAACAAAAAACACTGTCACAATACTGATATGTGAAATTGACATGCACACATTTTGCTCACAACCAACTGAACCCATTTTATTTTTCCATTTTTCCATATAGAAGAAAAAAAATATATCTCTTATTAACCTTGCTAGTAGAGGTAACGCTTCTGCAAAGCAGTCTAAAAGAAGATTACCTGAGAAGACCAGAATATATTTTCCCATGAGTAAATTACCAGATCTGTAGTGTAGCTGAGCAGCTCGAGCTCCTTCCTATTTCAAGCTCTTACCCGATGACAGGAAACTGACAAATGAATCAACCATTATAATGGTCCTCCAGACTTCCCCATACATTGTCCAAGAAGGTTAGAGAGCCAACAACAAACACAGTGAAACAACTGTGAGAAGATCTCCATCGTGGCGACCAGAATAGGGTTTGAGACCCTCAAACAATGAAGCACAAAGTTTTCCCTAAACTTTCCAAACAAAATCCTTTACAAAAAATGATGGAGTTTGAAGTCGAAAAGGACTAACTTAAAAATTCAAAACTCATTATGCCTTTTGAAGTCTACGGCCCATTCAAAGACAATCATGCCGACCAAAAAACTTTCTCATTATCAACTATTGACCAAGTGATAAAGCATGTGTAATGCCGACCTAATAATGCCTTGCATTATTACAAACAAATAGTCGTTTTCCTTAGATTTTTCTTGTTCCCAAGTAATCAAGGCTAAGTCACTTCCAATGTGACATTTAAATTAATCAAAACCATATACTTGCTGTCGGTCTTGAGGCCTGATTAAAATGTAACCAAGAAGCCCAAATCTCATGCACAAGGAAGATCACATGTTTGCCAAGGTTCAAATCGATTTCCACCATATAATGGCATATATACTCAAATTATCCAAAGCCTTGTGAAGTGTTAGGCTAATTTCATGCAAAGTTCACAATGCCATTCACCCATGCCAAATATCAGTTGTTTAAGGAAACCCAATAGGGTTTTCTTAAAATATGAAAGCCAATTGCATTTTATAACCCAAGCACCAAGAACCAGAGAGCATTACTTGAATGAGGACAGAGAAATACAACTCTGAAGAAGATAAAAACCATTATCAATTTCATGATGCTAGAAACTGATCAAGACAAAATGTATCAACCTATAGATCACTGAATAAGCCAATATCAAATTATAAGGTGAATCACTGTAGCACAAAAAGTCAAATCAGAAACATGTCACCTGATCAAGGGAACATAACCCTTTAACCAAAAAACCTTAACCGAGATCTGCACATGGAGTCAAGAGATCAGTGCCACCAAAGATAATATCATAAATGAAGTAAATATGCCAATCAAAAACAAAGCATATCAACTGAGTAAACAACCACCAAGATGCCAGACTGTAACACATATTGTCATCAAGGAAAAATTAGCAAAAGAGAGATTCAACAATAATATCACAATATGCCACCTTATTTTAGGCATTTTAGAGAGGTAACCTATATTGGTCAACAAATGGAAGGGTCTCTACTCCTTAATGCTTCACTAGTCATTTAGTGTGGTAAATAAATGTGGTGCTAAAAGGAGGGACACTTTTAAACTAACAATATTTTTGTAGAGAAATCCAATAGTGATGTCAAGAAAATTCAACAAGATTTTATTATTGTACTAACAAAAGAAATAGAAAATAATCTTTAAATACTATCATAAAAGATGATATAACATTTTTTCAAGAAGAGGAAATTTGGGTTAATCACCAAAGACACAAGGTTCAAAAGAAAGTAAAATGATCTCCTATATTGATAATATCTAGATAAATAAGAACACATAGCAAGACAAAGTACACATATTTTATCATTACAAACAAAATTATTGAAGAAGAGGTCTAAATAGACTATATTTCATTCCATATTCTTAATAATTAGGGAAGAAAGAATTATGTTGATATTGGAAGAATTTTTTTATAGTCATTAAAATATAGTGTCAAATTAGAGTTATGAGAATAGCTACCTTGAAAGGAACAATCCTTGAGGCATTTAGTTCTTGAAGAAAACATAAATCTTGGAACAAGACAAGAAAATATTGGAAAAGTTATCGAATCACATTTTTTAACTGAATCACAATCTTTACAAATACCATAATTTTCTTCACTACCATTTGTGTCTAAAGCTAACAAATATAATTTGTGATAATTTCTCTAGATTTAAATTGTTTAGGATAATTTTAATATCAACATTTTAGATCATAGGTCATGATCCCTCATTGGATCTTTTTTTTGGATTTAAACTATGTAGGATAATTTTAATATCGACATTTGTGATCATACGTTATGATCCCTCATTAGATCATGATGATGGATCATGGCATATGATCTACAATGTTGATAATGAAATTATCCTACACAATTTAAATTCGAGAAAATTATCAAAAAATAAATGTATTTTATGGAAACATAATATTTTAAATATAAGTTTGGTGCAATATATTTATTATTACACCTTGTTGACTCACCATGTTACCTAATTAAAAAAACCAAAGGCATAAACAAAATCAAAATAAAATCTAATAAAACAAACCCTCATCAATATTTGACCTTCATATTGAGATACAAGATATTTTTAATTCATAAGTGATCTTCCAAAACATTTAAGATCTTAAGTGATAGAATCCTTAAAACAACAATATTTTATTTACAAATTAGAGGGAGTCTACCTCCATTTTTCCGGTAAAGAAGTAAATCAAAAGATCATATAACAATTACACACAAATTTTTGTGGTGGTAATTATTCATAATGTACAACTTCTCCTAAGTTACTTATAGGTTGATGATATTAGCCCACAAATTTTTAAGACATAAAATCATGTGAATACATGCCATTAGTACTTAATCTTTATTGGAAAAGGAAAGAGGGAAGCCATGGTTTGTAATTAATGGTCATAGATCAACCTTTTATGCAACAAGGTTTGGATTTTGTTGGTGCTTTTAATCCAGATTCAAACTAGAGAGATGCATTTTCTTCTAACATATTATTGTACACAATGGGAAGAAACTACTTATAGTAAAACACTCAAATTTCTATGTTATAATTGATCTTCTTGAGGATAATATATTATAACTTAATTTGAAACTTCTATGACTCTTATATATGATAATTGCCCAACATTTAGTTCAAAAGAGTTCACAAAATATTTCCATAATAAAGGAATAATTTTGAAATATTCCTTGAACAACTACCTTGAAAGGCATTGATTTGCAAGATCTAAAATAATATTTTGAATGTAAAGAAGATGCTACACAAGAATCTTATATGGAATTATTTGTTTAAATATTGTAGCTTGGGCACAGATGCATTTGGGGCTGGTGTGCTTAGCCTGGGAGTGTCTTCTTCTGATGGAGGTGTGGTCGGTGGGGGCCCTTTCCCTCTGTCTTTGGTGGATGTTGTGCGAGCTCCCTCTCCTGGGGACATGTGAGCACCCTCTCCGTCTGCTGCTGTTGTGGCAAACTATGTTCCTAGGTTGGTTCCTCCTGCTGGGGGTTCTTCTGACCGCGTGAAATATTTTTTGGAGGCTACTAAGGTGGGTGCTCGGCCCCTTGCTCTGGCTCGTCGACCTTTGCCTTGTGCCCGGGATTCTCCTGTCGTGGTCTGTGGTTATGAGGTGGTTGAGAACGAGGTTTATTATTTGGCGCAGGGAGTGGTTTGCAGGTTTAATGGCTTGTGGCCTTCCCTCCCCAATCTCCATACTTGGGTGTCTAAATCCTGGAAGCTGTTGGTCTCTGGAGAGATCGAGCTCTACCCTAACGTTAGGGCTTTTAAAATTGCTACCTTTGTTTCTACTACTGAGAGAAGTTGTGTGTTGGACAGGGGTGGATGTGGGGTATTCATTCTCTGTCCATCAGGCCTTGGTCATGCTCGTTCAATCCCCTTACGAAGCTGTTGAACACCAGACCAGTCTGGGTCCATCTGCTGAATCTCCCTCTCTAGTTTTGGGAGGAATCTTGTTATGAAGCTATTGGCAACACCATTGGATGCTTCTTAATGGTGGACACTGCAACTAGGGAGCTAGGGCATACTACGATAGCTCGATTGCTAGTCGATTTGGACATCTCCAAACCTCTCCATGGTGATGCGGTCTTGCTAGTGGAGGATAGACCTTGGAGGAAGCTCTTGGACTATGAGGGTCTCCCCTTTTGGTGTAGGAGTTTCTTTTTGGTGGGTCACTTGGCCTCGAATTGCCCTCTTTCCTATCGTAAGGGCGCTACGACTTGGTGGAAGGATGCTCTCTTAGACCATCTCACTATGGGCTCTCCTCCTTCAGGAGTTCCTTTAGTTAGTTCCTCTTTGGAGGTTGACCCTCCTGTGACTACCCAGGTTCCTCTTCCGGTGTTCCCCTTCGTGGAGCCTTCTGCTGTCTCTGTTCCGTCAGAACCTTCTGCTGACACTGTTCTGTCAGAACCTGCACGCCCTACGTTGATTGGCTCTGCTAGACCTTTGTTTGCTCCTATCTCCGCTGCTTCACTATCGACTCCCTCACTGTGTGGTGGCTCCTCTCCCGAGGTGGCTATTGTGGATCCACTCCCCTCGCCTTGCTCGCTAGTTCTCGATTCCGAGCCTTCCTGGTTGGTTGTGCTGAGGAATAAGAAGGGTCTCCCCAAATCCGTTGCCTCTTCACGGCCTTGAGTTCGGGGAGTCAGTTTGGACTCCCCTGGTTCGGGGGTTGTCTAATTTTTTGGGTGTTTTTTCAGCTGTCGGTCAGCTGTTTCTGTTTGTTCTTCTAGTTCAAGTTTTATTTGAACTATGCTTTCCTTTGGCCCTTTGGGCTTTCTATGTAAAGGGTACAACACCCTGTAAATGCTGCTTATCTTATCAAAAACATGGATAATTCATTGAGTATCCACATCTTTAGTTAAACTAATGTCACTTTAAGTTTACATCCTATCATGTTCATATGCCAATATAGATGCTTAGGTTATGCAACATTATCTTAGTGACTCCTTAGAGATAACTCTCAACCACATTTAGCTACAAGAGTTAGCTCTCTATCACCTTTAGTTAGGATCTCATTTATCTTTGACCTATAAAATACATGAATCTGATCCATTTTTTTATTAATCTTTTGGGTCTATTTTGGGGCCCCTAGATAAAAAGAAAGAAAATACGAAGTAAATAAATTCAACAAACCAATGAAAATAACCCACAACATGGAAAAATAGGTAGAAGTACATTGACTAATTTAGGTTGGTCCTTTTTTTGTGAGATCGAAGAACCATATATCCCATATATAATTTTTTATAAATATAGTCCATTTTTGTATTGTAGTGAAATAAATAGTCTTACATAAATTATCTATAGTATTAAATTAAATAAAACAATAAATCAAATTACCATATATATAAGAGAGATAAGACAATACTGTAAACTTGATCAAATATGAAACAAGAAGAAAATAACGATAATAAATGCATATGTTAGAAGAGATGGAAAATAATGATATATTTAATTGTTAATTTGGATCTAGAATGAAAAGGGTGAGATCATTGTGCTTTAAGAATTCTAAAACTCTACAAATGCAGTCCAATCCTCTAGGCACAATCTGGACCCTCATGTCTCCAGTTTCAACCCAAACAAAGTAGTTCTTATCTTTGGTTATATGATTGATCCTATTTTTCCCAAATCTTCTATACTTGAACATAAGTTTCTCATGCCTATAACCTACACTAAAAGATTGGTGGTTTTGAATAACACCATTGGAATGCTATATAAGGCATCTCCTAATTTATTCAAGCCCTATTAATCAATTTAATAATTTTCATAAAATTGAAAGACAATAGGCGAGAAACATAACTACATGACTATGATGATGCTAAGACTTGATATTTGATGCAATAAAATGAAATACAATGAATGAAAAAGTGACTTAGTTCAAGGATTAGGAATTTACTATTTGTTGATGTGGTAGATACACATGAATCAACAATGATTATAGGTTTGTCCCTTGTAACAAATATACATGATGGTATTGCCCTATGAATGGTTAGATAATGGATTCCTTGTCTCTTATAAATGACCTAGGGGTGATGCCCTTTTATAATTGTCCTAGGCACACAATTTAAAATATTTAGCACTTGAATAATTAGTTATGACTAGTTGGAGGTGGGTTGGCTTGTGATCGAGATAAATTTAAGTTTTTATAAAGCGAGTCAAATTACATTTGAGTGTTGACCTAGGTCAAGATTGCACTCACTATTTTGAACTTATAAAAATAAACTATGATATGATATTAGGAAACACTTTGTAATGATAAAATATTATTTTTGATGTTATATCTAAATCTAAAAGTAATGGAACTGCTAAATCGATCAAAATCATGTGCTAAAACAAAATACTTAGAACACCCATACAAAATGATAGAAAGAAGTATTCATTTATGAATCAATATTGTTAGAAGTTTTTTCACTCTTACAAGTATGAATCAAAATTTTAGAAGATTTTCATGTCTTAAAATTGTGATATAATCATTTGACACTATTACACCACCCTTCTACATGTAGTATAGTCACTCCATTTGTGCTGTTTATCATGTGCCTTCATGACCCACTGGGCTATTTATTTATTGAAGAGCTCCCAAGCCATTTTATTTATATTTGATTGCCACATAATTTTTGTCCTTACCATTTATCTTTCTGCAAGATTAACAAGTGGTGATCTTGGTAATTGAGAGCTTAGCTAGGGGCCTATAATTCTTCATTCACCTTTGTGCATTTTTAGATACAAGTAATTTTTTTGGCTATAAATCAATCACATGGAAGGTGTTCTAGAATTCTTCAATAATTAGAAATATGAATTTAGAAAGGTTTGTAGTAATGTATCATTTAAAAAAATGTTAGTTACTCTATACTTTTAAAATTTCACACAACATTTATATTGGTCTTGTTTTTATAACTTTTAATTTCTCTTTTTATTATGAACTTGAAAGGCCCAAGTTTCGAGTCAAAAAAATGAACCAAAAGCTAGTGCTAAGGGGGCCAACAAAACCAAAATTAAAAAAATGACTTATATCAAGATTGAAAGCACTATATTGTTAACTATGAAAATCCTTAAAAACCCACCCATCAAAATAACACATTAATCTACGACATATGGGATGGGACAAATTACCCCATCTATTAAACTTATGATCACATTGTGTATATATGTTACTTGAAGTAGGAATCTTAGCCACCTCATCCAAATCTTCATCCACATAGTAGTTCAAGAGAGCTAAAACAAATTTAACATAACCTCTTGAATGACAACACATAGTACCATCCATGTCCTTGGAAAGCTCTCATATCCTCATAATCCATTATTGTAGCTTCGAATTTTTAATTTATCTCTCCACAAATATGTGAAATCAATCACATCTCCTCCCCAAAAAGCCTACATTTTCAAGGCTTCTTTTCGCTATGCCAACTAGCTCTTTCTCCTTCACATTTCAAGAGTACTACTTTTTTCCCACACCTTTCACCACCACCATAAGCCATCTAAAGATAGGAAAATTCCCACCACCATAAAAAAGCAGACCTTCACATAGTCATAATAAAAAATACAAAGCCACACCACCAACTTGGTGTAGAGATAGAAGCATAACCAACAATGAATGCCTATCTTGTCACCATCCTTGCCTCAAAATGAATTAATGATATCTTCTGACCTCCAACCCATTATTAAGTCAAGGGCCATAATTTCCTCACCTTAGAGGAGTGTTGAGTTAATAATTTTTAAACAACTTATTTATTTTGATAATTATGTATATTTTCTAGACTTTTTTCAAAGATTCATAAAGTTCTAAATTTGGGGTAGAAGTTAAGGAGTGGTACAATTATATAAGGCAACTATACATGCACTATGTTTAATTAGAATTAAATTAACTTATAATTAAGTTGTTAATTTATAGAAGAATATGTTAGTTGAGAGAAAATACATTATATATAATATCCGAACAAAATTTAAATAAAATGAAATTGACAAAGTAGATTTGTATTTCTAGTGGCATACTATATAAAATAGGTAAAATTTATAGGAGAGATGTATGCCTTCTATGTTAATTATATGTTTAGAATTCAAATATACATTTTTTGCATAGAATAAATTTAAAACATATATTTTTTTAGTAAATTAACTTTGTTGATAAGAACCCAAAAGCCACATACTTGTCCCCCCTCTACTCTTTTGAAGTTGAAATGAATAAACAAGGAAAAAATTAGTAGGAAACTATACAAATTTGCTGGAACTGTTTAATTTTGGTACACTTGTAGTGTCATAGCTACTAACACATTACTTGAGATTTGGGGATAATATGTGTTAGAAAGCTGAGGTCACAAAATAATCAATGGAGGATGAAGAATAGTTAGTTTCACATTACCAAGTTTCACTTTGAAGGGGATAAACAATATAAAATACAAAAACACAAATAAAAAAATCTTAACAATTTTGAACAAAAGAACACTTAGATGACCCTAAGATGCTTTTATGGATCAATAGTAATCCTTAAGAAGTAATAAGCTGCATTGCTTATAGTTTTTGCAATAGATAAAATAAATTTTGATGATTATGATTCTTGAACTACTTGCCCTAATGTGGAAATCACCTTGCCTTCACCATCTCATATAGTGGATTTGCCAAATTTTCATCTTCTTGATCACTTTATTAATGAACTAGTCTAAAGGGACTATTATTATAGTATTAGATTTTATTTTCATCCTTCGTAGCTATTCATCATTATATGTAAATAACAATAAAAGTATTACCAAAATAATCTTTTATTGGACATTAGATATAACTTGCCTACAAGTAAATAGTCAACATCTTGTTTATTATTTTAGAGGTCAAAATAATTTAACCTCTAAAATAACAAAAACATGTTTAAGCTTTACCAAATAATATGTCAAGTTAAGCTTGAATATATTATCACCCACATTCTTGTTAATAGTGTATAAATCATAGGACAAATTCTCGAGTTTATTATTTACATTTTGAAGAATTTTTTCAATATATAATTATATATTTTCTCCCATCTAAAATTGATAAGAGATATAAGTAGTATTGATGATCACATTGTTTTTGAA
Source organism: Sequoiadendron giganteum (assembly GCA_007115665.2). NCBI lineage: Eukaryota > Viridiplantae > Streptophyta > Pinopsida > Cupressales > Cupressaceae > Sequoiadendron > Sequoiadendron giganteum. The sequence continues at coordinate 601,512,498 of CM021106.1, read as the reverse complement.
AAGTTAAGCTACATTTTCAGGGTGCCGTACCCTTCACAAGGGGTCCAAGGGCCAAAGAAAAAACATAGTTCAAAACAGACTTTGAACTATAGAACCACCAGAAACAACTGTCTGACCGTTGAGGAAACATCAGACAGATAGCTGTAGAAAACAAAAAAATCAAGCGGCCCCAGAAACAGAGGGGTATGATCATATTGTTGCTTTCTCATAAAGTTTTTAATAAATATATCAAATTTTCTTAATATAAATGATAATTATATCCAATTCCTTTTATAAATGCAATAATCCCTGCCTTTTCTTATATTCTTCAAATGACCCTTAATATACTCTTGAAGTTGAATGACTTATAAAAAAAACACAAAGAATAAAATCTCCAAATACAAGACCTATAGTATTTTAAAAATAAGACAAAATCATTAAAAAAAAATTATCCAAAAAAAAATCTTCATGAAATCTTCATCATGTACAAATTTTCATTCCAAAAGTGAAAAGTTTTTATTTAATTAATTAATGTTTAATTTCTCGCAAGAGGATAAACTTTCTCGCCGCTTAAAAACGAAGTGGCCATATAATATTCATTGAAAATAGTGACTAGATTTTTCGAGGTTATCACATTGCCACCCGTCGTTGACATATAATCATTGTATATACCACCGCCGATAATCACTCGAGGTGCAAAGCTGAACAGACGATCCTCGTCTCTTGCCATTTGTTTAGTGTATATATACCTTATGAGCCAAATAAACATCTGTCCAACGTAATCCAATATCGACAGTTATCCAATACAACGCTGTAGCCATGCTGGCGTCTTCTCGGCTGACCTTTTTTTCCTGCTCTTCGATCAGACATAAACTGCGTTTGCAGAGTTCACTAAACCCTAGTTCTTTAAACCCTAAATTTTGTATTAGACCATCCTTCTTTGCCACAAAATTCAGCATTAATCTTCAGTCTGAGGACCATTTCCCTTTAATGGAGGTACATTTTATTACTTACAAACTGTTTTTCAACATAATTTAGTTTCAACAAGAAGCAGATAGGTTGCAATTTTAAATTGTCATGGCTTTGCGTTGCACTTCTTCATGATTCTTGATTGTTTAAATCTGTATTTTTTGGATTTTTTTCAGATACATTTTTCCCTTTAATGGAGGTACATTTTATTACTTACACACAGCTTTTCAACATAATTTAGTTTCAACAAGAAGCAGATAGGTTGCAATTTTAAATTGTCATGGCTTTGCGTTGCACTTCTTCATGATTCTTGATTGTTTAAATCTGTATTTTTGGAATTTTTCTAGGATACATTTCAGAGATTTTGCATTTTGATAGAATTTGTGCTTTTAAGGAAAATAATCTTGGATGTGGTTGTGATTTTGCCATTGTTATGGAAAAATTAAAAAATCTTGGTTGAGTTGGTGATTTTGCGAGTGATATTAAAAGAATGGGCGGGGTAGCCTTTCCCACATGTTTCAGGCTTAAATGCATTCCATAATTATTACACCACAATCTCCCCTAGGTTCCGCTGGACTTACAGGCTATCCTATTGATGAGAGGGAGATTTGAATTTGGGTCATGCTCTTGCATATTCCCCATTAATATTGCATTACAACTCCGTGGGTGCATTTAATATCAATATTTATGGATGTTTTATATGTAATTCTAATGGTCTTTTGGTTAAGTCTTTCAAGGTTTACCTTAAGGATTTAAATATGATCAGCTTTCCTTTAATTTCAAAAATTCCGAACGTTGTTGAAATGCATTTTAAGACAATTTTCAATGTTTTTGCATGGACAAACATTTCTTGGGAGTAAGCTGTACCATATTCTTCGGATTTTAACTTGGTTGCAGTGAAATCAACTAATATTTATTATGCCACAGCCTTGGCACGTCCACAAGGTTTATGGGTGGTGAGAGGGAGTTGAACTTGGGTTTCGTCTTTCAAGTGCTCTTTTCTCCCATCACGGCATAGCATCATGGACAGAAATTTATGCATATAAAAAAAGTTCTCCCCTTCCAATCACAGCAGGAGCATAACATTATCTTATATGCCGGATTGGTTGCAGGAATTTGTTCAGTTTTACACTTAAAATATTTCTTTCACCAATTTGCAGTTCGCTTTTTGCTAGAAAAGACCATTGATTTACAGCTCAAACTCGTTCCAATTGACTAAGAATTTACGGGAATATTAGGAATGAGACGAATATACGTCCTTAATATGGTTTCATTGACGTTACTTGTAGGTGCTCTAATGGCAACCCATGGATACATGTATTGCCATAAGTCTGGAGTCCTACCTCAAGGTGTCCACGGGGCCTATGTTGCTATTCTAAGGTGTCCAACGGCTCAAGAGAATAGAGTTTGGGCTTACAGTGTGAATGTTATTATTTCTCATGATGATCTATAATTAGGATAGATAATCTATCACTAATTTAGAAACACAAACCTTATCATATAAGCTTGCTGTCTTGTCTTCTCTTTGAATGTGAAGAAAAATGTAAATTTATTTTTTTGCTTCAGCTGTGCTCGACTCCAATGTATCCAGATTACCTCAGAACTATCAGCAACGTACGTAGTCTCCTGTATGTTTGCCATTCTTCGTTCTTGGTTTTGTATGATTGATTTAGAGTGCATTTCCAAGTTGCATCTTAGCTAATTTGACTTATGATGAGAATAATGGCTTACTGAGCTGGTTCTTACAAACTTTAGTATCCAGTCTGGATAACCTCGCCACTTATCCTAAGCCCTTTACATGGAAAACGTTATAAATTTCTTTACTATGAATGTTTGAGTGAAAATTTTAACGGATTTGCATGTATTTTCATAACTTTTTTTTTTCAACTTTGCCTCTATTCTGAAAGTTCTAGTGGTCTTGCAATTCAAAGTATATGTTTGATCAACTGTGCATAATTTTAAGAGGGTTGAACATACGAGGAAATGTGATCTTTGTTTTTCTATGGAAATTTTAGGTAATTTTCATTAAAATGACTTATTCCCACAACCTATAGATTCAAAACTAGAAAAGTTTCGAGCTCTTGCAACATACCCTAATACATCAGTATGTAAATTCATCAAAACTTGATGATGGCAGAATATTCAAAAAAGTTAGGAGAAATAGATGCTGAATAAGCTTTACAAAGGTCATATGGTTGTATCAAGACTAGAAGATAGACAAGTAACTTCATAGTCTATAGGAAAGTAGCTAAAGGCGTTTCAAGAGGCTAAAGAAGGAAATGTTTAGAGTTCTGATTAAGATAGACAAATTATTTCATAGTCTATAGCTAAGTAGCAAAAGGCGGTCCAAGAGGCTAAAGGAGGAAATGTTATTAGAGTTTTGATGATGTTTAGTATGAGCAACAATTGGAGCACTTCTGATGTAGTCATGTTTGGGCGTCCCAATGAATGGATGCCTTGGATCATGCAACCTTTAGAGTTTGAGAATGTTGCATTAAATTACAGAATTAACAGTGTATCCGGAAAATATATAAATAAGCACAGAACTTTGTTTCTTATTATAATCTTCTTATGTTACCATGTTGGCATTCTAATTTTTTTAGTGCAACACAGAAAGAAACATGTGTGCATTAGAACTGCTCTTCAAATTAGAAGGGAAAGCTTCCTGTAAATAAAACTAGCCTAGTTTACACAATACGTACTTGCTATTTACAATCTGTACAATATTTTCCAGGGTGTTTCATGCTCATTCTAAATAAAACTAAGTGTATCTTTTTGGGATTACCTAGGGCAAAAAATTGAGATGCTCTTCAACTCAAGGCAAAAGATTTTTCTATTTTTTGATTAAAAGAAAACTCTACAACTACATGTTTACACTCTTTAGCTAAATACAAAAACCTTAAATTTCTAGTACACATAAAGATTGAGTAATCTTTACATACAAATACATGAATGCTTCGGTAAATTAAATTATGAGATTGACGTGAAGCCTTAATCTTCAACTTTAAGTAAATCTGCAATAAAAAGCTTGCAACTTGCTAAAAGAAAATTTATCTCCCTTAGCACACAGAACAAAAAATAATAAAAAATCACTCTAAAGATTGCTACCCACTTCCCAAGATTGATGATTGTTTGGCGTAGCTTCTGGTTGGCAAGTATTTGACTTTTGGATATTTGAGAGTAGCCAGTCATACCCTTTGACCTTGTCAAGGCTTGACACATTTGTGTGCATCATAAATCATATTTTCTGACCATATCTTGGCAGATTTGTTGTTGTCTATCTACATAACATCCTAGTTTACAATAAGTCATGGGATGAGCACTTAGTTGTTGTGTAGACCATAGTAGCCGGATACGTCCCTACCCCTCCCTGGGCATGCGTATCCCCGTATCCGATACAGATACTTGTGCGATACGCCATGGATACACGTTGGATATCGTACCCACACGTGCCCAAAAAGCCTTGATTTTCCAGCTGTGCTGGATACTCTGTGATTTGATTTTAAAAAAAGCTGACATGAATCCTCCAAAATATTATCTTAAAAAACTTCAATCATGCAATTTTTTGTTTTGTTTTGTATAAATAAAACCTACACCAAATGAGGAAGACAAATGAAATGTTTTTCTATTTCAGCAACCCATTTTTCTAAGTCTTCTTCCAATACAACTCTACTATTTATTTTTGGTGTTCTAATTTTTACAAATTTAAAAAAGTTAATTGTTAATAGTTTGATATTTATATTATATTGTTTAAATGTTAGAGATTTAAAAAAAAAAAAAACTTATTCTTCAAATATAAATAAAATTTATTAATATATTTAACTATTTATTCTTTACTAAATTATTAATATTTTTTTAATTTACATTTTCTTATTTGCTTTTAAAGTAATGAAAATCTTCTCTAATAACTTAGAAAATATATGTGTATGTTTTTTTTTGAATGTCGTATCCAGCCGTATGCATATTGGGGGTCTTAAAAATGGCCGTATCCGTATCTGATATTGTATCCGCATCTGTATCGGTATCCGTGTCCATGCAACTTTGGTGTAGATGGTTCTAGATCTTTGGTTGCATTATCTCCAAGCCAAGATGCCGAAATTCTTTAGTCAAATCTCATTAAGTACTTGGATTTTTTTATTATTGATCTTTGATCAAAGAGTAAATGTTGATCCAGATACTTCATGACATCTTAGTGTACAATAAGTCACGGGATGAGCACTCAGTTGTTGTGTAGACAGCTGTAGGTCTTTGGTTGCATTATCTCCAAGCCAAGATGAAGAAATTCTTTAGTCAAATCTCATTAAGTACTTGGGTTTTTTATTATTGATCATTGACCATGGAGTAAATGTTGATCCAGATGATTTAGAGGTCCTGTGGGAGACACTCACTTTTAGTTTTGTGGAGATGACTTTTTCCTTATTATGTACTTGGGAAATGTTTGTTGTTTCATCAATTTGATTGGTTAGTTGGGATAAGGTCTCATGGAAAACATTGTCCTACTATGAGCAGACGAAGTATGAAAATCACACCTTCTTTTGTTGCCATGCAAATTTAAATAATCTTTCCCTTCAGGAGGGCTTCTTCTATCAATTTTTTTACTGCCACTATTAACATTGTTTTGATAAAGAGACTTACTTGAACCTCTCTTCTCTCTAGCAGATGTCTTGGCTTTCATTATGGCATTACTATCTTTATTGGTGCTGAGATGTGGCATATGAAAAATCTTTGCGCATGTAGAAGCCTGTCTCTTTTGCTGCAGCTTTCCTGGGAACTTAATAGCATAATATATGTCAAAAATAATCTATGTTGAAAAATCCATCTCTTCTTGTATTGAGGAATGAAGTCCACTTTGATTCTTCAAAACAATAAGTTGGTGAAATTCTTTTGTATATGAATCAGCAGACTGCTCATTTCTCTGTTTGAGCTGCTGCCATTTCTAATTTTCTTGTGCATTTGCTTTATATGCTTTGATGGGTAATATTCTCCCTTGACCATCTGCACAAGATTCTCCCACGTATAGGGTCCTTTTGTTCTGCTTTATGTTTTTCAAGGTCTTCTCACTGTCAACATACTGGTGCATCCAGCTTATTTGTGGTCAGTGTTATGTTATCCTAATTGGTGAGGTGATTCATTGCAAATATGCTTCTAATTGTTGGATCTAGTTGTCCACAACTTTGGCATCTATGCTTATTGTTACAAAAGGGGATTTCAAATCTCATTTGTACTTTTAATGGGATGACTCTCAGCAAGGGATCTCAAATTTTCTCCCTTCGAGGGACTAACCCTTCATAGAATCTTTCCAAATTGATCTTTCATTTTTCCCTCTGCTGTTTGACTTGAGTGGCTCTTGGACAATTTGCTCCAGTGGAGGGCTTTTGTTCTCATATCCTTTTTTCTCCATGACTGATTTCCATCTTCTAACTGGTGGATAGTCTGAAACTGAACTTGGGTCGAGTTTTTGGTCTTCATGCTGTGATCTGGTATGAAGTGGCATAAGAGATATACTGTGTGTAGCTGTAGTTTACAGCTACAAACCATGAATTGAGCATAGTTGTGAATGCAATGTCTGTGCTTTGATACCCCAATGATCCAGATCTCCAATTCAATTGGGTGGTCAGCACTCCCCATGATGACTGGAACTGTTGTATGCCCTACAAAACAAGAAATAAAGAAATGAATTATATGCATAGAAAAAAAGGGCATTGTGATTGATAAATCAAGCTGTAAAGACAATGAATGGAGAAAAACAATCAAGACTAAAATCGAGAGACAGAGAGATCCCCTCATTTTTCTTTTCCCCATTCATAACATATTTCATTAAAAAAATTAGTCGGGTGCTCAGTTGCAACTGTTAGGGCCTGTGTGTAAACTTGTATACATGTTTGAAATCAACATGGCTTAATGCAGATCATAGGGATTTCAGGGTTTTCATGGGGTACAAGGACTTCTTGGTAAGCATTTCCCCATGCATTGCCAGATTAAATATAAAAATGCCTCATGGGCTTCACTACATCAGTCCATATACATTACAGACTTCACAACCCAAGAAGATGCCTTCCCGACCTTAGTTTGGCTGCTTACCCTGACAATTCAAGAAAAACCCAAAAGCCAACAGTATCATCCAGAAAAGTACATCAGCAATAAGATCAACAGATCTTCCAGCATTTATTACTGTCAATGCTTGGTTTTATTAGTCAATGTTATCTAATTTATGGTCAAAAAACTTGCAGTGTTCAAAATTGTACCATAAAGGTTATTCCAAACAGTCAAAATGTACCTACAGTGTCGATTTTAAATTCAAAGCTTCTGCTACCATATGTACGCCTGTCATTCGTTTTTGTTGGTAAACACAAATTGATTCTAGCCTATCATTCTTTTAAATTTTTGTTGGTAAACACAAGTTGATTCTAGCATATCGTTCTTTCAAAATTTTCTCAGTAAACACAATTTGATTCAAGCCTCACTTTTAAGTTCCTGTTTATATGTCACTGCATCTACATGGATGATTAATTCATTAGTCTTTTGTTGTATGTGGCAATAGCGATTTTGGAGTGCAACCCCGCGTGGGAATAGCTCACTCATAGATTATTTACAGCAACATGGAGTTATCAAATCCAGTAAAGTAGCAGATGTCATGAAGAAGATTGATAGAGGATTGTTTGTGCCTAAAGGAAACCTACCATATTCAGATACACCCATGCCAATTGGTTATAATGCCACAATATCTGCACCACACATGCATGCCACGTGTTTGGAACTGTTGGAGGAATATTTACAGCCAGGAATGCGTGCATTGGATGTTGGATCAGGTAACTTCTGTTCTAAGACTAAACCTGAATCATTACCAATGTTACCAAATAGTCTTATACTGTAAGGAAGCTTAATGTTCTTAAAAACTATTTAAGCTGAATTCAGAAATATTGAAAGCATGTTATGAACAAAAGCAGCATACAAGCAGAAAGTGAACTCAATCATGAACAGAACAGTCCCATGTTTAATATTTCTGTGGATTATGATTGTGTGTTTTCTGTTCTTCCAAACATGTTAGTTTAGTATTCTGACATGCACAGAAGGATGACATTTCCTTGCTTGCCATTGTGATATAAGATGCTGCAAAAGTCTGTTATTGCATGACTGTCAAGAATCTTCTATCTTCATGTGGGACAACACAGTCATTGTGATCCAAGCAGTAGGTTGAAAGTGGATATCTCTAGAGATGATCCTGCCTGCAAGGGTCAAATATGCATCGTGGTTAAGTCATTTCTTGTGATGATGCTCAGGTCTTGTATAATTGAATGGGCCTGAAACTGAGTCTGATTGATAAAACATTTCATTACCTTTAGATCCCAAAAAAGTTTATATGCAAAATCAATTCTATTTGTTTGTGATGTAGGAGCATCCCTAGAATAATATCTTGATCTAGAATTTTGTGACCGAGTTAGATGTCCTCAAATTAGAATAGTGTTCATGGGGTGTGGCTGACATCCTTGACATCTTGGGTACTTGGGAAACTATTTGGTGCATAACAATAGAAAGACTAACTCTTGAAGGGGAGAAAATGCTAAAATCCACAAAAGGCTAAAAGGAGGATTCCCATTGGAAATTCAGTATATTGTATTACTTTTTAAATTTCAGTTTCTTTTATTTTTTCAGGGTTTTTTTGATAGCCAATTCCCCTTCTGTCCTTAAAAATTGGGAAATTTTTAGCCATCCCCAAAACTGCATCTCCATGTCCCTGTGTCCCCCCATCCTAGAATCTTGGAGAAACATTTGCTTAGAAGAGTTCCAACTTCTTCCCAAGATGAGAAATAAGCTTGAGGCAAACTTGATTCATTGGAGCTTATCGGTATCTTGTGACTTTAGCTTGATGGAGAGCGACTGAATTTATCTGTACCCTCCTGAATTGAGTGAGTGTTGAGAGTCAAGACACTCGATGAAGATGGGTCCAATATGCCAAAATCTCTTTTGGGTAGTCTCTTTGAGAACCACCTGAGTGGCAATGGATGGCTGGTGTGTTGAGGCAAGAAATTGGGCATGAGACTACTCCCAGCTAAGTTGCTTGCTTATCCATACGATCTGTGGTAATGAAAATGCATTGTGGCTATGTGAGGACTATTTGTATATTGATTCCTTGAGTTATGCCTCCAGATTGTGACTTGAAGAATCCAACTTATTCCCATGAATTATGCCATCAAAATAGGGAATGAAGCTGGAAGTAGGATGTTTAATTAGTTGTTAGAACATGCCTGGTCATCTGCTTCATGAGCTTGAGTTGAAAGTGGATGAAATGGAGGCCAATTCCCTTGTCCCACTCCGTCCCACCATCCTCTTCCCCCATCCACCCATTCTCTTCAATCCATCCTCCCCTGAAAATTAGTTGGGTGTAATTTTATACCACCCTGTTTAACTAGGGTATCCCATGCTACCATCAAGTGTATTATATCTGTAAATTGCAACTATGGGTTGAAGCTTTTAAATGCAAATATGTTTTAAGTAGGTGTTGAATTTTTCATTCATGTCTTAACCTTCTTCTAACATACAGGAACTGGCTACTTGACTGCATGTTTTGCACTAATGGTTGGTCCAGAGGGTCATGCTGTTGGTGTAGAACATATCCCTGAGTTGGTGACGGAGTCAAGAGACAATGTGAAGAAAAGTGAAGCAGCTTCTCTACTTGAAGATGGAAGCTTGTCTTTGAATTTTGGAGGTATGGCACTATTAATCTTTGTTTTTGTTGTTTTAGTTTTGGAGGGGTGGAAAGCTATTGTGAATTCCCACAACTCATTTAGTATTTTTCAAGGTATGTTGTCTTATACATAAACATTTTTTCCTATTTCTTACGATCAATTCGACTTGATTCTTGTTGTTGCAGATGGTCGTCAAGGCTGGCCAGATTTGGCCCCTTATAATGCCATTCATGTTGGTGCCGCTGCCACAGAAGTTCCACAACCACTTATTGAACAGTTAAAACCAGGAGGGCGCATGGTTATTCCTGTTGGTAGATTCCTTCAAGACTTGCAAGTCATTGACAAGCAGCTTGATGGATCTTTAAAAGTTCGCGTTGAATCATCTGTTCGTTATGTTCCTTTGACTGATCGTCAAGAGCAGCTACAAGGTTTTTGACTGTGCCTCGTTGCTACCTCCTGCAGTATGATGAAGTAATGAGTGGGATCAAAATGGAAGTTTTTGTAAACATGTCTATGTACTAGAACTACAAGATGTCATTATTCATGCACTTCCACTTGGATTCCTCTACTGTAAATAAAAGAGTGTATTTACTGGAGGCTATGTTTGTAGTGTGCCTATACTTTTGTGCAGCTGTGAGTTGTCATGTGTAAACATTGTGCAATTCTGTATGATTCTCGATGTATAGACGACAACAACAAAATGTAAATTTTCCATAATTTGAAGCTCGAAATTCTGTCCGTGCATCATTACCAGGTGGTGCCCAATGTATATTCAAGTATACGATATGCCATTATCTGTTTCAAATTGTAAAATGCTGCAAAAGGTGCATGTAAATTTTTTCTGATATATGATGTCATCTATTTCTAAATACCATGACTATTCCAACCTTTTTAATATGCACTAGAATAATGAATTTCCATTTCAGAAGCTTTTTACCAAAGCTACTTGTGTTATGAAGTATCATCTTTGTACTGCATGCCATCAACACAAAAACTTTAGTTTGACCGTCTCATTATAGAACAATATAAAAGCTGTTTAGAGTGGATCTATCTGTCATCTCTTAGTATTGACCATCTGCTTGATAAATCGTGCAGGAACTCAATCGAGTTGTATATATGATGATTTTTGAATTGGCAAATATATGATGATTTTTGAATTGGCAACTGCTCAGGCAGCCACAGAATTGTGCAGATATTCCATCTATCAAGGGCACAGAGTCTTTTGATCATTATGGTTTGGTCCATCTTTGCTATTGACATTCTTCCTATTTGGAAGATTCTGCCGTAGAGCGCATGCAACTATATAGATACGGTAAGACTTTTGTGTGGATGCTGTTGGGGGCGTAGGTTAAGTAGCTTGAGAGGAAGCCAGCAGGCATATTATACGAAAGCAAAAAACCTTTTGACCTCCTGGATGGATTGTATAAGAAGAACATAACGAATTGGATTTCTAAGATTTAGTGAGAGACGGGAGTGTGTGGTACCATGCAACGATTATCTGAAATGGAAATGCAACGATTATGTTGAATGTTCATCTATTTATATTTGTAGCTTTTAATTATATAATTAAAGTGATTTAACTGCAATACGTTATTAAACGTTCTGAATTGTTAAAATTCAAATAATAATGAACATTCAACATTGACCGTTAGGAAATAAAAAATTCAAATTTAGAAATTTGTACAATATAAATATCTCATAGGTATTAAGCTATACCTATGCAACTTTACAAAATGTAAAATGTAAAATACTGAAATGCTTAAATTAAAAAATAAACATTTAAAAGTAAATATTAATATAATGAATATTTGACAATCATAATTTATAATCAAAAGGTGGGAGGGGAATGCCACGATTATATAAGGTAACTATGTTTAATCAATTGATAAAATTACACGCTAGTATCTTTCTTCCTACTATTATCCTTCGATGTTCTAAGATTTTTTTCTTTTAAAGAAGTTTATTAGTGTATTTTTTAGTTTTTTTTAGATTAGTTTTTTTTGAATTACAAGTTAGTGTATTTTTTTAGTTCTTTTAGCTTCCCTCATTTAAAGGGAAACTAAGTCGGCTTTTTGAAGATATGGAAGGAGAAGTATTTGGAGATATTTCCATATAATAAAGTTAGTGTATTTTTTTAGTTCTTTTAGCTTTCCTTATCTAGAGGGAAACTAAGTCCGTTTTTGGAAGATATGAAAGGAGAAAAAATTATTTGGAAGATATGAAAGGAGAAAAAATTATTTGGAAGATATGGAAGAAGTATTTGGAGATATTTTCATATAATCAAATAATGTCATTATTAGTGGCCATGACAAAAATGTTAAAAAAAATTATTTGTTTTTAATATATAAAATAAAATAAATAATTAAAAAAATGCTTTTAATAAATTGGAAACAACCTTGAATGTTTTGGGAATATTTGTAATTTTCAATCATCCACCTAAATTTTTACTTTGCAATCTGTTGTAATTCCCAATTGCCCACCTAAACTAAGAAAGATTCGTCCCCAATCACCCATCTAAACTAGGAAACATTCGACATGAGATTTTTTAGAGAAATAGACAACTCCTTTGTATCGATGATCCTTGATCTTTTAGAATATTCTTGATGGTTTTAGAGGAAGGGACAATCCTGCCTTATGGAACACTAAGTTTTCTAATTGCTTTTTAGAGAATATTAATTTTAAACATGAAAAATAAATGAAATAAAATTTTGTAATGATGTCCACCTAACAACCCTCAATTGTTATTTAAAGCTTTTCCCTATTTCTTTACTAATCTTGGATCTTTTGATATGAATTTTGATCAAGTAATTTGCTACTTTTGTTACCCTCTCCCTTTCAAACAAAGTTAAAGATTTAAGTTTTAGAGTATCTGCGATGCCCTCATATGCCATACAGTATGATATAATGTCATTATGTTTCCATTGATCTTGCCATGCAAAACACTAACCTTGTTTTCCCATTGAGTATTTTTCACCTCCTTGTTTTGCACCTAAGATGGTGTGAGCTAGTTCTTAGCATTTTAGATTTTTATTTTATTTCAGCTCTTATATAGTGCTTTTTCTCATGGTCACATGTGGGATTGAATTGTTTGACATAATATTCTCTTTTCAATTCGAACTGTTTTGTCCACATGATTGCTTTGACTTTCTCTTGCATAGCTTTTGATTTCCACACTAGTGTTTGGGCACTCTTGCATTTTAATTCCCCATTTAGTAACTTTGTATTTTGATTCATTCATGTGTTTTTCCTTTTATTTAAATTTTTCTTTGCTGCTCAATCGGTTGTAGAATGGATTTAACAGAGAAGATCTCACTGGCGTATGGAAAAGGGTGGCTAAATTTCTAGTGAGATATGTCATGCTAGATGGTCGGTATAAAAGGTTTCACTCCTACCTCTTCTCTATGCTCAATCATTTTAGACAAAATATTAAAAATGAATTTTGCTTTTTGGCTCTTCGTTAAAAGAATTTGTTCAAAAAGTCTCACTGAATGGAAAGAGCTTCTATTGCACCAAGGATTAATTTATTGGCTCTATTACTACAAACTATCCCTTACTCCCACTATTTAGCTATGGATCTATAATCCTTTCCTTGCCCACTTTGAGGAGGATCTTGCTTCCAAAAGGAAAAAATCTGTTAAACCCCACCCCTCTATGCATTTCAGCTCTCCTTGGGCTACTCTGGCCCCCACTTGTGTTGAGGAACCTTCCCCTTCCTCTCCTAGTTCCAAAAAGAAAAGGGTTTCCTTTAGGAAATCCTTGTCGGGTCCTACTTTTTCCTCTTCTTGAGGGGGATTCCCTTCCCAACTCTCCAAAGTAGGACCTTGACCCTGCCACCTTCAATGCAAAACCCAAAGGAAAGGATAAACTTTATCCCTCATCCCATAGCCCTCCTTGAAAGATCACCCAACTTTGGAGGAGCCCACAATCACCATTACGCCTCCAAGGCAATTTCATCTATCCAAGGGTAATAATCCTTTTGATACTGGGTCCCCCACTAGTCATAGCTTGCAGAAGACTATTCCTAAGGGCTCCACGAAGGGGAACCCTTAGAGAAGCTCTTACATTATTTTGGAGGAAAAACTCAACATCCTGCACAAGGCCATAACATAAAAAATGACATCCTCAAGTGGCAGGTTCCCCATTGGCATGTGGCAAAAAGGAAAATTCAGGTTGGAGGCCTTCACCTAGCTTGAGGTCTCTAATTGGCATAATGAGAAGATTGAGGGAAATGTGTGGGAGTTTGTGAAAAGTATTGCAGAAAACTTTGAGAAATAGGAACACTTAGAAAATGAGGTGGATTCCCTTAAAATGAATCAAGAAAACATAATAACATGAAGGGAATATTTGCCTTCAATAAAGAAGTGGTCAAGAATACCGCCTACCACCCTACAAGTGTTCTAGTCCAAGTTGGAAAAAAGAAGAAAAGTTAAAAACTAGGTGGATGAGACCAACACCATCTAGGCCAATTCTTCCAAAGATGAACCTGCTAGTAGAACTTGAGCAAAAAATCATGCAATGAAGGATAATCCAGTTGCTCAGATTAAAGATAATCCTACCAAAGATTTTGAGTAGAGCAACAAATGTTAGGAGGTTTCTTTCAAGGAGAAGTTGGAATTCTTGAACCATGAGTGGCAAGCCATTGGTGGCCTTAAGTTGCTTGTTGATATGTAGCTGGTTCCTGCTATTTTTGGTGCTTTCTGTTAGTCCTTTCTATTTTTTCTTTCTTTACTTTTTACTTTTCTTTCAATCTCACTCTTGGTGAGACTCGTCTTGTTATCCTTTCTAGCTGTTTTGTAATGGGTCTAGGCCCTTTCCCATGTTCTATTTTAATTATTATTTTTTCTTTATTGCTATTTTAAGCCAACAATGTTCTTTAATGTTCTCTATTCTCTTCAAATATCCTAACAGTCAATTTTGTAGCGTCACTTCTATTGGAAAGACTTTAGCCTCAATCAAGACGATGTCATATGCAATTGTGATTTTTATTTTAAAACTTCTTACAACTAAATGTATTTGCAACCTTTCTATTTGTCTCTATTTTGATGTTAAGGTGTAATTAACAACCCAAATAAAGTTTTTATTTTTCAATCCAATAACTTAGTTGATTTGTATTTATTTTAAAGCATGTATAGGGATTTCCACCCCCCTTGTTCTTACCATTAGCTTAAGGTCATCTACATATAGTAGTAACTTTACCACGTATGTGGTTAGTTGAATAATCCCATCACTTAACTTGTCTATCCACTCCTCTAATTTGTCTATGCACAACCTAAACAAAGTGGGGGACAATAGAAACCCCTATTTGACTTCGATGTCACTCCATAAACATTATGATAAACCACCCTTTGTTTTGATTTTGGCTTGAAATTGATCATAAAGCTTGTGGACTATTGCATTTTTTTTTGGTATTCCAACTCTTCCCTTCGACCCCAAAATTTTCTTCTAAGAACCATGTCAAAATGCATTTTTGAAATTGACAAAAAGAAAACCTTTGCCCCTTGTTTATTACAATTTTTTTTAATCAAATATTTGAGAGTGATGTAGCGGTCAATCATAGAGTGCTTTGGCTTGAAACTCACTTGTCCTTTTTCCCTCTTACCCTCCTTTTCTATCCAAAGGATAATTATACCCTCCACTAATTCCAAAGAGTTCTTCCAAAAGGGGATTAATCATTATAGTAAAAAAATGTGGCAAGTTGTTGGTATCCTCGCTTTTGAGGAGAGGGATGATGATGCTAGTCCAATTCATCAAGAAACCATACTAAATGACCTTGTTAAATATCTTTTTGATGTCTAGTGATAGCGCTTCCAAGATCTATTTTAAGAATTCAACCCATAACCCATCTATGTCTAGAGCATTGCCCATTCCGAACTTTTTAATTCCTTCCTATATATCCTTTGTGGAGAAGAGTTTGGCCCTAGTGCTAATTATCAAGGGGGGTCTTTATTTTGGCCTCTTTCATACATCATTTTTACATAATCTAGCCATTGGAAGTTTGTGATATTATTCTTAGCATTTGTTCTAATATGACGCGGTTCCCTCCAAAAACCTCTTGGACTATGCTTCCTTAGAGAAATTAACTCCATCCTCACTTTCATCTATTCTTAATTTTTAGATCTTACTAAAATCACATTTTTTACTTGCTTTTCCCCTTGTCAAGATTTTTGCCATTGTTTTTGCTATCTTCCACTCTTCATTTTACCAAAATTTGTCAAAAAATTATTTTGATATCTTTTTTGGCCCTAGTTATTTTGCATGCTATGAGAGATTTGTGGATTATTGCCATTAGGTTATTACTATTTATTATTCTCTTATTTTTGTTGGAGAAGCTAATTTCTTTTATTTTTTGTAGCTATTTTTCAAGCATTTGTTTACAAATGTCTTGATTCTCATAGGTTATAAGGATTTTTCCTTGAAAGTGTACTTTTTTACTTAGATGGAGACTAGTCCTTTGTTAGTATTCTCTTTGCTTATGAATCTTTATTTATACAAGGTTATGCTCATATTTTATTTCTATAGGATGATTTCCTATCTCAACCTCCATTAACCTTGACATAACAATGTGAGCAAATGTCATAGTCCACTATTCTTTTCCCATTTTAAGTTTGACATATAATGTTTCTAGATCTTGACCATGCCCTTATGTTGTTGTATATAATTAAATCATGAAGGCTGCATATACCCAACAATTCAACTCCATATTGTGAAACACCTTTTTTTTTTTAATCTGAGAAATATTTCCTACTTTTTATTATCTTCTTCCTCTAACTATAACAGTTTGATATTCAACCCCTATTCCCTATTGAGGTGTAGAGCTTCATTATTTGTTGTTCTTGCATTAAAGTCCCCTATTAAAATTACCTTACCTGTGGCACAATACTTTGTTATGTCCCATTTTAATGCTTCATATGGATCTTCCCTATCTAGATGCATTTTCTTGTATGTTTTAGAGCCATAAGAGGCAAAGTAACATGTAAAATATTTTTTTATTTTTTTATATGGTATCCTCATCCATATGTATTGGTTATTTGGGTTCTTTTCCACTTTTATGATTCCTTTCCATGCTTCCATTACCAAGACTACCTCTCTCCTATGTCCCTTTCCACTTTATGTTCTCATTCCCAATTGAGACCTCTTTGTAACCTTCAAAATTTGGCACTTTGTACCCCTCACACTCATGCATTTCAACAAGGACAACAATGTTCTTTCTCTCTAATATAGGCTCTAAACTAGGACCTCTCCTCCAAGGGTAGCCCCTATAATTTTATCTTATAATTGTAAGATGATCTTAGGGAGCCCCATCTTCCTATTTAGTATGAGTTGTGTTGTCATTAAATTAGGATTTCTCCCTATATAACCACACCTCGCTTCCCACATTTCTTGCTACTACAACTTTCTCCCATTCCTTCCTTCTTTCTTGTAATTATGTTGGGGTTAGATCCTCATCTATATAAAACCGTGTGCCTTGGAGGAACCTTTTGTTTCTTTTTTATTTTATTCTTATCTTTGATTTTCTTCAAGGTTAACCTTATATCTCTATTCCTTTCTCCCCTTGCCATTTTTCCAATTCTATTTTCTTGGAGGATGTGCCTTACCCATTAGAATTTATCTAATAAGAAGTCTCTTACTACCATGCTAGTATTTTCTCCTTCCCAAGGCTCTTCCATCTATTTAATTATTATATTTTCAACTCTATCATTTTAATATTTTCCTCCCAAATTTGTAACCTAATTTGTTCCATCATGATCTCTCTTTGTGTTTCTGTTGGCCCTTTTACCACTTGTGCCATGACTTAGCCTCTTTTGATTTCTCCATTAATTTAGTTTCTTTGAACTCCATGTTTTCTATTGCTAATTGAAACTCTTTGAGATGCAAAATATCTCTTTCTTCACCTACTTGGGCTATGCTTCTACCCATAGCTTGGATTAATTCATGCTTTAGTGCCAAATATCATTTCCCTATTTCAATGGTGTTTTGTAATTTATTTATTTGATTTTTAATTAACTCATTTTCTTGTGATAGATTTTGTTTGGATTCTACAATCCCTTGAAACTTGATATCTTTCATCTACTCTTTCACCTCTAGGTTATTCATTTTTCCCTTTCGTTCCATTAACACCTTGACATACAAATTTGAAGACCATATTAGAGGTGTTGATATGGGATTGTATAATTTTTGGTTGTCTTGATTCTCAACCTCCACCTCTATGTTGGTTTCAAAGTGTTTCTTTTCCTCCCATTGCTTTGATTCTACTCCTTACTGAAACATTGCTTCTAGGTGGATTTCTTGTTTGACTACCAGTGGTTTTAATTTTTCTCGATTTGTGTTCACATCTAATGTTGTTTGAGTATTATAGGTTAATTTTGGTAGAAATCCTAACTTTTTTTCTTCCTATCCATTTTAACTTATTTGTTAGCTTGACATGCTTGTACTGCAAGATCCTCTTCTATTGATTGGAATTCACATAGTATAGGTTTTCTCCTTAGTCAACTATCTTGGCTTGAGTGTGTCCTTTCTTTTGTGAGTGAAGTAGTGTGGATTCTAGGCCCCCTACTATGATATAAGAATAACTAAACATGTTCTCCAGAGTGTATGATATACCATAGAGAATTAACATGTTTTCATGGGGAGTCATTTGGCTCTCCCTTATGTCCACCTCACCCTTGTGGATTCTCTGTTCCTCCATTAAGGCACTAGTTGCACCTTCATTTTTTTGAAATTTTATTGTTATATCTCTTTTCTATGTAATAGTGCTCTCTTCCATGATTGCGAGGTCTCAATTTACTAGTTTACCAATGCAAGGTGATGTAGGAGCATCTAGGTTCATGAGAAATATTGCATAAAAATATTTATATTTAGTTTCTGTTCAAAATATTTTAGTTAGTTTTTGCTACAACTTGGGAGAATTTTCAAATTCAGACGGGTTAGATTTCCTTTTTTTAAAAGCATCAATAAATTATGAAGGTTCCATAACTTTTGTTGACGTCCAAAGAGGTTCTCACAACCTTGTCGGCTCCTGAAGAGGTTCTCAAAACCTCATTGGCTCTTGACAATATTTATACAACCCTCTAAAAATTCTTGCGTTAGAGTTTCTTTTGGGTTCAAGGAGTTGTTTAACTTTTTTTTGAAAAAAACTTTATTGTAGGTGGTGTCAAACTTCTATCAGGGTTTTGAAACCATTTTTGTTGTCCAAAGAGGTGGGTTTGTTACATGGAAATAAAAATACCTCTAGTTGTATTTTAGCTAATGGTTTACTAGATAATATTAGAATTTACAATAATCAAATAAAAAATCCTCAAATTTAAAAATTCTCCAAATGCTTACCTTTGACCCTTTAAGGCCTCAACTCTGAATAAGCATAAGACTAATATTTGGTAGAGAACTCAATGTAGTTCAAACATAAATGCTCAATATAATAAAGTATAAAAAGTGTCCAAAAGTAAAGAAATAGAAGATAAAACTTCAATGCTACAAGATGGTTTGTATGAGGGAATCTGCTTGATAATCTATCTTTTTGCCAAAAAATATATTGGGTAGTTCACTTGTGTCATTGAATAGAAGGGTTCAATTTTAGAACTCATTTTGTGGCAATATATTGAAACCCTTTAAAAGTTTTTGATTAATAATTTATTAAAATTATTAATTCCCCATTTTAATGTGCTATTGAGTAGTTAATAAGTATAAATATTTATAGTTTATTACATAATGTTTCATGGTTATAAGTCAAGTTTAGTTATATTAAAAAAATGAGAAAAAAATAAAATTTATCTTTTGGCATAATGTAAATATAGTTATGTTCTTGAGGTGGCTACTCTTCTTGAGGAGTTGGTTGGAAGGAGGAAACAAGTGTAATAACCACCCTTGGTAACTAGTTTTTTTTTTTGAATTTCAATATACCTTAAACATACTCTTGATCAACCAAGCAACTTCTATCTAATTGGAAGAGCTAGTTTTATAACCTTACTCAACCATAGGAAGGGTAGTAGCTCTATACCATAAATGTAAAATATTGCATCAAGAATAAGGTAAGTTTAGATAACAAGATAAATCTCTAGACCTAGATGTTGAATGAACAAGACAACTCAGAGGGGGGTTCTAGCAATTTATAACATCAAAACCCTCAACAGTAATAAGATCCACAAACATTCATTAAGCCCTTATTCTGTTAAAGTGATTAGTCATGAAATGCAGATAAGAAAACTTGAAATAACAACACCATACACAAGAGAACACCAGATTTACATGGAAAAACCAATGAGGTAAAAACCACAATGAGGATTAGAGATAACAATATAAGTGATTGCAAAATCGATACAAGAGATCAATGCCAGAAGAGGACACGTTGTCCAAAAGGGCTCACGACTAAGGCTCACTACCACAAAAAGAAATAAAGAAGATAAAAGAGAAATTTTACACAAAGAACAAATTCTCAATGCAACAAGGAATCCACCACAAATGCTCCAACACTTTTGTAGCCTTGTTTGAAATATTGCAGACACCTTCAACTCATTGCATTCAAAAGTCCAACACTTTGAATTTCACACTACTTTTCTCAAACTCACACTCTACTCTTCAAAAATTCACATCACTTACATCACACACCTCTATACTCTCTATCTTGACAACCTTCGACATCTCGACTCATACTTATACCATGCTCAACCTTGAAAAATTTCTCCAAGGCGGCAATACATGCTTCACACTTTACAATTTAAAATTAGGCTGGCACTAAACATTCCTACGATGGATAGGAATGAAAGTAGACAAAACAACACTTAATTGGGACCCAAATTAAATATCACACGCCACACTATACCTTCATTAATACTTGAACATTTTCAAATGGAGTGTAAACACCAGGTCGACCATTACCCGCGAAAACACATTAAACATTAAGTACATGCTTACATCAATCTGAAACTCTTGGACAACATAATTCATCTAAACGCAATCCACAAACATCTTGAAAACCAACAACTTCCTTCACAACAAATCTCACCTGAAGATTATAAACATACTGTTTATCTAGACAACACTGCCAGATACTGCAGTACTTTTTAAGTCAAAATACCTTCCAATACGCATAACCATGAATCCTCTTGACACAAGCAAGAGAACAACCCCATTATCTCTACTTCAAAACCACAAGTTCTAAAAAGCAACTGTGGAGAAATGTGAAACAAATACATTTCTCCTAGACACCTCTGTACAACACTGCAAAACCAGTATACATACTAGTGAACACAACTTCCTCAGAGCAACGATCTAGAAGCCCAAATTATAGATATAAAAACTTTGAACTCTAACCAACATATCCAAAACAAAAAATCAGATCTTCAACCTAAAAGAAATGAGAAGTAAAACCAGAACACCTCTACAAACCATAACACCTTTGTAACACCCTGTTTCCTTATTTTATGAAATTTATCAGTTTCATTGACATCTATGACAACACCATCATACTTGCAACACTAGACCTAATCCTTGAGGGTTCATTCAAGATGACCATACCTACATACCTCTTTTTAGGGATTAGAGGCATCATAGTTCACATGCCAAAATAAGAGACTTTATCCACAAAATCCACTTAAAAACCAACTTATATGTGCATCACATATGTATACACAAATATTAAGTAGCAAAAAGAGAAATGGTTTCAATATTAATGCAAGCATCTCCCCCTTTTATCTAGTTCACCAATAAATAATCCTTAAATACATTCAAGTATTTGAATTAGAAAGAGGAATGTTAGTGTATTCCATACTACACTATGGGTCCCATCCTTTTTTGAGATCAATGATAATTGTAAAGAGAAGACAAACATCCCATACTTCTTGTTGTCATCATCGACAAGGTCACAAGTGTAACAACATACATCACAAAAGGCCACTAATAATATTTCATTAGCTCATTGAGCCTCAAATTTATTTTATAACTAAATAAATATAATCATAATTTCATATGGTTTTACCTCACCTAGATTAGTTTCTATATTATAAATCCCTATATTGCTTTAATAATAAAAAACCTGAGAAGCATACCTTAGGTAGGCACCACAATAGAAGCACACACATTTCATCTAATGCACCAATGCTAGTATTGAACTCCTAAAATGGGTAGCTCTTGACATCTATTACATACATGCTATTGGTGAAAGTTGAGTAACCCTATGATGCAGTTGAATGCTTCTTTTGAAGAGCATTCTCCTTGACTCCCATCATGTTGGAGAAATGGTAAGCTTATCTATAAGTGGTCATAGGTGTTACAATTTTAGTGATCAACCCAAGATGAGTGGAACAAGCTTTACTAAGAGAATACTTATCCTCTACATATGCCCTCATAGAGTCCCATTCTTAACCCTAGTTGTGATGCCAATAAGTCAACACTTTTTTTGATCTCAGTTCGACCATGTGACATTTAAAAATTACTAGAATGTTGATCTAAAGAATATTGTTTAAGGGTTTACACCCTAGAATAGTTAATCCTATTATATTAGCCCAGAGGAATCCATTAGAATATACAATGGTCCTATAGGTCTTGGAGTCAAAATTCATCACAAAAGTAACAAATTTAACCCACATGAGTTGGCCTCTTTTTGGACACATATGAATAAATACAAAAAATAAAAAGTAGTCTTAAATTCCATTTACTTCATTTATCTATTATTTGAGAACACATTATTTATTAGACATAAATTAAATCCATTGATGTAATATTAGATAATATTCTACTTCTAGGTACATAACATTTTTGTGTATTACCAATCATAAAGCTTGGCATATAGTTATCCATCAAATGGATATAAAGGTAGAACATCATATTGTATTTAGTAATACTTACTATTAGTTGCCCACATTTGGGAAAGACCATCAAAGGAATTCCATCCTAAACTCAACATATATTTGAGTAAATATTTAGAGTAGATAGATTATTCAAGTCTATTAAGAGTTAATCACATCATTATATCATAATGGTTAAATTTGACATTAATCTTGGACACAAAGTTAACAGGTTTAATTAACTCATTCATAGCCATGTCATCCATGCCAATATTTCTTGTAAGGATGAACCTCCATAGGTGTAGAGGTTACTTATACCTGCTATACATATCACGTGTAGAGGCTACCTATACCCTCTATACATATCACTAAGACAATACTTAAAGTTGCTGTTTGGCACATAATCTCTAATTATTTTAGTTCCATCAAGTCCAAAGGCATTCTCATATCTTCACATCAAGATAAGTCATAAAATGTTATGTGACTTTTTCCCCAAGAGAAGAAAAGTTATGAAATAACCTTTTGGAATTAAAAGGGAGAAAAAAAAAGATATTATGATCCTTTGGTTAGAAGAGATATTAATAAAGAATATGCATAAAAACTCTTTAAAAAAGGGGAAGCATAATTATTTATGTAAATAATTATTAAAGGAAATCTTTATGAAGGGTGTGATGGTTTGGAAACCACCTCTTAAGGCTTATATAAAGCATTTGTGTGAGACTTGGAAAAGTACGAAGAACATTCAAGGAGAGAAGAGAAAAAGGAAAAGAGAAATTGAGAGGGTACAAAGGAGTGAAGGTTAGGGTCATTGGTTGGCATTGAGACATTTGGAGAAGGGGCACACAATATGTATCCATCTCAGGGTACAATGTACACCCGAGAGTGTTTGGCCAGGGTTGTGTTATTTATATCATGAAGGTAGGCTGGGTTCTATGTAAGATCTGGTTCCTCTGAGGGTGCTTCCTTACCGTGGAGATCCCAGACTTGTAACCATTCCTTTGAGTGTTGAATATCAACCTCTCTTGGAATTACAGGTATGTGTTATCCAATTCTATTTGCAATCATTTTTTTAGATGTTTAATTGATTTTTTTTTTTGGTAAGTTAATAGCTGGTATGGCTAGCACCATATATTATTGATTAAAAAATAACAGAGTTTTGATTGCCTTTCGACCTAAGTTCAAACTTCAAAATTCTATATTGGCCCAACATCAAGAAAAAATTACTACTTAACTTCCCAAAAAAGTAGGCCCACCAACCTATCTGTATCTACCCTGCTCGATAAAACTTAAACAAAAGAAACCTATACTTTTATGCTAACCAGCTTTAGGATTTCCCTGCCTTCCTTCCCTTTGGCTTCCAGGGACCACATAGAGCAGTGAAGATGGGGCTTGATTCCTCTCGGCCCAAGCCCCGTTCCTTTTCTTCCTTTCACATCTGCTTTGCGTGGGTGGCCTGAGACTTTACTGGGAATTCTAATCTGCATCTCCTGTGTGCTGGTCCATTTGCAATCACCTCCACATACCATCCATCATCTTCTATCCAGTCTTCGCCTGAATTCGAGAGTATCGAGGTCACTGGGGTATTTCCATCCTTGTCGTCGCTATCCACTTCAAACCCTTCCCGAGCCATATAGTTTCCCAATTCCACCTTTTTCATAGGCGGAAGGAGGCCCGCCATGTGGAGAAGGAAGTTAATGTTTTTGTCTATATCCCCGCACCGTTCCTCCTATTCCTCAGGCTCCATTGTTGACATAATCAAAAATTTTGGAACTGGCCTTCCTCCCCATCTCTTAAGTAGGTAGTAATGCTGTGGCATAGGAATTCACTCAAACTCATCGATATTGTCCAACACTGCATCTATTTCCCCCAGATAGATGTGTTTGAATAGACGTTGGCAGAGGTTCTTTACCGTTGACTTCTCCATGCCCTTGTAAAGTGGGAGGGCTGAAAAAATCTCAGGGATGTCTGTGTTGAGTCGGTGCTTATGGTATGACCAGATGAATTCCTGACCCAACACTACCCGAACTATGTGGATGACCAACTTATCCTTCACCGAAAGGACCCCGCATAGCCTAACATCCGTCACTTCACCCTGAAATGGAACCATGGTTGTAGTTGTTTCTAGACAAACAGGTGTATCCATCGTTCTATCTTCTCCCACCTATACTTCTCTAGGTGCTTCTCTGCTACACTTCCATTTGTGGCTTGTCCAATGACGCCACCCATACTTATAGCCAAATGTTGCCTTTTCTAAACCGAAGTTATTGCGCCGTCCTTTCACACAAGTGACACCAAAATGCTATTCCAACATTCTCGAGGTCATCAGCCTGAAGTGACTTCAAATTGCCTTGAATCGATCAACTAAATCTTGAAAGGGCAGTTACCTGCCAAATGTGACGCAGCTCAGATTCCAAAGCGTACCTTTCTTACTGACTATAGGTTTGAGTGGATACGTGGAGCTGGCCAGATCCTCCACACATTGGAATTTATGCCGCAAATTCCCATACCTTCGTGCTGATGCGACACTTCGCTCAGCTTCGACTTAGCTGTCTCTACCTAGACCATACTTTGCCTCTGCCACAACATCTTTTGCAAAACTGTCCACCACTGTATTTCCTTCACGGTACACGTGGCTGACTTGGAATTCCTCGAAGGACGAGATGAGGGTCTAGATCGGTCACAACTAGCGACACAATATCCAGTTCAGAGTGAAGTTGCTTCTGATAGTGTTCATTGTGATTAACGAATCCCCTTCTAGGTGCAGCTTCGATGCCCTGATGCGTTTTCCCAATTCCAATCCACTCAGGGCCGCCTGAATTCTGCCATGTTGTTTGTTGCATGGCCGATGTACTCTGCCTTCTATGCAAGCTCCCTTCCTTCAAAGTCTCTTGCCACACAACCTATGTCGGCCGCTCCAGGATTACCAGTAGAGGCGCCATCAAAATTTACTTTAATCCAACCAGGTAGCGGTTTCTGCCATACTGTTCTTCTTCCGATTTCATCCTTTTGTGTTGCTTCTAAAGCACCTACAATGGGAGGGATGTACAGTCCAAAAAAATTATTAGTAAGCTCAATATCTCTGTTAGAGAACACATTTTTTGGGAAGGTTATCTTTTTTGCTGCACTGTTTGCCAATTCTACCACCGCCTTGACCAGGTGCCTTACGAGTGTTTCTCTACCCATTGATTTCTCTTGGAAGATATGCCTGTTCCTTTCCTTCCAGATTTCTTAGCATACCATGGATGACACTATTTGCCAAATGTTGCTGAAGACTCCATTGTGATGCTTCCTTGGCCACGTGAAGAGCCAGTCCCAGAGGTTTGTCGATAGCGGGGTCAGATAACTTAGAAGCCCGAGCATGAATTTCCAACACTACTTGGCGTAGGGACATCTGAGAAAAAGGTGGGACATCGTTTCCGCCTGTTGTTTACACATTATACATCTACTAGGACCCCTGAAACCTAGCTTTATTAGCTTGTCATGTGTTAATATCTTTCCCTGGGTGGCTAGCCATGTAAATACCCCATCTTTTGGCATGACATTTTTCCCCCATAGGAGTGCATTTATCCAGATTTTTCCTCCCTCCCACTTTCCTTGAGCTTATATCCGATCTTTAATTTATACTCACCATCTGCCAAGGCATTCCATCTTAGTACATCCTCCCCTTCACCGACGAGAATAGTCCTGGCCTTCAAGATCATCTCCAGGGCCTTCTTTTGCGCCTCAAGGGCATTGAGCGCATCTAAATTTTTCCATCTCCATTGCTGTATTCCATTATTCCAAACTCTGTCCCCGAAGTCACTCACTTTTGGGCCCTAGACCTTGATTGTTTCTGCCTTGATTTCTGCCAGGCCCATCATATTTCCTAGCTTAGAGTTTCCATCCCATGAATCTTCCCAGAATGATGCATTCCTGCCATTGTGGACTTCCCATGTGACATACTTGCACATAATATCCCTGCATTCACAAATGAAGTTCCGGATTGCCGAGCCTCTTGGTGGGTTGAGTACCCTGACTATGCTCATTGGATCATCTGATTCAAGGTATTTCTTTCTCAAGGTTCTCACCCATTTTTGATTTTTGGTGTACATTTTCCATACTAGTTTAGCACCCATTGCCTGATTCATCTCCTTTAGCTGTCTGATTCCGACCCCGCCAAGGCATGTGGTTTGCATATCTTGTCCCATGCCAACAAGGGAACCCTGTTTGTTTCCCCTGGTCCATTCCAAAAGAATTTCCTCATTATTTGATTGAGCTGATCCGCAATTTTTTAGGCATGACATTGAATATATTGGGATGGCTGCTAGAACAGTTTTTACCAAGAGTAACCTACTTGTTGAGGTTATCCATTTACCCTTCCATAATTCCATCTTCTTTTTGCAGTTCCCTACTAGTCTGTCCTAGAAGCCAATACGATTGGCCCCAACAAAAAGGGGCATCCCTAGGAATCTCTCAGGGAGGCAGGTTGGTCTTACACCCAGTATCCTTGCAAGGTCTCGCTGTAGGCTAGGTTGGGTATTGAGGAAGAAGACTTTCGATTTTATCCAATTAATGACTTGTCCATATGCCCTACTGTAATCACCCAATACCTCCTTTATCTTTCTTGTTTCCAATCTTGAGGCTAGGCCAAAAAGGATGGTATCATCCATGAATTGTTGATGTGTGCTTGCTCCCACCCCTGGGGCAACTTGAATACCCTTCCATGAACCCTCTAGCCTGGATTGTCCAATTTTCCTGCCAAGGTCTTCTGCCATTATGATAAAGAGAAATGGGGATAATGGATCCCCTTGCCTTAGCCCCCGGGAGGAGTCAATGAAACCTTGGGCTACTCCATTTATTAGAATTGAGAATCTTGGAGCAATTATGCAACTTCTAATCCAATCCACTAGCTTCCTATCAAATCCAAATCCAATTAACACATCTAACAAAAACTGTCTATCCACTCGGTCGTAGGCCTTTAGAATATCTAATTTGAGGATCATACTTGGCGGTCTTAACTTTCTTTCCTTGTGGATTGTCTCATGTGCCACTATTATGCCTTCTACAATTGACTTGCCCAGAATAAATCCGCTTTGCTCTTCTGGTACGATTTTGTCAATTACCAACTTGAGCCGATTGGCAATAACCTTCATTATTATTTTATAGATTGTATTACAAAGGGAGATTGGCCTAAAGTCTCCCATGCAATTTGCCTCTTTCTTTTTAGGAATGAGCGCAATGAAGGTATGATTGATTGCCCCTAACATTGTTGTTTTTCTTCTTGATTCTTCAACTGCTTTGACTAGGTCTTCCTTGATTATTTCCTAGTATGTCTGATAAAAGAAGGTCGGGAAGCCATCCGGCCCTGGGGATTTATCTGCTCCAAGTTGGAATGTTGCTTTCTTGACTTCTATACAGATGGGTTTAGTGAGTACTCTGTTCTCTGCCTCTGAGATCGAGTTTGGAATACCTCTGATGAACTCCTCTCTAGGTCTCCCATCCAAATGAACTTCCTTCTTAAAAAAAGACTCAAAGTACCTAATGGCCTCCTGGTTGATCTCCTGCCCAGATCTGGCGAGAGACCCATCTTCTTTGACCAGCTCTGTGATCCTGCTTGAATTTCTTTTGACCAAGGTTGAATTGTGAATTTTTTTGGTATTTCTGTCACCTTCTTGGAGCCACAGTTCCATGGGTTTCTGCTTCTTGTAGCATTCCATTCTTTCCACAGTCTTGGATTGAGCGCCTAACAATTCCTTTCCTTGAGATATTCTTCCTGCCCCATACTTTTTTCAATTATTTTCTCATTTAAGGTCATGAGCTCACTCTCTATCTTGTCACTTTCTTCAAAAATGTTTTTGAAGTGTTCCTTATTCCAAACTCGCAGTTTAGCTTTGATATGGGAAAGTTTCTTCTGGAAGGAGAATAGGTGTGAGTGATTACCAATCCAGACTTATTTCCACCATGCCGAGATCTTTTCTAGTAGATTTGGGTCTCTCATCCACATCTTTTCAAATCTAAAGGGCGAACCACCCTTGAAAATATCCGGTTGAATTACAAGTTGGATCGGAAAATGGTCAGAAATGCTCCAGGGAAAAATAGAGGCTTCCATCAAGTTCGTCCCCTGGTTTCATTCCCTGACCACCAGGAATCTGTCCAGTTTCTCTGCTATTTCATTATGGCCCATTCTTCTGTTTGTCCAAGTGTATACTCCATTTTTCGTAGGTATCTCCCTTAGCATATTCTTATCCACAAAGTCTTGGAAGTCCATTTGAGATCTTATTAGACTTCACATCCCACCCTGCTTCTCCGAGTTGTTCAAGGTGGCATTGAAATCCCCACAGATTATGATTTTTTCATCTTTTAGCTATCCCAGGGAAGTTGAGATTGCTACCCAAAGATTCCTCTTGTCCACTGGGGCTATAGGGCTGTATACATTGATTAACTTGAATTCTGCATTCCCTTGGTAAGTCCTTATTGAGACCGTCAACCAATTTTGATTCTCTTTTATGAGGTTACAACACACCATGGCTGGGTTCCACACTATCCCCAATCCCCTAGAAGCCCCTATTGACTCTTTAAGAATCCCTTCCCATCCTTACCAAAACTTCAAACGCTTTTCTTGCTCCTCCCTACTCCATTTTGTCTCCTAGATTAGCAAAACATCTGGCTTACTATTGTCTACTTAACGCCTGAAGTGACACCACTTGCTAGGGGCGTTCAAGCCCCTAACATTCCAGCTTATGATTTTCATGGTTCCCCGAGAAGGGGAAGTCCCTTCCTATTTCTAAGGATCGTTTGGCCCAATTTTGTTTGGCCTTTGGCTGAACCCGCCACTTTTATTTTTTTCTTGTTGGGTTTGCGTCCTCTTTGACTGGCAGAATTGATCTTTGGCATTTTCCTTGTCGAGGGGATTTTCTCAATTCCTCTCTTGGCCAATATGCCCTCTTGGTATTCTTCAAAGCTTTCATCACAATCTGACTCTGATTCAATATTACCCTGATCTTGACCTTCTTCCACCCCTTCTTCGAGCTCCTTGTAACTAGTGAGTTCCTTCATTTGTGTTGCTTTTGGGTCCTCTGGCTCCAAATTAGTCCACCTCCTTTTTGTGATTTCCACCGACTAATTCTCAATCTTGATGTCTGTGAGGTGGGGAAAACCTACTTCATACTGAGGATCCAAACCTGGGAAGAATGGCTGTTCATATTGAACTGGCCAGTAAGTTCTTTGGCTCTCCTCTTCTTGTGATCCCATTGAGTTTCTCCCCCCCAACTCTACCACCTCAGTTCCTGATTTTGGTGGTCTTATTGAATCTATTAGCTCGTTTTCCTCATATTCGATTAGTGGCCTTGTCTCCAATTTGAATTCCTTCTCCTTTTCTGGCTCTTTCTCCCACTTGTCTGAGGTGGTATTGCTAGCCTCCCCCCTTTCTATACACTTCTTCTTACCATGCTCCAATGATTTACATTTAGGACAAGTTTTTAGGCTATCTTCCCTACTCACTTCTTGTCTCCAAGAGCCCACCTCAAAAATGAGATCTACCACCTTCGACAATTCTATACCCTGAGCTTTTGATACACATATTCGAAAGTAGGATCCTTTTTCCAAATCCTCTTGAATGTTATCTACACTTTGTAGTTTTCCTATCTGCCTACCTATCTCCTTTAGGGTTTCTTCCATCCAATAATCTAAGGGTAAATTGTATAGTCTCAGCCACACCACACTTTCCTCAATCCATGTTTTTCATGGATCAAAATTCAGTCACCATTCTATAGGATACAATTGAGCACCATCCAGGAAATGAGGCCCTATTTCTAAGGCATTATTCCTCCTCTTTTCATCCGGGAGTTTAATTAGGAACCAATTATTCTCCAAGGCTTTCACTGCTAGTACCTCACCCTAGGTTTTACTACACCATTCTTCCATTACTGTTCGGTTTTGTGACCTTCACCCCCCCATTTGACAAACATTCCAATCTCTTGTAGTGATTCTTAAGTTCTCTTCAAAGTTTCATTATTTACACAAAGGGAAGGTATAGGAGTTGGTAGGAACTTACCCCCATTTGCTTTGCCTTGATTTTCTGATCCAGTATCCATGTCTGACTTGGTTGTTGGAGCCTTTTTGTGATCCTTTTGGTGCCAATTTTTGGTCATGTCTCTTTCCACCACTAGCTTTTTCCCAAACCACCAATTCGATCTTTTAAAGTCTCACCTGTCACCTCTGTTGAATCCCTGATTTCCTCCCCAACTTTCATTCGCCTTAACGAATCGGTTAGGTCTCACCCATGGAGGCCCTTGTCCCTACCTTGCTTGATTCCTCCTTCTCTTATATTCGGCTTCCAGTTGGTACCTGGGTTGATAGTAAGGATGACATTTATCCACCCAGATACCATTCTCCAACACCCATTGGGGCTTATGCATTTCTGATCCTGGGGTCCATTCCGATTTTCCATATGCTGACCATCCATTATTGATTCTCTCCTTGAATTCTTTGAAAGGAACCGTTCGCTCCAACTCCTCGCTCCATTTTCCTTGCTTCGAGTATTCGCTTCTGGTGCCTGTTTCCACTGATGTCCGCTACCCACCTCTAGCGTATCATGTCTATGCTTTTTTCCTTTCAACGCCTTTTGGCCTTCAAGTTTCTGCTCCTCGCCTTTCACCGCCTCGCTTTTTTCGCTTTGCGCCACCTCACTAATTTTTTCCATTCCAGATGAAGGAATATATTACTTAATCTTTCAAATTAAAGCGATATTAAGGTTTGGGCCTTGGTTGTTGGCACTATAGGAAAAAAGCCCCACCAGTTCACTAAGGAGCCTCCCCTTAATACCAGGGTAAATAGACTCCATTGTTTACGCGATAGAGAGAAACCCCGCGAGGTTTGAACCTTGGTTGTTGGCTCTACAGGTAAGAAGCCCCACCATTTCACCAAAGGGTCGCCCCTTTAATTGATTTATTTATTACTACTTATAAATGAAGTAAATATTTTTTCATTAGGTTATTGATGCATATTAAAATTAAAAGATATTGAAATATTATGATTTTGATGTTAACTTGAGTGAATTACATGGATGTGTTATCCAATTTATTATGTTAATTATTTACTTCAGAATCCTTGTCTAATTGTTATATATTGTAGTTTACACATCATTTTAAGACATGACATCTTGTAAATGATCTTAACTCTAATATTTAATCTATAAAATTTGCTGCTAATACTTAAACAACTTTAAGAGGAAAAGTGACATCACATTTGGTATCATAGCCTAATGATTAGACCTTCCTATCTTTGAATTTTTCTTTATGTTGAAATTTTATATCAACCAATCTTTAAAATGCTCCTTGTATGTGTCTAGAATTATACGCTTGTCCTAATCTTGGAGTCATAAGACTTGATTCTATAAGACCTAACTTAGAACCTTTGTCCATATTCTAAGTTTTCTTAATCTATTTATTCATTAACATTATTAAAGAATTAATATTACTTTAAGGAATTTCTATTTATTCCTATAATCAACTCAAGGCACCATATTCATAAATTATTAATAAAATTTCTATATATACATTCAAACCATCATGAACTATGAACCATGCACACTATTTGGGTTCAAAAAATTTGTACAAGAGTATATAGAATACAAGAGCCTCATTGAAAGAGCATAATTCTAAATGTTGATACGTGTGCCTTGGGTTACATCTGTAAAACATGACACCTTCTTCACGTGTTGTCACATACACTATAAAGAGGTATTTGTATTGTAATTTTCATATGCAATATTTTACGTTGCATTGAAATTCACCACCCATTTCTTTATCTCATGCCAATGTAACATTAAATTTAGATTGATAAAATATTAACACAAAACAATCAACATTTTAAGTACATACATTTACTCACAAGACACGTGTATAATATTTTCAACTCTAAACTCTTTCCTATAGATTTACATACATATACTCTATATTTTCCTAATAAATTAATTCATTTTTATACTATAACTTCATATTAACTTTTATAATACTATATTATATCATCTTCTATCATCTTATTGTTCTATATTCAAAAAATATGACATCCATGCCTTAATACACTTAAAAAATAATAATCTAAAGACACATCCCTATAATGTGTCCTGTCTTAATGAGGTGCCTCCTTTTGCTATCTCCTCACATTTCTACTTATTAAGCATTTGATGAAAACCTTTCACCATGGATTTGGCACCTCGTCCCTACAACTCTTTTCCCTGATAGAATTTGGAGGATAAATATCTGGAATGCAAAATTATCTAGCTTTGGCATCACTAGCCCATCTTGAAGATACTCTAGAAACATGTACCCGTGAGTTCCATTATATGGTGGGTTGATGTGGTAACCTCTTCACTAGTTTTATCTAACCAGAAGTTAAACTAATCTTAGGGTGATCCCACAATATTGGTTTACAATTTTTGGCCAAACTAGACATTGAATTGAATTTTTTTAACTAAATCTTCACTTTCGAGCACCTATAGTTGCTAAACCATGAGGAATTTGAAGATGATGCAAACTAGTGATTTGTGACATTTTGTCTGCAGATTCTAAATATATATTTTTAATTTTTTTTGAATTAGATTACATTTATTTTTCCATCTCCTTTGAAAATTAGTTTTTATTAGTAAACACCATTTTTAAAGAGTGATGCTCACCGTAAACAACATAAATTTTTTACTATGAAGGATAAAATCATAATTTTTTTTGAATTTAGCTTTGTGACTACGATATATAACAAGCTCATTTGGTTTCATAGTGTTTTATTGAATATTTTTTTCTTCATAAAGTCTTGAAGTCAAACCAATTACAATTTAGACAAAGCGGACTGTAAACAACATAACATTTTTTGTATGTAGAATTTTTTTTTTTTTTACTGGATCAAGGACATTAATACCTAGCTTGAAAATATTTTTCAATTTTTTTTTGATAATCTACTATTTTTCCATATGTGCAGAATAAAGAGCTTGATTTTCGGTGAAAAACCTATGTTTAATTAAACTAAAAAAAATACATAATAAAACCAAAATATATTTAAATTATATTTGATGGATAGCTCATTTTGAGGACTACCATCATCCAGTTGGGTCTCTGAAGTTTCCTCCATTTTCATCCTCAACTCGAACTTTGAAAGGTAAAATTTTGCAAAAAATTGGTAGAAGAAGGGGAGGAGGGAAAAGGGGGGTTCAAGCGAACCCACTTTCACTTGAACCCCCCTTGACCCATTCGTTCGAAAGGGGGTTCGAGCAAATGGGTGTTCACGCGAAACCCTTTTAAATAATATTAAAAAAAGTTGGCCGGGGTGGTTAGAGCGAACTCTTGACTGACGTCCGCTCAAACCCTTGATTGACGAATGTATTTTTATTTTAATTTTTAATTTCATATGCATATAAATACAAGCTTATTTTTCATTTTTCCATATCATTGCAAGATTAATTCACATTTCTATCAAGGAGAGCACATTTTCGAGAAGAATTTTTTTCATTTTTATCAAGGAGGGTAGATTTTGGAGAAAATATATTTTCATTTTTATCAAGGGAAGATTTTGGAGAAGAGAACTTTGCATTTTTATCAATCAAGGCAAATGTTGGAGAAGGCAACTTTGTATTATTATCAATCAAGGAAAATTTTGGAGGAGAATTTACTTTTGGTAGAGGATTTGTCTTGAGTCATCTTTTACTTGAAGAAGAAAATGGGAGAACAAGCAAAAAGAAAAAATAAGGCTCAACGAAATTATTCAAAAGAACAAGAACAAAAGAGACGCGAACAAAATTTGAAAAATTATCATAGAAGGAAACAAGTTACATGCTTATTTCTTCTCTCTCTCTCTCTCTCTCTTGTGTGTGTTTAGGACCTTTATTAACACCTCAATGTTTTCCTTATAAATCTATTTCCAATTATGAAAACCATGTTAGATAACTTGGAAGTTAATACTAAAAAATAGTCATCTTGCATAAACATTACCATAACTTGGAACCTTATTTTGCCTAAATTCCTTATCATCTATTTCCAATTTCATTTGTTCCATGGAATTCTTAAGTTCAAGAATATTTTATTTCATTTGTCCAACTCCACTTAAATATAGATCATGTCATCTCTCACTTTCTTTGCTTGCATGTAAATTCATGTATCCAATTTACAAAACCTAGTGACTTTGAAAATACATTTTGTCATTTCCTTAAATTGAATCTATTTCCAATGTATTTGTTTCATGGAATTCTTAAACTTTCAAGAATCCTTGATTTCATTTGAACTCAACTCCACTTATAGCATCATAGATCTCACTTTTTTGCTTGCATGTTTGTAAACTTAGATGCAATACTTGTTCAATCTAGTGAAGTTTTTTAAACTCATTTTGCCTAAATTCCTTATCATCTATTTCCAATTGCATTTGTTCCATGGAATTCTTAAGTTCAAGAATATTTGATTTAATTTGTTCAACTCATCTTAAATAGCTCATCATCTCTCACTTTCTTTGCTTGCATGTAAATTCATGTGTCCAAT
The DNA here is from genome assembly GCA_007115665.2 of Sequoiadendron giganteum. Taxonomy (NCBI): domain Eukaryota; kingdom Viridiplantae; phylum Streptophyta; class Pinopsida; order Cupressales; family Cupressaceae; genus Sequoiadendron; species Sequoiadendron giganteum. The sequence goes on along the minus strand of CM021106.1, from coordinate 601,477,584 downwards.
TTACAAAACCTAGTGACTTTGAAAATTCATTTTGTCATTTCCTTAAATTGAATCTATTTCCAATTGTATTTTTTCCATGGAATTCTTAAAGTTTCAAGAATCCTTGATTTCATTTGAACTCAATTCCACTTATAGCATCATAGATCTCACTTTTTTTCTTGCATGTGTGTAAACTCATATGCAATACTTGTTCAACCTAGTGAAGTTTTTTAAACACATTTTGCCTAAATTACTTATCATCTATTTCCAATTGCATTTGTTCCATGGAATTTTTAAGTTCAAGAGTATTTGTTTTCATTTGTTCAACTCCACTTAAATAGATCATCATCTTTCACTTTCTTTGCTTGCATGTAAATTCATGTATGCAATTTACAAAACCTAGTGACTTTGAAAATACATTTTTCCATTTCCTTAAATTGAATCTATTTCCAATTGTATTTGTTCCATGCAATTCTTAAAATTTCAAGAATATTTGATTTCATTTGAACTCAACTCCACTTATAACATCATAGATCTCACCTTTTTTTCTTGCATGTATGCAAACTCATATGCAATACTTGTTCAACCTAGTGAAGTTTTTTTAACTCATTTTGACTAAATTCCTTATCATCTATTTCCAATTGAATTTGTTCCATGCAATTCTTAATTTCAAGAATCTTTGACTTCATTTGTTCAAATCCACTTAAATATAGCTCATGTCATCTCTCACTTTCTTTGCTAGCATATAAATTCATGTATCCAATTTACAAAACCTAGTGACTTTGAAAATTCATTTTGCTATTTCCTTAAATTGAATCTATTTCAAATTGTATTTGTTCCATGGAATTCTTAAACTTTCAAGAATATTTGATTTCATTTGAACTCAACTCCACTTATAACATTATAGATCTCACTTTTTTTTCTTGCATGTATGTAAACTCATATGCAATACTTGTTCAACCTAGTGAAGTTTTTTGCACTCATTTTGCCTAAATTCCTTATCATCTATTTCCAATTGCATTTGTTCCATGGAATTATTAAGTTAAAAAATCTTTGATTTCATTTGTTCTTGACTAGACACTTATATTCTTATTTCTTCTTCTCTCTCTCTCTCTCTCTTGTGTGTGTGTGTTTAGGACCTTTGTTAACATCTCAATGTTTTCCTTATAAATCTATTTCCAATTACGAAAACCATTTTAGATAACTTGGAAGTTAATACTAATTATTATATCTTTATACATGGGTTTATCTTTTTTGATCATGGTTTTCTAGAGGTTTTCTGTTACCGGCATCTGATTTCTAGCATGTGGCACAAGTGGAAATGAGGCATTTTCATTTGATATTGCTAACTTACCTATCTTGTTTCATTTTCATACACTCATTGGGCTTAAAATTAACATTGCATTTACATGTCATTGGGCTTAAAATTTACAACTTGCATTTCTTCACTCATTGGTTAAAAATAACTTGTATTTTCACTCATTTGGGACCTAAAACTAACAACAGTCTTGCATTGAGTGTCTTTCTCACATTTGGATTTGGGCTTAAAAAGAACTAGTGTCTTCATTGTCTCGTGGTTTATAACTTTTTCTAAGGTGTGTATGCTCTTCTCTCCCATCGTTTGGTGATCTTGAGAATCAAAAACATCTTTTGGCATTTGCATAATCACCCACACATTTGGCTTTGGGATTTTTCTTTTTAAAATGAACATCATGCTAGTGTGAGGCAAAAATATTGTGTAAGCTCTCTCCTCGCGCCTTGTGTGATCTTGGAGATAAAAAAACATTGTGTTTGTCTTTCTTTTGTTACCCTTAGAGGGCCTGCCTCCTAACTTGTGAGAGGGAATGACCTAAGAGGTACTTTGTTTCGGTCCGCTATATAAATAATTGTGATTATTGGGAAAGTCTTCAATCACCTGGTGTGGATGTCCTATACCGAAAGATGTCTCCCTCAGTATCCTTGAGATGCGTCAAAATCCTTTCTAAGGAAGGGATTGGGAGGCCTCTTAATTAAGCGAATCACCACATGTATAGGCACCAATATTACCCTGAAACATGAATTAAGAACCACTTGTTGTAGAGGCCAAGAACCCTTTTACTTGCTAGTGCAAGAGGTCGGACCTCCGAAGCTGCCCTACATTCACTATTCATTGTAGAGACAAGAAATCCCTTGGCTCATAAGATCTTTATTTTCGGGGGTAAGAGATTTTGGTGTGCATGTGCTGTGTAAGGGGGAGCCAATGTCACCAAGATCTCTAGCTGTTCGATTTGTTTAAGTGTTTGGAGCAATCCAAGTAGGGAATGAACAAGTAGTATCTCTTTCCAGCCTAGGTTGTGCATTATTTACAAGTACTTTCATACACATTGCAATTATACATTTTCACACTTAGATCAGAACAACCAAGTATTTTCAAACTGTTTGTTGTGTTTTCCAAGATCAATTTCACAAAATCATACCAAAATTGGTCAAAAATAAATCAAAACTTAGCAAGAGAAACTGTTAATCGTAATTGACATTCAGAATGCCGCAACTACTATTGAAAATTTTAGGGGAAAACTGAGGCAATCTATTTTCTGATCAGTCTTGAGCATCATCTTGTCCTTTGATCACAAAATTGCAAACTTCCAGACCTTCCATTTTCAATCCATCCATCCATTCTTCCATTGTTGTATTACTTAAATTTGACATAGGTCAAACATTAAGTCATTTGTTAGCTTGCATACACCTTGTTGTAGGTTTTGGCTTTGGAAACTTATCAGACTTTAGAGCACCCTATAGTTTCAAAATCAGATTTATCTTGACTTCACTTTTCCATTATCTTAGTCCTTTTTCATTTAGGTTAGCTCCTCAACTCACAAGGCTCTAGTTTGAGACCACCTTTGTCAACTTGTCATTTTAGTCCTTATCAATCAATGAGGTCTTGATAAATCAGATTTTTAACCTTGGCTATCTTAGTTTGATCAAGCAACCTTACCTTAGATTTTCCACAAGGTGCTTAGTTGTCATACCCTTATTCATCCTCTTAGGTCACATTACCATTCACACCCATCATCCTTTCACACTTGCATTACATTTGGCATACCTTAGACATACTCAAGATAATGACCTCATTGCGACACTATTGAAATTTTGACTATTGCCACTTTGATTCTTCATCTTGGTATTATCCTTAGACATCATTTATACCTTGAGAAATCCAAAATATAGTCATCTTACATAGACATTACCATAACTTGGAATGTCTCATTTTTCCTAAATTCCTTATCATCTATTTCCAATTGCATTTGTTCCATGGAATTATTAAGTTCAAGAATCTTTGATTTCATTTGTTCAACTCCACTTAAATAGCTCATCATCTCTCACTTTCTTTGCTTGCATGTATCCAATTAAAAAAACCTAGTGACTTTGAAAATTCATTAAATACCATTTCCTTAAATTGAAGATCTATTTCCAATTGTATTTGTTCCATGAAATTCTTAAGTTCAAGAATATTTTATTTCATTTGATTCAAGTTCTACTCCACTTATAGCATCATCTCTCACTTTTTTGGCTTGCACATGTAAACTCATATGCAATACTTGTTCTTTACCTAGTGAAGTTTTAAACTCATTTCAAGCTTAAATTCCTTATCATCTATTTCCAATTGCATTTGTTCCATGGAATTCTTAAGTTCAAGAATCTTTGATTTTATTTGATTTCATATGTTCAAATCCACAAGTAGAAAGGGGTCAACAAGTAGGAAGTTCTCAAGAAGAAGTCAAGCCAAATTTAGATATTGGATCAAAAGATGCTGAAGAACACATGGTTGAAAATAGGGAGGAGGCCCAAGTTCAAATAATGCATGTTGGAGAGGGGTCAAGATCACTTCCTTCTATTGTTATGGATGAGCATATAAATCTAGCTAAAAAGGCGAGGAAAAAAATTTCTTATAGAAATTTAGATCATTTACTTGAAATGGATATGGAGAAACTAAAATGTTATGCCAACCAACCTACAAATACTAGTAGGAGGTCAATGAATAAATCTGTAAAGGAAATAATCAATGATCATTTCAATCATCTTGAAACACTTGAAAAAACCCAACTATTATCACGTTTACTTCTTCATAATGAGCTAAAAGAGCCATTACAATTATTGGGTGTACATTTGACATCGAATAAGAGGGAACACATGAAACTACAAAAATATATTGTTGAAAATGTTAAAAAAGGTTTAGATTCCATTGGGAAAGGATCTCGATCAATGGATAAGGCCATTACAAAAAGGGTGATGTTGACATCTATTTTAATTCAAGATATATCAAGACAAATAAAAATGCCCGCACTTTCAGCTGAAATTGGTTATAGTAGAACCACACTAATAAAATATGAGAAAAAGAGAAAGGTTTTGGATGATAGTTTAGAAGGCAATTGGAAAATTATGTGTAGAGCTCCCCATTCTGATAGGATTGAAGATGTTGTTAGGAACTTGATCTCAAGTTTTTGGAATGAGTAGACCCATCCATCATCAAATAGTAGAGATGTTATGAGACACATGATTGAGCCCAATATTTATGAAAACCATATAAGACATTGGCTAGACATAACACAAATTGAGATGTATATGAAATTTTGTAATAACTATCCTCATATAAAGATTGAGAAAACAATGTTTGAAAGGTTAAAGCCATATTATGTGAAGATAAACAAGGTTTTTGAAACTTTTTGTCATTATCATATTGAATTTGATCTCTTCTATCAGGTGTTTCAAAAGATAAGAGAAGAAAGTTATTGTTTTCAAAATGCACCTCCTAAACAGGTAAGTTTGTTCATAAAATCTATGTAATGTGATAATGAAAATGGACCTCAAATAAACTGCATAAAAGGACTTTGTGAAACATGTGAAAATTTGGCTAAATTTCCTTCGAGAAACAAAGATATTGACCTAACAAAGATAGTAAATTGCAAGAGTTACAAGTATGTAAAGTTTCAAACAAATTTTGGGAAAGAATCCACAAGGTTAAACTATGTAGAAGAGGAGATGCCTATTGGAAAATTTATGGAAGATTCTCAAAAATTGATACAACCATACATACAACATGCCTTTTTTGCTAAGTGGCAAGCACAACAATTTCAAACATTAAGAGATACTTTCCCACTTGGAACAGTTCTATTAGTAGTCGACTCTGTAGAAAATTACTTTTTTGTACATCAAAAAGAGATTCAATCAGAATATTACTTTTCAAAGCAGATCACTATTATGGTTCATGTGTGTTATTGACATGCACAATTGAAATTAGATGGTGTTGAGAGTATAGATGAACAACGAGTCATTAAGAAAGAATATCACTTTTATATTAGTGATGATAAATAGAATGACACACTTTTTTGTACAACATTGCTTTAATTTTTTTTTTGAGAATTTGAGAAGCGAGGATGTAAAAATTGAAAAAACATTTTGTATGGTCAGATGGATGTGTGACACAATTCAAATCATCACGACCATTTTATGCACTATGCAGATATCATAAAAATTACAAAATACCACATGCTTGGAGTTTCTTTGAGAGTGGGCATAGAAAGGGTGAGCATGATGGCACAGGAGCTTGCATCAAATGTGCTCTAAAAAAGCATCAAATGAGTTATTTGGGAGATCGTATAGACGATGCACATGATGTTGAATGGTGTAAGAAACACTTTGCATCGAATGAGGTCGACACATCTTCAAGAATGAACCGAAACATTCCACATAGAGTGTTTTGGGAGATATCAGGTATGTAGAAATTATATTTAAAAATTTAAATTTATATATATATACATGTTTGTTCACATGTTTGTTTTTACATGTATCTAGGTGTGGACAAAAGATCGATGCAGGGATGCAAAAGGGTAGACAAAACAAGATCTTTGCATTTTGTTATGAGTACATATAATCACCTTGGATGAAAATTATACATGAGGAATTACTCTTGTTTCTGCACTGAGTGCATTTTGGGAAACTTTGATGCATGCAACAACCAAGAACTTGGATATGTTAGTAAATGGAATTTGGTGCCACTGTTCATTTCAAAAACACATGACGAAAATGAGGATGAAAGATTTGAAGACATTCCTTTGATTTCAATTGATTATGACCATATTTCAAGATTGATTAGAAAAGGTACATGTGTAAGTTTTTCAATAATTTATTATTTAAATTTAATGATCTTTAAAGTTAAAAAAATTCTATTTTTTTTTACAAATTTTTCATGTGTAAATTTGGTGTACAGGAGATGTTTTTACAGTCATAGCAGATCCTGAAAACATAGAAGGTGTTAGCTATTATTTACTGCATTGCACAAAAGAGAGGAATAAGCTAACAAAACCTAAAACAAGCGATGAAATGTTGTTTCCCACATGTGAGTTTGAATTTAAAATTATATATATTGTGCACATGTACATTAAACCAAGTAAAAACATTAAATATATTGTACAAACCTTGAGTGAAAATGTTGTACGTGCACATGTCTTACCTCAGGTTCATGTTGTTTACCATGCAGGTTCTATTGTAGTGCAAGGGATATATCTCAAACAGTCAAAATTGTTCAACATGGGATTCATTTTATTGACTATCAACCTGATAACAAGGTATATCAATATAGTCACCTAGTAATTGCTACCACCCTACATCTTCATGCAGTTCCACATGCACGTGGATGAAAAAAATGGAGACTAGATACTGATGATCATCAATTTTTTTTGGAATTTATTGAAGAGCGGGCTGACCCAGAATGTTTGAGTTAAATTATATCCATGATTTTCAAGTTCACTTGATTAGTTAACTTCCCAATGTTTAGTTCACTTGATTTTACCCGCAAGGTTCAAATGATCACGAGGGACCCACAAGCTTTCATAGGATATAGAATTACCGCAAGAGGTTGATAGAAAAGGATTTCCCATGCGAGGTTAGATGACGTCAAAATTCCTTCAAGCTAGATGAATTAAAAGCTCCCACAAGCGCAAAAGGAACCATTGGCACCGATTTGTATGAGGACACACATTAGAACCAATCCAAACATTTGTAATGTCCCCGTTTTCGATCATGTTAGTATTGATTGTAGCTTGCCTTTCTCGGTGACAGTCAGTCATGTCAGAGGGATTATAAAATGTTTTGTGGAGCTCTAAGCATTTTGGCACCTACAATTGTTGCTTTCGATCGAGTTTTTTTATATTTTTCGCAGTTTCTATTGGTGGTGCGGGAAATAATTAATAATTAAATAATTAAATAAGTTGTCAAATAAAGAATGTTTGAATGATGACAAATTAGTTATTTATTAAAAAAGTGACTAAAGTGTTGGAAAGCTAATAAATTTAATAATCGTTGTTTGACAAAAAAAGAGTTAAATATAAAATAAATATTGGTTTTCAAGAAAAAAGAGGAGTTACAGAAGAATGAATAAAATGAGTTGGGAAGCTCATTTTGAGAGGGCGACTTTATTTTTCATCAAACTAAATTTTTGAGAACTTCTTGAGGAGCATAAACCCTAGGATTTGAGAGCTTCTTGAGGAGCATAAACCCTAGGATGAAAATCCTAAGTGTAAACCAGTTTGATAACTAGTTGCAGGTGGAGCCATTCATGTTTCACACATGCATATATTGTTTGTAGATTTTGGAAATTTGTAAAATCTTATTCTAAGACAAATATAGATGCTTTCAAAGTCTGAGTGTTAGCATGGAAAAAAAAACACTATATACAGGGGTTCAATATTTATTATGGGTGTTAAAGATATTGGTAATAAATTTAACATCTACAAGCTGTTGGGTGAATTCCTGTGGTTGATGTTCGGAAATTATATTTACATGTGTATAATGGTTGATTTGTTTTATTGAAGTGTGTGATAGGGCTGAAGCTGATGAAATTGATTAATTACAAAGAAAACTTAATAGAAGTTTGAACCTCTAATTAAATTAGGTGTAATATGAGCTTATATTATTCAAAGCACCAGACATAATAAGGACTTGCTGACTACAAATTCCATTTTTGATGGCTAATAAGCACCAGAGCTGCTGATTACTGCATCAACTATATTCAAAAGTATATTGTGATTTAAGAAGTATTGATCACTACCTTCCTTCACTAGCGCAGATATTTTAGTATGAAATATATGCTGCTAAGTTTTAATTGATTCGAAAGGCTTGAGTTTGGTGCTGAAGTCAAGAAAAATATTAGCTTCTTGGGATTGAATGCTTGTTGGATGGGAGTCGACAGGACTTTAGGAAGGGAGTCGTAATTATATGATGAGATGGGAATATTGGTGACCATAGTCATTGGTCAAAAAACTCTACCAGGAAATTAGGGAGTCACTAATCAGAACTCATCTTTCAAGAAGGGTGTGAAGGCGCTTAACTAAGGGACAATGGGTGAAGCAATAACTACACTTGATTCTATTCCATATTTATTGTCGTTCCATGTTAAATGATGAACAAGTCAGAGCTCATAGTGATTTATGCATAAACTTACATATGCATTTTGTTTGTTCATTGTGATATCTAGTTTGGTACCAAAGGTGTCTGGAAGAATGTCTTAAGAGAGCAATGTTTATTAAATTTGAATTTTAAAATGGTATGACCTTGCATGTAGACTATTCTAAATGTAAGCTTAAATCGATTTCAATACTTAATTTTCTGAGTAGACATTGTTAGTGTTTTTTTTGGAAAATAACTTTGTGTTAGTGGGGAATCTATATTTTACCTACATTATTCAAATCGATTATCAATCTCTTGAAAATAAATGAATGTTAAGCTCGGTGATAAATCGTTTGATGAAATTCTTGACCACCTAAAGTCACAAAATCAAAAAAGTTTTGCATGGTAATTTGAGTTGGGTTATTTCAGTGGTATCAATGCTAAAGATCCTTCCAACCAATGGGTTTTAATGCCAATTTTTAATAGCAAATATTTTTGATTAGTTTGGGGGTTTCCGGTTAAATGCATGCATAATTTTGAATTCATAAGTTAGGGAAAGTTCACTTTTGGTTTTGCTTCTAGTGAGTGAACAACACTTAGTCATTTCCATTACAACAGATTGTTGGTTATTTGAATAAGAAAGATGATTTCCATGTAGAACTCCTTATAGAACTAATTCAAAATTTTCAAAAATATGATAAGAATTGAACAAAAATTTTAGAGCATCATAAAGTGTTAGAATCTTTTTTTTTCTTATGAAAAGAAAAAAGATACAAGGGAAAAGAATTATCTAGTACAAGGAAAAAAGAAGGCAGTAGAAATGAACTTAGAAGACAAAATATTTGCCTCTCATGCAAAGGAACCTAGGAGCCTAATCACCAATGCATAGGTAAAAAGGCAAAGAGGCTAGAGGAAGAAGAAACAATCACAAAAGAAGAGGTTGAAAAAGGGATACAACAGGTGGAAATTGTTCTTGATGTTCATGATGCTTTGAAAAATGAGGATGAAGCTAGTTCTTCATGTGATTCTATTAATGAAGCAAAGTACATTGATCTTTAAAATAATGTTGAGATCAAAAAATTTGTTGATTTGGAGTTCACTAAATAAAAAACTAAGGAGGTATGGATAAACAATAAAAGAATGAATACCACAATGTTTCCTTCTAACAAAGTAATACAATGGAATTTAAGGAAAAATAGTCACTTGTTGCTTCTACAAGTGAGGGGTGCACGTGTCTCTATGTTGGTGATTTAGAGATTGCTATTGATAAGCCATGTGAGGAGGAGACAAATTCACTTGATGATTCTATGTTTAATCATAATGTTGTCCTACCATTCTTACTTGGGGATCGCAAGGAATTAACTAGTGAGACAACTAATTTTGATTGTGGTATTCTTCCAAAAAATGAAAGCAAATTAGAAAATTTATTACGAGGCATCCCATGTCACATTGATGAGTTTGATTAGAGACCTTTGGCCTTGCAAGATTTAAAGGACTAGCTTGTGGTTACAGATGAGAAAGTTGTGCAAGTGTTAACAAGGGCATATAAGACTCATAAATATGTTGAATAACTTATTGGAAAACCCAAATCGAGGAGAAGCAAAAAGGAGTTGTAAATGGAGTCACTCTTACACAATTGCATACTATCAAAGAAGCATTAGAAATGATGAAATCAAATTATTTACATAAGGATCTTGCTATCAAGTATGCTGAAGACAAGGAAAAAGAGGCCGATGAGCTTTGCTTTTGGTTAAGTATGGCTCACTATTCATTACACAAAGTAGAAAAACATATTTATATTGCAGCCGCACCCAAGGAACAAGAAAGTGATACAAGGATTATGGAGACTAAGAAAATAGTTGAAGGGATTGATGAACTTCACAAGGGTGAAATATTGCATAATGGTTTTAGCTTTCCCCATATTAGAGAAATTTAGTATGATGATAGAGATTGGAAACCACATCTTGAATATGAATTTTTGAATTTTGAGGATCAATTTTCACATGAAGGTGTGGCTTGCAGCCATGAGATAGCCGATATAATAGGTAATGAAGGAATTTTTCAGCATGATACACTTCATGGATCGACAACTAATGATGAGCATCTGAAATTGGAGGAAGGTATGCATGCGACCTTTGAAGACACCATTGAAAGGGATGAAGAAAAGGTGGATTCTATGAGTGTTAACAATAGTCTTTTGTATTTGCATGAGTTTGATAATCATAAGGTGATAGATAAGTTTCATGTAGGTGAATTTGTTAAGGGGATTTATCATGTTGACACTCAAGCTTTCATAGACAAGATGAGATAGTGTTGATGGATTCAAGGTACACAAAAGGTTGACATTTCATAATGGGTTTGTTAATTCTTGCTTAATGAAGACATCACTATTTGCCCACACTTTGGAAGGCACTCCCTTGAGAGGATTATCAAATGAAACATTGAGGGTTCCCAACTTTGAACATGTTGATCATCATTCATTAGTAGTCAATGATCAAGTATATCACATTCCTAGTTTGTTGAGTTGGAATAATTTTATCAATTTACAACAAGTAGGAATTTTTAGATTTGGTGTAAAGGTTCTTGTCTTACTCCTTGATGAATAGTGGTTGTTCTATGATGCTGAACATAGATTTATCATACCTTGCATTGAGGATTGCGATTGATTGCATCAGTTTGTGTTCTTTGGATGGTCACTCTAACACTTGGAGGTTGAGTGTTGATAAGGGATCACCATTCTATAATAGTAGAAGCATTCTCAATGAGATCATTAATCATATTTTAAAACTTAACAATGTTGTCATCTTTTGCTTCAGCAGGTATGGGAACATATGTGTGAGTATGATTGGTGAAAATCATGGAATTTGGGATTCAGGTATAGTTTCCACGGGTGAGATGTTGATTTAGAATTGGAGTGGTGGACAAAAATTCTGAGTTGGTACTGTTGTCCACATTCCAATCAGCCTACATAGGACCTTGAATGATATCATACAATTGAATTGGCCACTACCTCCAAATCAACAATGGAGTAATTCTCGACAGTGTTGATCAGTAGAGGTAATTTGGGTATTTTTATTTATGGTCATTTCCACACTCACATCTCCTATGTTTTTAGGGGGGATTTTGTATGAAAATATCTATCCTTGAATTTTCATGTTGATTATGGCAACATCAATTTATGGACAGATTGACTTCGAGTACTTATAGGCTTATTGGCAGCAGGTTGTGAAGGATTTACATAGTTAGTAGAGTTATTTCTAGCTCCCACTAGGGCAAGTGATGGTTAGTGCAATCATTTCGAGATGATGTATATATCTCCAAATGTTACTGTGATGATTGTAGTAGATTAGATGAATTAGTGTGCCCATAATTTATTTTTTGACACCTGGAGATTAAATGTTAGTAAGGTATTATCAGTTTATGATCGAGTAGGTATTTTCAAGATGAGCGATTCCAAGGACGACATTGTTGTCATCTTTCTTATTGGCTTTTGGTCAGGGACTGATTGGCATCACTTTTAGGACACCATGAGGAGAGATGTTGAGGGTTATTCTTAGGGGTCGAACAAATTACATTTCTTGTTGCCCAGTATCGTGTTAGGTAGTGGGATTACATATGTGGGCCTCACTATGGCGCCTTGGTAGGAGACTTTTCATGATATAGATTTCATCCTTTGTAGATATTTCAGTGGAGTGGTGGCCAACCAAAGATTTGGAGTTGGTACTGCTGTCCACATTCCAATCAGCCTACATAAGACCTTGAATGATATCATATAATTGAATTGGCCACTACCTCCAACTCAACAGTGGAGTAATTGTCATCCAGTTTTGATTGGTAGAGGTAATTTGGATATTTTTATTTATGGTCATTTCCACACACATCTCCTATGTTTTTAGGGGGATTTTGTATGACTGTTGTTGTCCTTGCATTTTCACGTTGATTATGGAAACATCAATTTATGGACAAATGGAATTTGAGTACTTATAGGCTTATTAGTAGCAGGTTGTGGAGGATTTTTAGAGTAACTATAGATATTCCCATCTCCCACTAGGGTGAGTGATGGTTACAACAATCAGTTTGAGATGATGTATATATCTCCAAATGTTACTGTGATGATTGTAGTAGATTGGATGAATTGGTGTGCTCAAAATTGATTTTTTGACACTTGGAGATTAAATGTCAGTAAGGGATTATTAGTTTATGATCGACTAGGTATTTTCAAGAGAATGATTCCATGGACGACATTTCTGTCATCTTTCTTACTAGCTTCTGGTCAGGGACTGATTGTCATCACTTTTAGGACACCATGAGGAGAGATGTTGAGGGTTATTCTTAGGGGTTGAGAAAATTACATTTCATGTTGCCTAGTATTGTGTTAGGTAGTGGGATTGTAGATGTGGGCCTCACTATGATGCCTTGGTAGGAGAATTTTCATGATATTGATTTCAACCCTTGTAGATATTTTAGTTTGGATTTTGATGATGTTAACTTTTGGGAGTTGTTGGAGAGGAGTGTAGAGTGGGCATGATGAGTCAATAGTTCTTATTAGAGTATCGCAATGAAAAACTAGTGGATATTTCCAGAGATTGAATTGGGACCCTAGGATCACACTTGGGTTTAGTTGGACTCAATTAGATGTTATTGAGGGTGGCCTGACATTGCTTGAGGACAAGCAATTTTGGGGGAGGGCGAACTATAATGTTCCTGTTTTCAATCATTTCAACGTTGATTGTAGCTTTGGCTTTCTCAGTGAAATTCAATTGTGTCAGAGAGATTATCAAATGTTTCACAGAGCTCTAAAGGATTTTGGCACCTTCAGTTGTCGCTTCCGATTGTTTTTTTTATATTTTCTACAATTTTGATTGGTGGTGTAAGAAACAATTAATTAAGTTGTCAAATAAAGCATGTTTAAATGACAACTTAAATTAATTATTTATTAAAATAAGTGACTGAAGTGTTGGGAAGCAAGTAAATTTAATAAATTCATTTTTTTTCAAAAAAAGAGAGTTAAATCTAAAGTAAATATTGGTTCTCAAGAAAAAAGATGAGTTACAGAAGAATGAATAAAGCAAATTTGCAAGCTCATTTTGGGAGGGGGGTTTTATTTTTCATCAAACTAGATTTTCCAGAGCTTCTTGAGAAGCTTAAACCCTAAGGGTAAACCATTTCGGTAGCTAATTGTAGGTGGAGCCATTCAAGTTTGACACGTGCATATATTGTTTACAGATTTTGGAAATTGTAAAGTTTGATTCTAAGAAAACTTTTGGAGCTTTCAAAGTCTGAGTGTTAGCATGGAAAAAGATGACATATACAGGGATTTGATACTTATTGTGGGTGTTAAGGATATTGGTAACAAATTTAACATCTACAAGCTGCTGGGCGAATTCCTATGGTTGATGTTCAAAAATAATATTTGCATGTGTTAAATGGTTGATTTATTTTATTGGAGGCTTGTGAATGAGTAGTCATTCCAAGTGTAGGAATTGTAAACTCTTTTAGGAGTCACCGATTACTGAAGAAACTATAGTAAAAAATATAATGTGATTTAAGAAGTATTGATTGTTGCCTTTGTTCACTAGTTGAGATATTTCAGTATTTCAATATCTGGCGCCAAGTTTTAATTGATTTGAAAGGCTTGAGTTGGTGTTGAATTCAACAAAAAATATTAATTTCTTGGGATTGAATTCTTGTTGGATGGGAGCCGACAAGACTTTAGGGAGGAAGACTTAATTATATGATGAGATGGAAATATTGGTGACCATAGTCGTTGGTCAAAATCTCTAACAAGAAATTAGGGAGTCACTGATCAAAATTCATCTTTCAAGAAGGGTGTGAAGCTGTTTAACTAAGGGACAGTGGATGAAGCGATAACCACACTTGATTCTATTCTATATTTATTATCGTTTCATGTTAAATATTGAACAAGTGATTTATGCATAGAATTACATATGTATTTTGACTGTTCATTATGATATCTAGTTTGGTACCAAAGGTGTCTAGAAAAATGTCTTAAGAGAGCAATGTTTATTAAATTTGAATTTAAAATGCTATAACCTTGCATGCAAACTATTTCAACTGTAAGCTTCAATAGACTACAATACTTAATTTTCTAAGTAGACATTGTTAGGGTTTGTTTGAAAATATGTTTGTGTTAGCGAGGGATCTATATTTTATCTACATTATCCAAACTTTTTATCAATGTCTTGAAAATAAATGGATGTTAAGCTTAAAACAATCGAGTGACAAATTGTTTGATGAAATGTCTGACCACCTAAAGTCACGAAATCAATTTTTTTTTGCATAGTAACTTGAGTTGGGTTATTTCAACATTAGAATTCGATGAAAATTTTCAGTTTAGTAACAACTTATTGCAAAGTTCAAAGCAAACCAAACATTCGCAAGATGGGTTTAGTAGTAACCTGAAAGTTTGCAACCAGTAGCAAGCCAAAATCCCACAACACCATAACTTAGTCAAATCTTGTCCAATCTTCACCAAATTTGACCTACAAATAACCATTTGGCTCTTCTACAAGGTGATCATTAGATTACCCAAATTTTGAAAATTCTCTTCAACAATTAACCAAAACTAGCGCTACTAGAAACCAAAAGCAATTTAACTAAAACAAAATATTTTTAAGTTTTTCCCACATGCACTCAAATGAAAAAAAGTAATAAGCTAAATACAAGAAAACAATTATGCACCAAAAAATTAGCAATTTTTTGACAAGATGACACATTCTTATCTCCTTTATGTAACGATAAATACTTAGATCTATATTCTCAATAATCTTTCAATAAAAAATTGCTTTTATATAACACAACTTGGACCTCTATTTAACAATTCAATTGTTGGAGTATCAAGATCCACTAAGGAGATATTAACCACATTGTTTTGGTGCATCCCATAACTTTGACTCCAGATCAACATAAACCTTTTATTTAAATACTCAAGATTAATAAGCAACATGTTACTATAAGTAGTATTAGCAATATAATAATTATTTATATCATTATTTTATACCACATTTTTCAATTGTAAATGTCTCAACTAATTGGTGACAATTAATTGTGAAAAGTGTGATTCTCTTTAGGAATTAAGTCCTCTCGATTCTTCTTGTTGTCTTGTAGAAATACTCGCTAATTATTTGATGATTACCTTGAAAATTCTTTCACACTATTGATTTTTTCTAGTTATTGTTGAAATAATGAGATGTAATAATAAAGAAAATGACACACAAATGATTCACACTTTATTCATAGATATGTATATTTCTATGTAAACTCAATGGTAGATTCCTAGAAACTTCATCTTCTACACTAACAAACTGCCCTATTTTCACTCATTAACCTACAATTAATCATTCTTAATGAAACTTGCACAAGATGTCTACAACCTAACATGAGATCTCTAAAGAGTAGCTATTGAATTTATTTGTATTGAAGTGTATACTCAACACCCTTGTTAATGATTCAATACTAAAGTTATTGATAGCATATACACAAATATAAATATTCATCTTAATCAACTTTTCTCCATTATTCGAAAATCTTGCATGCACCAAAATCCATGACATTGTCTCATCCCCCTCAAAGTTATAATTCCCAAGTTCCCACTCTACTAAATTCATAAGTTCATTAATTCCACTTCTAAAAATCCAAAAATTTAGATCTCTCAAATTATTGGATAGCAATCCATATTGAACTAAACTGTTGATTTAAGATAGCATCGGTCAGATATAAATGATGATTGCACTTGTGCATCATCATCATTTATATTTAATTGAACCGCTCTTAAAATATAATGTCTACAAATAAGTTATCCAAATTTCTGATGATGATCATAATTTGCAAGTAAATAAATAATTGAACTTCATGTTATATGATTGCTGTTTGTATAGCATGCAAAATTTATTTATATTGAATACCGAATATTTCAGTGTGTTAAGGGAGTCTGCACACTCAAGGGACACGTCCTCTCATGAGACATGTCTCTCCTTGAGGCGTGTCTCCGTCACAAATATAAATGGACACTCAAACTTCTATTTGCACACATCGAAATTGATAAATGTTCTGCAATCAACACATTTGAAATACAAGAAATGAAATCTGACTTAGAATTCTTACATAGAATTTCAGACTTAGAATTTCCATAGGTCCTTTTAGGATACAATTTGATAAGATTTTATTAACATTTACATGGTATCAGAGCCAAGTTGAGTGAATCAAAATCAATCTAGATATCAGATTACTTAGAAAAAATTTCTATTTTTGAGAAATCAAATTCACATCACATTCTTCATAATGCCAAGTGTGATCAGATTTGAAGATCGTCTTGAAGGAGCAAACAACTTCACATCATGGAAATTCAGAATCATGATGATTCTTAAAAAAAGAAAGTTAGACTCATTTGTGAGAGAAAACAAGAGGGAACCAGAGGATGATCCAGAGAAAACTCAATGGATTGAGAACAATGAAAAAGCCATGAAAATCTTAGTAGATGCAGTTACGGACCATATAGTACCCATTCTAGCAAAACATGAAACTACATATATAATGTTCAAATCCCTTGAGAGTACCTATGAAGTAAACAACACTAGTAGGAATCTTGCATTAAAGAGGCAAACCAACAATGTCCAAATAATCGAAGGAGAAACTATTAATGCATACTTCATGAGGGTCATTGAACTAAGGGATCAATTATCTACAATTGGATATCAAATTGATAGCAAAGAGTTAACACTAATTGCACTAGGAGGCCTACCAAACTCATGGGAGTCATTTGTTCAAGGAATAAGTGCGAGATCTAAACTCCCCAAGTTTGATAGGCTAAGAAAAGACTGCCTACAAGAGGAAACAATACTTTCAACAAAAGAAAACAAACAAAAATCCATAGATGAAGACATTCATGTGCTCAACACAACATCTAATAAAAGGGGTAAGAAAAACTCCTACGGGAAAGGATCATTTAAGAGAAAGAGAAATTCCTATGGAAAAGGATCATCTAAAAAGAGGAAAGATGTCTCTCAAGTACAATGTTTTAGATGTGATCAATATGGGCACTATGCAATGAAGTGCCTTGATAGATCAAAAAAAAAAGCATCCTTTGCTAAAGTAGGAAAGTCAAATTCAGACCATGAATCTGAGAAATTTGTATTCTATTCAGCCTTATCAAGTCAAGTATCTAACAATATCAACAACTGGGCAATTAATAGTGGTTCTTCAAGGCACATCACAGGGTTCAAAGAACACTTAGACACTATGAATGAAGAGACTAATGAAGAATTAACTATTGGGGATGATTCTATACACCCTGTAAAAGGGGTTGGAACTTGCTCCATCAAATTGAAATCTGGTCTCTCCCTTCAACTCACTGGAGTTCTATTCGTACCTAGAATAAAGAGGAATCTAATATCCATCTCTACTCTTGAAGACAATGGATATAGGGTTATCTTTATGCATGGGAAAGTTATGGCATGGCCTAAGAACTCAACTATAAAGAAAGCTCAAACCATATGTACAAGACAAGGTTATCTTTATAAACTATGCACTGAAGTCAAGCAAGCCCTTACCCTTGATACTTCTAATTCAAATGAAATTTGGCATAGAATATTAGGACACCTTCATTTTCGTGCCCTACCCTCTGTGGAAAAACTAGTAACCGGATTACCTAAGTTAAAACCATCTCATGAAGGAGCTTGTAAAGGGTGTGCCCTAGGAAAGAATACAAAGGGATCCTTTCACAATAGCTTGAGTAAAACCAAAGATGTGTTAGATCTGGTTCACTCTGATTTATGTGGACCCATGTATGTACCTTCCATGGCAAGCTTCCTATACTATGTTATATTTATAGATGACCTCTCTAGGAAGACCTGGATTTATTTTCTTAAGTGTAAAGAGTCAATAGAAATCCTTAAAAGGTTCAAGGAGTTCAAAGCTCTTACTGAAAACTTCTGTAGGAAGAAAATAAAAATTCTAAGGACAAACAATGGGAGAGAATACACCTCTGAAATCTTTAAGGAATTATGCATAAATGCTGGGATTAAGAAAGAGTTTACAGTAGCCAACAACCCTCAACAAAATGGGGTTGCTGAAAGGAAAAATAGAACCATTGTAGAAGCTACAAAAGCAATGTTACTTGACCAGAACATAGAAACCTCCTTCTGGGCAGAAGCCTCTAGAACTGCTGTATACATCCAAAATAGATGTCCACATTCTCATCTAGATAACAAAACTCCTGAAGAAGCATTTACTGGCATAAAATCTTATATTAGTCACTTTAGGATTTTTGGTTTCCCAGTCTATATTCATGTGCCCAAAGAGAAGAGACTCAAACTAGAACCTTCCGGAAAGAAAGGGGTATTTGTGGGATATAGTGAAACCTCCAAAGCCTACAGGATATTCATACCTGGGCAGAAACAAATTGAATTGAGCAGAGATGTCATCTTTGAAGAAGACATTGCATTCAAAAGGGCAAGAAGTTCAACTGAGATAGAAACTTATTCCCCTAGAGTTTTAGAAGTGGAACATACTCCTGAGATTCAAAGGGAGTATCCTGAGGAAATACCAAATGAACTTCTATCTACTTTAGATGAGAATACAAATGACAACGACAAGAAGAGGCCACTTTGGGCTAGAAAGATGATCAAAGAAGCTGAGAATCATGTAGCACCCAAAGGAACCTTTAGGGAAAGTAAAAGACCCAAACGGTTCTCAAGCTATGTTGCTCTAATGAATGACATCATAAATTCTGAACCCGCGAGTGTTACAGAAGCCTTCAGACATCAAGTATGGAAGGACGCTATGAGGGAAGAGTATCAATCCATTCTAAAAAATGATGTATGGGACATAGTGCCTAGACCAAAAGAGAAATCTATTGTCGCTTCTAAATGGCTCTTCAAAATCAAACATGTTGCTGATTGCAGTATAGAAAAACATAAGGCACGGTTTGTGGCTAGAGGGTTTTCACAAAAGGAAGGTATTGATTATGAAGAAACATTTGCACCTGTTTCCCGTTACACGTATGTAAGAGCAATAATAGCCATTGCAGCAGCTAAAGGCTAGAAGATTCATCAAATGGATGTGAAAAATGCCTTCCTAAATGGGACCATTGAA
The DNA here is from genome assembly GCA_007115665.2 of Sequoiadendron giganteum. Classification (NCBI taxonomy): domain Eukaryota; kingdom Viridiplantae; phylum Streptophyta; class Pinopsida; order Cupressales; family Cupressaceae; genus Sequoiadendron; species Sequoiadendron giganteum. The sequence continues at coordinate 601,458,069 of CM021106.1, read as the reverse complement.
GAGGAAGTCTATCTAGAATAGCCTGAAGGTTTTGTGATACATAAAACTGACTCACATGTATGCAGACTAAAGAAAGCACTCTATGGACTTAAGCAGGCTCCCAGGGCCTAGTATGAAAGAATTGACAGCTACCTCTTGGGACTAGGATTTTCCAAGAATGATGCAGACCCAAATCTTTACTTAAGGTAATTAAAGGTGATATGTTAATAATTATTTTATATGTTGATGACCTACTGATAACAGGAGAAGATTAGCTCATTGCTCAAGGAAAGAAGGATCTAACTTTAGAGTTTGAGATGAAAGACTTGGGCATTTTACACTACTTCCTATGTTTAGAAATCTAGTAGAAATCAAATGGCATCATACTAAATCAAGGAAAGTATACTATTGATATTCTGAAGAGATTTGGAATGTTGGATTGTAGACCCATACACCTATGGAAACCAACCTTCACAAACTAAAAGAAGCAACAACAAAATCTAAGTGTGCATATTCCACTCTATATAGACAAATGATTGGATCATTGATGTACCTGGTTAACACCAGACCTAATATTTTCTATGCAGTGAATTCTCTAAGAAAGTTCATGTGTGAGCCAAAGGAAATTCACCTTATGGTTGTGAAACATATATTGAGACATCTTCAAGGCACTATTGGATATGGTCCTCTTTACATAAATGACCAACTAGATCTACATGGATACTCTGATTCGGATTGGGTTGGAAGTGTAACCGACCGGAAAAGCACATCAAGATGTTGCTTTAGTTTAGGATCGGCTATGATCTCTTGGATCTGCAGAAAATAGTCTTCAGTAGCACAAAGCTCGACAAAAGTTGAATACATTGCAGCCTCTATGGGGGCAAGAGAAGCAGTTTGGCTCCAAAAATTGCTTGTGGGACTCTTTGGTAAACCCTTGAATCCTACTATCATTCATTGTGATAATCAGAGTTGCATTAAGCTCTCTGTAAATCCAGTATTCCATGATAGATCTAAGCATATTGAGATCCCCTACCATTATGTAAGAGACATGGTAGAAAGGAATGTAATCCAGCTGGAGTATATTAGTACAAATGATCAAACAACAAACATTCTCACCAAACCTCTCTCCCAGAGTCAAGATTGAACACTTCAGGAAGAAACTTGGTATGGTTGAAATGTAATTTGATATATTATGTTTGAAATTCAAATTGTTTAAAAGTTGTACTAATATATTTAAAGATTTTTAATGTGTAAACTCTTTTGTCATGTGTGTGACTCCATGACTTTATGGGCCCTCTCCCCCTGTGTACATTATTGAAAGGTGACGATCTTTCTAATAATGAACACTTGTATGTGACATTGTAAAGTGACGAATCTACAATGATGAGTTGCACTATCATGACAAATATCACGGGACTTGATATCATTTGGATATGTCATGATAGTATCTCTTGGACACTTTGATGGATATCATGGGACTTGATGTCATTTGAAGATCATTGTGATCCTTAAGAGATAATCATGGTGGATAATTATATATCCGTGGATATGCCCTGAATTATGGTAGACATCATGTGACTTGATGTCAGTGCACATACCATAATGAAGATGTGTTATGAAGAATGTCATGTGACTTGATAATATAGAGAAAACATATCATATCTTTGATATCACGTGTGAAGGTGATATCTCCACTTTTTTGTTTTGAAATATCTTCCCTAGCTAAGAGGGAGTGTTGATTTAAGATAGCATCGGTCAGATATAAATGATGATTGCACTTGTGCATCATCATCATTTATATTTAATTGAACTGCTCTTAAAATATAATGTCTACAAATAAGTTATCCAAATTTTTTATGATGATCGAAATTTGCAAGTAAATAAATAATCAAACTTCATGTTATATGATCGCTGTTTGTATAGCATGCGAAATTTGTTTATATCGAATACTAAATATTTTGGTGTGTTAAGGGAGTCCGCACTCTCAAGGGACACGTCCTCTCATGAGACGCGTCTCTCCTTGAGGCGTGTCTCCCTCACAAATATAAATGGACACTCAAACTTCTATTTGCACACATCGAAATTGATAAATGTTCTACAATCAACACATTTGAAATACAAGAAACAAAATCTGACTTAGAATTCTTACACAAAATTTCAGACTTAGAATTTCCATTGGTCCTTTTAGGATACAATTTGATAAGATTTGATTAACATTTACGTAAACCTTCTCCCTCTAACCTCAAATATTCATAAATTTCAAGTGAAGAAATCATTGGTTGTTTCATTCATCTCCATCTTCATTTTTGTTTCATAAACATGAATAATGCTTGTAAAAATTCATAGTTATCTACTCCTAATCAAAACATATAATCAAGAAAGATTGTGGAATAAAATGAAACTATTATAACTACCCTTTCTTCTCTTTTCGCTTCTTTGTAATCGAGACATAAATGGTTAATGTATTTATGCCCCTTTGAATTTAAAAATAATAATGTATCTACATTCTCATATAGACATAAAAATAATAAGTACATGATATAATTTATCCCAATCAAAAATACCTTGCAAATAACATGAGACATTCGCAAGAATTTGATAAAAATGTTATATATGATGGTGATAAATGTGTACGTGCAATATGTAGAAAATAAAAGTAATTTATGGACGAAGGACATTCTTTTGATCCACAAAAAACATTTCATATGCTACTCTAGTTTGCGCCCTCTTATCTATGTTAGGGAATACCATATCTCAAGTTCTCATCTTCCTAGGAGTTACATCCACTTCTACTCTAATATTGTATTAAAATGACGAGAGGTGTAGTAATAAAGAAAAGAAAGATAGACACACATACTTCACACTTTCTTTATTCATAGATATCTATTTATGCATAAACATAGTACTAGATTTCTATTAAGACTACATCTTCTACACTAACAACCATCATAATTTCACTCATTAACCTACAATTAATCACTGAATAACACTTGCATGTGAGTTGTCTACAACCTAAAATAAAATCCCTAAATATTAACTATTAATTTTTTTGTATTGGAGTGCATACTCTTAATAATTATATTCTCAATAAAAGATAAAGATAAAATATACCAATTCCTATTCAAAAGAAGAATGAAAAAATAGTAGAATTCAAAATTGAGCCTCATTTATATTGGCTAATCAAAAGTGCACAAGAATAAATTTCCCTACTCCTAAGACAAAAGCAATAATCAATTAAAATCCATGGAATTGCAAATCCTTGCATTTAAATGTCAATTAGACCTTGTTGCAAAACCTTTTACATATTGAACATATTTCATCTATGACTTCATTCTTATAGCAAAAAATTATTTAAATATTAATCTTCACAATGTTATAATAGTGGTTATCCTAGTTATAGCTATTAATTCCTCACATTCCAAGATATGGCATGTATTTATCCTAGTATTTATTCATAAATGCATGCACAAAGATATGTTGACCCCCATAACCTTATTGATATTTTAGGAGTCACCAAAAAGGTGCTATACATTAACTAATGGAATTATTTTAGCATAAATGCAAAATGGAATGGTAAAAGTACAACATTTTCTAGTTGTCAAAACAAGCTTCTATACATTAACTGTCGTTTTATAGATTTTAATAAAGCTTTTGACACAGTGTCTAGCGACACACTTTAGTACATGCTTAAATTGAGTTCCATATAAGTTTAGAGTGGCAATTCATAGGCTTTATGAGCATGTCAGGGTTAAATTTAGAACAAATATTAGAATTATGTGATGGTTCATTATTAAATTTTAGAAGCATTAAATTTCAGAGCATTATAAAAATAATCTTGACTTTGTATTCTCTTTCTTCAATATGACATTACAAATATATAGGAGTCACATCTCCTACTTTACAAGAGAATCTCCTATAACCACTTGTCTATTTAGACGAGTTGTTTTAACAACTCATAAAACAAATATACAAACCTCAACAAATAATTATGTTCACATTTATAATAGCTATGTGAGTTGTGTTAACAACTCACATTATTAACTTATATGAACACTAACAATGAATTTTCCAACATTGCCCCCATTAGTGTGAACATGGTAAAAAATCACACTTTCAACTACATTAAGCCTAACTCTTTTGGTTCATGATCTTGATTCAAACGAAAGGTGCCTCTCGTCAACCTTTCATGGTTTTCACACAAGTTTACCACAAACTTGGACACTAACAACACAACACTCATTTGTTCACCTCATATGGTTTTCTGGATACCACTAACCATTTCAAGATCCATGAATTGCATTACCCTAGTGTTTTTGTTCATTACAATATTTTACACTATGAGGTTACATAAGGAAATAAAACACACATGAATAAAAATAGCCATTGTTGATCATGCCACTCAATCTCCAACAACATAGAAATATCCATTGCTGAAATATTAGTGTTATATTCCCCCCCATGATGTGAAATTTCTAGTTATTAGAAACATAGAAAATAGAAGCATACACCACAATAGAAAATAAAATACCACCAAAACTGATAAGCAACCTCGTCGTTGGTGTTTGACGAGAGGACATTGAGTGTCCTCCTTCCTCCATTACCTCCTGCCTCAAAGCTTGAATTTATATAAAAGACATATTCTTCATCACTAAGACATGATAGCTCTTCATCATTGGCATAGACTCCCCAACCCGTTTCTTCAACCAAGGAAGCATGTTTATCTAGTTTGTCATCAAGTAGATCTTGTGCCCTCTTCTTACAATTCAAAATCACATGTCCTACTTCATTACAGTAGAAGCATTTTATTTTTTCTTTTGAAGGTAAATGCTTAAATTTGTACTTTCTATTTCTTGAAAGTGAAATATAAGACTTCTTTAGATTTTGAATGTTCATTATAGTCAAGTAGAGTAGAGACTACTCCTTCAAGACTAAAGTTTACCTTGCTTAATGTAAACACCATACCAAACATATTCTTAGGCGAACTATTCAAAAGTATTCATTTGGCATCATCATCCATTACTCATTAATGCCAACATCTTCAATCCATACAATCTCTGCTTCAATGTAATTGTGGCACTTTCTACTTTAGATCCAAAGAGCTTGCTTAATGACTCCCAAATCTCTTTTGCAGATTTTGTGAAATCCACATGATGTAAGTATGCTTTTGAAAAGCTAAGGCCAATAGTCCCCAAAGCTTTACGTTTTTTGATAATCCACTTGGCAAGTTCATTTGCATCAGTTGGCGAGACTGAGTTTGGTTTGACAACATCCCAAAGATCTTTTTCTATCAAATGTAAAATTGCATTTGTATCTGCCATGTATAAAAATATCCACCTTCCAATTTCTTGATGAAACTTAATTTTCCCATGACTACTCCTTTAAGAAAAAGAAAATCAAAGGTATCGGACTTCACCGACAATGCACCTTGATTATAATACTTTAGCACATTGACATTTTTAGATTTTAACAAATAATTTTGCCTCATAAATTGGAAAAGGAAAAATGAACCCTATTCAAAACAAAATACAACTTAATATGTAACACCTCGCCATGCAACCCTAGAGGATGATGCAAACAACTACTTAAACAGGCTAATTTTTTTTTTGTTTAAGTACAAATAATATACAAGTTCGCTTCCCAATGCAAACATCCCCTAAGGTTACGAGACTGGGATAACATAAAACCCACAACAACAACAACATGAATATAAACCATAACATTTATCTACTCAAGATAATGAGTACGCACACATTCCATTCAAGATGATTACATCCAAACATAATAGATAACTTTCAAACTCATTTATCCATAATTAAATATTACAATTACAACCCTCATTCCCCAAATGAGGCAAGTCCAATAAATAAGGTTACAGTTACAACTTCCACCTCGATAACAGTTGAGGGGTAAATAATACAAATCAACTGAAAGGATATACAATGAGAACTGATACTGAAACCCACGAGCTCTCCAACTGGAAGTCTCATCCACACGAACATGAAGAAAGAACCCAATGGATTTAGGTGCACGCCACCCAACCAAGTGTAACCCAAAGGCCCACCCCCCGTGCTAGGAGATAGTAACAAGGAATCCTAGCCAAGACCATCTACCTCTAGACACAGGCTAAATCACCACTGAACCAAACTGACACATCCAATCACATGTACCACCCAAGCACATCACAAGTACAACCCAAGTACCACATACATACAACATAAGTACAACTCAAGAGCATCATGAGTAACACACAATGACAACTCTACATGGTCACATTGCTTCCAGAAATAAAGCAGAACAAGTATGTTATGAGAACCATACACATAATAATTGAATACCAACTATGGTCACGTCAGGTATGTCAAGGAAACCATACCTACAAAACAAGAACCAACTGTTGTCCTAGATAGAGTGTCATCACATAGCTCGTCATGGGTTATCCTCTGGGATCCTTCCTAGGCTCCGACCCCCACAAAAAAAGGTTATCCTGGTGACCTTTATTGAATCCCGACCCCCATACTCACTCATGTAGAGCCAAATACCTTTCGTACAGACAAGATAGATGACCTTGCCATTACAAGCCTTCCCATCTCATCCCAAGCCTAACCGAGCACTTAGGTCCATGAGTGAGGCATTAAAATCTTGATTAGTGAGAAGTTAGTCCTAAACTTCTAAGTATTGTTTTAGTTATCACTTGATTAAATAACTTATAACAAGTTATCCTTGACACCACTTCGGGTGTCGGTCCCCATTACAAGCCACTCTCTACTGGACAACACACACACACCATCTAAACATCTATGGAACCAAGGTGCAACAACAAGATAGCATGTCCACTCCTTTCTCAGGAGTCGACAAAGATGAACCCCTCTCTAAACACTAGAGGAAACATCAATAACTAGACCGCTCCCGACAGGGAGGCACATATTACAAAACCCACTCCTTTCTCAAGAGCAACAAAGATAACACCATCTCCAACCACTGGAGGTAACAACAATAACACAAACGGATCCTGACAACTCCTGACAAGGATGCACACATTACAAAATTCACTCATTTCTCAAGAGGCACAAAACATTTTCGATCGTGGAAATCGGGTACAACATTAACATCACTTCATGCACTGCCCAAGGGAATAAACAGACAGTCGACATCACAAGACGACAACCCCCAACCTCTAGGGTTCTCTGGAAGACTTGTCAATTCTATGACCCAAATTTCCCAAACAATAACACAAAGGAAATATTCACAATCAAAAAGAGCAAGGGGAGGAAAATTTAAATTCTACTTTGGGTTCACTAAACCCATTTCCTCACTACACTCAGTAATTTATTGCATCAATAAAACTGAATTAAGAATACGTATTTCCAAATAAGGAAGAAATCAACACTAAATATTTAATTTCCCTACTTGCATTTAAATAATGGAAATTAACCAGTTCAACATATAAAACAACTACGTCGCTATACAATAATTATTGTTTCCTCGTTTACTATAGCCACTTAAATAACTGACTCATCTAATTAAACATATTCCTTAAAATCAAATAAACTGATCTAACAAAATTTACACTTAAATCTTGTCATCATTTAAAACATTATCATTGATTAAATCAATATTTTAACCATATGCCCTAATGAAATATTTATAAAACTCTATAATCCATTATTTAAAATACAATCTATATTTGACCAAGAACCTTTGAAATATAACTTTTTCAATCACATTGAAATCATGCCCTTACTCATTATTTTAATTTATGCATATGTTTAAAATATATTTATACATGTATTAAAATAAATCAAACTCATCCATATACATATATATTTTAATATATCTTTATGTATATATATTTAATTATCTCATAATAAAATATATTAACATTTTAATATTATATAATATAATATTAAAATATTACATAATATTTTATTTTTTTTATTTAAAAAAATTATTTGAAATGGAAAAAGCTTGCCTCGGGCCGCGTGTCGCTTCTAGGGCCGGTCGTGCAGATTTTATGGCTGCGGTTTAGGTTTTCGCCAACCGCGGTTTAGGTTTCCGCCGGCCGTGGTTTTGATGCATGGGGCAGCAGTTCATTAGGGTCGCGCTTTTAGCGCAGGCGCAGGTGGCATGGGAGGGGCGGCGGCTGTGTGTAACACAGTCGATGCCTGCCAAGGGTGGCGACTGTGTCATCACAGTCGCCACACTTGGTGGGCGGTGGCTGTGTTAGCACAACCGTCCCCAGTCTAGTGGCGGCCGCGCAAGGAGGAAAGGAGGCAGACAGTGGAGGTGGGGAGTGTGCCGGGCGCAGCTCCCTCCACCCGCCTCCATGGGAGGTGCGGTGGGGGTTGAGCCCCCGACCCTACCCACAAAATTTTTATTTTTATTTTTTAAAACCGACCACCACAAAAAACCCTGCGGATTCCTCGAATTTCGCGCTCCTCCAAAGGGGTTTGAAAATTTTAAACAGCATAACCTCTCCTTTTGTTTTGTTTTTTTTTAAATTCTTTTAACATAAATATGGAGGAATATACATATATTCTCAAAATAAATTTACAAATCTAATTGAAGAAATAAAATTGATTTCCAGCCAAGAACACCAAAATTTTCAACATAGATTTGGTTTGAGTTTTCCATCATGCATTCCAAACACAAAACATTTCTAAATATATTTACAAACCATTAAAAACTAAAACAATGAACCTGGAATTTTGAATTTGAGGAGGTCCAGATGATGCTAAGCTTCCAACCTCTGATTCCCTCTTCAGATCAACCATTTTTCCCAAATTCAACTCAAAACCCACAAAATCCAACCATACCTCCTCCCTCCATTTTTTCCATTTTTTTTTTCCCAAAAACTTCATAATAATCAAATTGAGATCCAAAATCCAATAATAGCCAAAATGAAAAATATTTCCCCAACCCCAAAGTCAAACTTTTTGAAAATATTTCAATTATCTCTATTTTTCAATTTTCACATTTTCTAATTTTCAAAAATGAAATTTAAACCTTTTTCAAATTTTCCAACATAATTCTAATTCCAGAATATCTATATTTCCAAAATACATAATTTAACTTATTTCAACCTTATAAATTTAATTAATTAATAAAATAGATTTAATCAACGATTAAATTATTTATTAATTAAATTAAATTAATCATAAAATAAATTACATTTCAACATAATTTCCAGAACAAGTTGAACCACAACTTAAATATTTTAAGCCATTTAAATCCCCCAATTTAACTTGTAATTAAATAACGAAGAGAGGACACAAAATCCAAAGCAACACGACCTGACAAACAATTGACAACAAACAAGGACTAGGGTGACGACCTGGCATGGAAACCTAGCTACTATCTCCCAATCGAATACCGTTGGGTATTGAACACGCTCTCACCTATGAAACCAGGTGGAGTTGATGTTTTGTACTTGCCAACCTGCAAATACAGAAGATACCTACATGCATATATATATGTTAAAATTAGAACACACCGTGAAGAGGAAATCACAGAATCGCAGGGCGCTCGCAAGCGAGTGATGCGATCCGTCCCCTTCACCAATACAGTATCACTGACTGATGAATCTAAAATCATTAATATAATCAAAAGCATAAACATTATTAATTCAATTATCCACTATGCTAATCCAAAGCATGACATAATAATAACATCAAGATAAAATACCAAGTACCAAGGTCAGAGCACTATCAGAAAATAAGGCCTAACCAAACAGAACACTGTTCCATCAAAAGAGCAAAATGGAGGGGTCTTAAATAATAGACTTTGACAACAAAGTAAAATCTATATATTTTTTAATCACTCAATGCTCATCCTCCATATGTGTCAATAATAATCTTTCTACCAATAAGGCTCGCATATCCATAAAAAATATGGACTTGACATTACAATGTAAAATTTGTTAAAGTAATCATGCATAAGCTAATAATTAATTAATATTTAATTAATTATTAGTCTAATTTATTCTCATGCATTTAAGCTGAACTTAGGAGTTTTTTATTCAGTTAACTAAGTATTTTTCTATGTTAACTGAAGTGAGCTATTATTAGATAATTTTGTCTCACCGCATGTGATGTTGACACTTATCCTGATCTAATCCTTTTTACCTTTTAGAGTTGCTCATATATACCACCCAACCCTCATTGTATTATCTCTAAAACTCTCAACCTTTGAGGACTCTTATTTTCCTTGAAGTTTCTTGAGGTTTTTCTATAGCTTTATCTTGTTGAGGAATATTGCATATATTGTTTGCAAATCTCTTGTGTTGAAGGTGTCTTGTTTGTTGTTTGATCCCATGGCTTGTGTTTTTCACAATTCTAACATGGTATCAGAGCGTGGATTCATCGAACACCTTCTCGATTTATGAGGTTTTTTTCTTCAACAAGGGTTATAGGCTTTAGATATGAATCCCCTTTACTTTTTTCCTTTTGTTTGGCCTGATGTGGATTCTTGAGGTCATATCTGCAAGGGTTTGAAACAATTATTTTTTCCTAATTCGGAGGGTAGTTGCGATTCTGAGACATTTTTGGCCAAAAAGAACCTCATAGTTGCGTTCAGGAGGCTGATTCCACGAATTTTGATATACAATTCGACCTATTTCAATGTCAACAACATCCGAGACAAAAAAAAATTGCTAGAGAGTCATATGACCTCCCTAACACAGGTACAATTTTGCAGAAATAATAATAATTATTATTTTTAATTAATTATTGTTGAATTTTTAAAAGAAAATTAAAAAATAAAAAATAAACTCTCGTAGGTATTGCGCTAGGCACAATACCTCGAGCCCACCCATTTATGGGTGCAGTACCTTTAATGGTACCACCACCCATTAAAGGCCCACCCCCCTTTATTAAGGGGTGGTTGTGGCTGGGGAATAACCCCATTATTTAATTTTTTAATTTTTTAAAAACTTTTAAATATTTTATAATAATGTTTTTTTAAAATAATTAATAAAAATCTTGCCAACACCAACAAATTTTTCCCTCCCTTGGTCACATGGGCGACCTACATCCAGGCCAAGGGGGGCTAAATATTTTGCTTTTTTTTAGCAAAAGTACTAATTTTGGCAGATCTCTATTTTTGGAGATGTTTTTAACAAATCTGGCGGAGTTCCTATTTTACCCAACCCAACCGCTCTTCGTTGGGCTTTTCAATTTTGCACCTAATATTTTAGAGGCCATATCTCAGCCATACGATGGTATTTTCTAGTGCATTTTTTTTTTTAAATGAGGTAGAATTTCATGCTCTTCGTAATAGTGCAAGTGGTTTCCAGTTTGGACTTCTATATATATTTTTTTAGAATTCAGTGTTTTAGTATTGTTGTTGTTTGGTTCTTGTTTTGGAGACTTCGACGAGCCATATCTTTTGTATCTAGACTCTTTTTTTAGTGTCTTTTTTAAAGTGCATATTTTTTCGTGTACTTTGTCATGGTGCTATCAATTTCCTCATTTCCTATACAAGAATTGTATTTTCAACATGTAGTTCTTTTTTGGACTTTATGGGCTTCCACTGTATGCATTTTTCATTATGTAGACGCACTGAGATAAAGTGTCATTCTGATGTATATGTTTTTGGGATTTTGTACCATCTTGTTGTGTTTTTGTACTCGCAATATGATATAAAGTGTCATGGGGGGTTAATGCTTGCCTTTGGTTTGCCATCACACTTTTGTCAAGCGAGTGTCCGTTCCACGACAACAGTGAATCCTAGTGATTCTTGCCTCATGCGTGTGTGTCTTAGTTTGCACACCCTTTTATTTTTAGGTTAATCATCATTTGTCAATAGGCTACAACTTCTTCTTGCTTCAATGATGTTCTACATGTTCCCATCTTTTTGGGATATTGTTTTGATTAAAGGCTTCTTTAGTCCTTCATTCGTATTTCTCTCTTTTGGAGAGGGGTTTTTCCCATGTGATTTTCTCCATTTCTCTAGTTGTGAAAGATCTTTTTGTTTGTTCATAGGTACCTCACCAGGCCTTGTTTGTCAAGACCCATCTTGCATTATCTTTTTAGGATTTTTAACTACTTCCTAAGTTAATCTTAAGGGGGGTGTTAGAGTAATCATGCATTAGCTAATAATTAATTAATCTACTTAATCACTAATTAATCTTTAATTGATTATCAGTCTAATTTATTCTCATGCACTTAAGTTAAACTTAGGAGTTCTTTATTCAATTAACTAAGTGATTGTCTATGTTAACTGAAGTGATCTATTATTAGATCATTATGTCTCATTGCATGTGATGTTGACACTTGTCCCGATCCAATCCCTTTACCTTTTAGGGTTGCTCCTATAAAGCACTCAACCCTCCTTGTATTATCTCTGAAACTCTCAACTTTTGAGAAATCTTGTTTTCCTTGAAGTTTCTTGAGGTTCTTCTGTAATTTTTTCTTGTTGAGGAACATTGCATATATTGTTTGCAGATCTCTTGTGTGGAAGGTGTCCTTGTTCATTGTTTGATCTTGTGGGTCGTGTTTTTCAAAATTCATACAAATTCCTCCTTGAACTGCTAAGTATTTATGATGAATTTTTTATTCATGGCAAAATAATAATCTTTCGCTGCCAAAGAAAACATATTGAAATTATAGTTTTCAAATAAGTTAGTCATTGAGAGATGAAAACATGAAACTTTGGCCAATCAATCTCGAATCAACAAATCACCATATCAAAATATGCTTTCCTCAAACAAACAAATCACATCCACCATTTTGTTGTTTCTTCTACAACTAGCACTTTCACCAGAAGGGGTGCAAGGGTTATGTCGATAGAAAAATACATGTAATTAAAACCTAAACATAATCAAACCCAACTAGTAGGAAGTACAAATAAATTGTTACACCCCAAATTGTGAGGTTACTTTTTACTATTATAACATAGAGTAAATATGAATGTAATGTGAAATTTGGAGATGCTTGTACCTTGTTATCAATATAAATGTTATCTCATTTGATGTTGTTTCATTTGATGTTATCTCAATTAATGTTATTCATGGTGAAATAATGCATATATGTGAATAGATGGTTATTGAATTATTGTTATTCTAACTTTAAAGATGTTTATATATGCTGCTTAATTGTTGTGAACACATGACTACCAAGGTATGTGCTAGTGGTTGTAGGTAAATGTTCATTCTCCAGGGGGAGGGGAAGTATCACTCGGGAGAGGAGCTTGGTCGTGTAACCGATAAAGTAAACTATCTGAGCATACACACACGTCACCTTAGATTGAGTGAACTAAGTCAATTTGTGTGGGTTTTAGGTAAGTCATCCATAACTTGTATGATTGCATTAGGAGTTTTGCTTACTTCTATATGCCTTTTTGAGTGATGTTTATCTATGTATCTGTCTTGTGATTTTACGATCATAATGATTGTAATGTAAATAGATGTAAGTGAATTGGAAGTGACATATATACATATATATAGTATATACATGTATCCATATGTATATACATATTGATACAAGCGTACGTTGACAAATGGATATGATCATACAGATGCATTGATAAGGTATACCTACACATACGTGTACACATAGAGGTATATACAGGTATATATATGTATATATGCACACATCCTTTATATGTGGATATTAGTAATATTGTTATTATTATCACCTTACGAAATTATATATATATCGGATGTACGCTTACTGACTCATGATATATATATGTTAATATAAATATAAAATATAGTAAGATTAATACACACACATATTTATTATACCAAGGTATTTAAAATATATATATATATATATATATATATATATATATATATGTATATTATTTAGGAACTAATATATATAATATAATATATATTTTCATTTAAGTATTATATTTGGAAATCGAATTATTTCCTATAATGATTTAATATTAATCTCTCAACTTAGGAAATCGACTTATTTCCTCTTCAATTAAATATTTATCATTCAACTATGAAAATCAATTTATTTCCAAAGGAAATTGATTATTTGTCTTTTAAACTATGGCGAACAAAATATTATTGAATCAAAATATTTATGAAGTTTAAACTTTGCAACGAAATTTAAATTTATTACTGCGCCTGAAGAAGTCGCGCATCTTGGAGAAATGCACACAGATGTAAATGTGTTTGACCAAGTTATGGCAATGAATGAAACCAACACAAGAATCCAACGCAGTTGGAAGCTTTGTTGACTTTGCCTGGAAAATAGGCAATGTGTATACAATTCATCAATTTTTTTCTTTGTAGGTGTCGATTGACACAATTTCTCCATTTGTTTTGAATTAGTCTTCAAATGTTGTCAATTGCTGGAGGACAATTCATCAATTTATGTGCTGAGTAAGGCAAGGAGTTAGCGCCACCTCCAATTGAAAATGTGTACAAGTTATGGTGGAAAATCACATGCCAAAACAAAAGGGAGGCTAGGCTCTATAAATAGTCGCCCAATCTTCCTTGTTTTGATTTATTCGTATTCATTCATACACATTCTCTCATTCATTCTGATTATACTCATTTCACTTTGTTTCAAGATTGAATTTGTAATTTCTTCTTTCATGCTAAGATATCTAAGTATCACACAATTTCCAGGTTTCTAAATATCCATTTTTTGAGTGAGGAAGAGTTGTCTAATTCTGAGAGAAGAATGCTTTCAACAAGAAAGGGAGTGAAAATAGATTTGGGAAGATGGGTTAAGCTGAGCAACCAAAGGAGAAGGTTGTATTGTCAACATCATCTAGGAACGAGATAACAGGCATGGGGTTTTCTACTTCTTAATGTTTGCAAAAAGAATTATTGTGTTTTCTTTACTGCATGAAATGTATTATCCTTGTGCAATGGAAGTGTTTTTGAAGTCTTCTGGTAGAGGGAATTGAAGCCTTTAGGCTGCTTTTTATAACGTGTTTTAAAGTATCCCCATAATATGAGCGTTTGCTTGACACAAATACTTAATTGTATTAGAAATATCAGTTCGACACAAGTATTTAACTATACTAGATATGTCAAAGAGATTACTTGACTGAGGAATTCAATTATGTTAAATAAGAGGAACAACATAGGTATTTAAATATATTAGATATGTTTGAACATGAGATGGAATGTGTTTGTATTTACTCCATAGTAAGAGAATGGTGTTTATACTAATTATTTACTAAGCTTGATTTGAATGCAAGAGTCACTTAAGGTACATCAACTAAGTTATTAAGTTAACTAGGAAAGCTTTTGTTACTCCTAGGATAAGCATGGGAGTGACTTGTGTACTTGCTATAAAACTTATGAATTCTCTAAGGAGAGGGCATCCAATATGGGAGAGGGATTGATATACTTACACGTAAATCGAGTTATCCAAATATGTAGGTTATCTAAGATGATGGGCAATTCATAGAAGGAATACCTAACTTGTGTACTTACCAGTTAAGTAGTTAATTCCAAGTAGATTAGTATGTTGTAGGTTAGTCTGGGGTGACGAATTTACCCATTGAAGGACAATACTTATGCATAGTGTAAGATAGCCCTAAGTCAAATTGACCCTGAATAGTGTATGTGATAGATGACTTCATTCAAAGTACTGAATGAGAATTCTTTGATCAAAGTAGTGCAATGTACGAGATTCCACTCTAGATTGTGTGACTCTACTCTAAGTTGTGTGACTCTTGAGACTACACTGTTAGTTCACCGTGATCCCGTATTACATGCTAGTTTGAGAGTTGTCGGATTGTGCAAGTTCTAGTTATGTAGGACACAACACTATGCTCAGTTGATTAACAGTATTGGTTACTCTACCAATCTCTTCGTCGAAGGGAGGGCCATCTATAGAATGTTAGATGTGCGGGGGACCGCATTATAAGTTAGTGGTTGGCAAAAAAACGCCTAAATGATGCTTCTCCTCCACAACAGGTTACTAAAGTACCAAGATTTGAAAGGACGAATTCCTTGACCTTCTTACTACTATTAGTTCTAAAGCTCATTGGAGCTATGTTTTCTTGTTACTTGTACTTGTGAAGTTATTGTAATGAAATGGAATATTTAGTGTAATTCTAATATGATATCATGTTCATACATTATCAATAAAAGAAAGAAAAATTATTTTGCAATGACTTGTTAGCACATTTATTTACTTGTTTGATGTAAATTTGGAAATCTTTATTTTACTGAAGGGTCGGGTCGTTACATAAACAAAATTGAGTGCAAATGTAGATGATTTGAATTAATGCAATAAGGCATGGATGGGGTGCCCATACATCATATGTTCAACATAATGGTTTTTCCGTGTTGTCGTAGATTATTCCAACTGTGTTTTCCATGTTTTTCTATGCTCCAAATTTGGACTTTATGCCACCGCCCACCTCTAACAATATATAATATTAAAATCATATAAGTTACGAGGTTGGAAGCTTTTACAAAATCTTGTGTGATTTTATTTAATCTTTTATTTTCTAAAATTTAATTTTTTGTTGTGGGATTTTCATTTCCATGAATGACTTTTGTCTTTCTTATGGTAGATTATTGAGTAATCACAAATGTTGATTAGGAAAAAATATAGGCAACAAATTTTAAAATGGGCTTTAAAATTTATATTCACAATTTTAAATTATATATATATACAATTTTGGATAGTAAAAATGGGCTTTCAAATTTAATGATTATTGATTTTAGTTAATGAAATTGACTTAGTATAATTTTAAAAAACTAAATAAGAAATTTAATAAAAATACTTAAAGCTTTTAACTAAGTTAAACAAATATTATGAATTTAATAACTTAGAATGTTAAATATAGATAGATAATATTATAAAGATTTATATACATAAATTATATAAAATTTATTATATTTATATTTTATTAAATTAATAAACAAAATTATTTATCAAACATAAATACATTCTTAAAAATGATGAAATATGTCATAATTCTTAACAACAAATAATTTAAATTTATTTATTTATTTAAATTTACTGTGGTTCAATCGAGGAATTTACTACCCATTTATATCTTGAGAATTCAAGTTAACGTTGATACGTGCGAATTTAAAGTCCTGTCATTATGTTTTGTAATCAATTCTTTAATCAATTCATTAAATGTTTTGGTTATTTCAATTTGGTTTGTGTTTTGATTTAATATTTGTCTATTTGATCGGAAAGAGCATGGCATGCACAACATGCCGACAGTTAACAAATAATCGGGGTTACAAAATCTAGAAAAATGTTTTAATAAGAGTGATTATGGTGTGAGACAAGTTTCGGCTCAAACTGCATTCACAATATATATAGCCTATCGACTAAAATATTGCTCGCTAAATACTACATATCTCATCAAAACGTTTCTAAGATTTATTCTACTATTCATCAACTTTCCAAAACATTTTGAATTTTTTTATTTTCGTTGAGAATTGAGAGAAATCATGGTTTTACTAAAGTGGTAGTAAACGGGATATTTGGATGCAAAACCTACTCTGATACCATATTAAATTTTAGAGCATTATACAAATAATCTTGATTTTGTATTATCTCTTTTTTCAATACAACATTACAAATAAATAGAAGTCACATCTCTTGCTTTAGAGAAGAATCTCCTATAACCACTTCTCTATTTAGATGAGTTGTTTTAACAACTCATAAAACAAACCTCAACAAATAATTATGTTCACATTATTAACTTATGTGAACACTAACAATGAATTTTCCAACATTATCACATTCAACTATATAATTTTTTTATTCAAGTGATGGAATGTTAAAATACTTGGGAAGCAACATTGACATCAAATAAGGTTTCCCATTCTTCCATATTTTGTTTGGGTTATACATTGATAAATTAGAAGAGTGGATAAATGGGGCTAGTGGTCGACGCGTTCAACTTGCCAAATATGTGTTAAAGTTCATATGCTAATAGGAAAGTAGCTCATAGTTTGAGAGAACACTTGAGGGACTTAGAGCACTTCTACCATGTGGTTAGGATGCAAGTGAATACCAAACGAATCGAAGTTGTGATCATTTTATTATGAAACCTATTTGGTTTGCCTATCATTTTAGTGGTGCTTTATGGGTGTGAAACTTGGGGCAACAACATGTCAGCTCAAAAATGGAGGCAAGTAGAAAGCATCCAAAGGCACTTAAATATAAGTAGGCCCAAAATCAAAACTTCAAATTCATACAAGATTCTAGTAGTTGAAACAAGTATTTTCTTGTTGGAAGCATTAATGATGGATTGGTTGTTAAGCTATCTAGAAATGACTCAAAATATGGAGAATCATCGTTATTCCATAATGGTTATAGAGGAAGAGGTAAGCAAAAGGAAGAACATGTAGATGAATAAATGGAACAGTAATATGTATGAGTGTCCGAACCCTAATGAGGAAATAAAAAAGTATGTAACAATTCAAGACTGCTCTATAAACAAAACAGATTGGTTGGACGAAAGCATTCTATATCAAAGAATTTAACCCCATCTAGGACCATGGTAAACAGAACATACATAGGAGAAAAAAAATAAGTGGAAAGAGAAATGTCAATGGCCCAATTAAGGACTTTCTAAAGAGTGGGAAATGAGAGCATGTCCATTTTGCAATAAGGAAGTGATGGAGAAAATGGCACTGCATCATGAGTATTTTGCCTACAATGACATCCATATGAGAGTGGAAAACTAAACATCTTGTTTGAAGAGGTGAGGCTAGACAAAACTGCAAGATTTTTTATTGAGATCCATAATAAAAGATCCAACATCAAAAATCGCTTCCAAATTTCATAAGACCTTTGAGGGGCTCTTGAGTTTCAGAATTGGTTTTGCATTTTATTGCTGCTCCTGATCACATACACTGTTTGGTTTTGTGAACGTTATTAAAATCTCTAATTTCATTTCAAAATAGATCATGATACAGGTAATGCAAATGTAAATGGGCATAGAAACGAAGACTACCGAAAGCATTCCTGAAGATTCATGAAGACTAGGGTAGAACGAGTAACAATGCAATATGAAATGAACTATTCAACATAACCCTTACTAAAATATTTTCGCAAGAGAAAAAACCAACAGTTAATTTCTTCTGCATTTGATTCTAGTTCTTGGGACTTGCAATCGGGCCTTCGGCACTAATAATCTGAAAAAAGGACTTTGTGGTGTGCTGTGTATTTGATCCTTCTCAAGCATGTATACCTGATCCTTGTTTTTCCCAAATACGCTATATATCATTTCTAATGGTTACGAAAGTAGTTCAAAACCATTCGAACATCTTCCTTCCAGAGTGTCTTGCATTTATAGTTCATTTAAGCTCCTCTTTAAAAAGGTAAATTTTAAATAGGAAATTTATCTTCATTTATATTGGGTTTGAAAGTATTTGGGCATTAGGCCCCAAAACGATTAATTGGAGATTTAATAACTATCTCTGTAAGAAAAGATGATTGTCTGCTAGTAAGAAAATATAGTTGTATTCGTCCATGGGAAGCATGTAATTAATTTGAATCAGTTACTACCTAACTTCATCTTTGATATCCACTCCCGAATATTTCTCAAAAGCCAATACAAACATGGCCCTCGTAGATTGTCAGTGTGGTCATTGGACATCTCCACATGTAACCTACTGTGTTCATTAGGTGCTTATTGCTGTCGCAACAATAAATTTATCTTTCTGACGAGGTGAAGAAGAGACTTCGATATGAAATCAATGTACCCAACCACTGCATTCTATTGATAATTAAAGTATTGAGAAGAATAATGGTTTAAGAATTGTATGTGATACAGATCCTTTACGGCTCAAGTAGTCCTAAACCACGCCCGAATTTAGTTCACTTACTGTGGATGAAATGATATAAAACTTGCAATACCCTTGTTGCCCATCATCCACTATGGACCTTTGCTTGTAACTATGTAAAATAAATTTGTACCAATTTAACTAATGAAATCTTACAGAAGCTAGCCCAGAATGCAAACCTTAAGTTAACAAATAAATCTGAAACTAAAACTTCTGCAAAACATCACGTCTTCTGGGATATAAATAAATGTTTCAGAACTAATTTTTCTCAGGCGCGTAGATTCTTTGATTCATCTGTAATAGCCAAGGTGCACCCTTCAGGCTCTTTCCTGAATTGTTGAGTTATCAAGTATGTATCTATGTTGTTAATCACTCGATTTGAATCTGGGTCATTCTGAGATTTCAGCTTAACTATAAAATCTTTTGATATAAGATCTAAAACCTTTGTAAATGGCTTAGGATATGCTTGAAAGAGACGGAAACCAGCTATCTGCACCAACAAATGAAGATATCAAACAACTGCAGGACACAAAATTATGCAGGATGCCCAAACTCACAACTTTTGAACGTTACCTTCAAAAATGTTTCTAAAGCAGCTCCTGTGAACCTGTTGGGAGGAAGTGCATTTAAAAATCGAGCTAGCCAAGCCCATCCTTCCTTCAGATCATGTGGATTGTGAATACCTGGTATGTTTGTCTGCAATCGGCAAAGAAGAGTTGAAGGATATATTTTACCACAGAAAAATAATACCTGTCTATTGCAGTTCTCTCTTATGAACAAGAAAACAAAAGAGCTTGTCAATAGACAATAAAATAAGACCAAAATTCAGTGGCCATAAGCCAGAGTAAACTACACTATCCAGCTCATTTGTCCAAATAATATAGTGTATGTCCTACCCTTCCAATTGACTAGGGTTTTGAGGTTCTAATGAGTTAAGTCTTGGGGTAAATTGCTAGCATCTAATTTCAGACAAGTGACAAATGGAACTGGCATTGACATAAATAACCCCAAAATACTAACCCTGCAAAACTACAATACTGGAAACTTAAAAAAGTCATTGAATGATTGAGGCATACGTATGCAAGGTTGCAAAATTTACAACATTAAATACTGTAACTCTATTTTTTAATTTAAAGCACCTTACCATTCTAATAAGAAATCATAACAGACTTAACACTACAAATGCCAACCTGAACGATTGCTGCATATAGAGCTACACAGGCCTTCATGCGAGTCAGATAGCTATCTGTACTTTCAACCTTTCCATTATCTTCTCTATATCCAACTGCTTTATAGTAGGCATTTTCTGATTCAAAAGCATTCTGCAATATTTATAGAATTTTGTTACAAAACTAGTTTCAAAAGAAGCTTCTCATCAAATCATCCATTTGCCATACTAAACAAATTAATGCAAATGAAATTCAGTTATGTACGGAAATTCCAGCAATTAGAGACAAAGTAGTTTATTTGTTAACAGGCAGCAAAAAAATCTTTTTGAATGTCAAGAGTTCATGTAAATGGGAAAATCTGAAAAGATAAAGTAAGATGAGATGTGAAAAAGAAGGTGTATCATAAGAAAAATAAAAACTGGGATAATATTGAGTAACTAGGTTCCAAACCATGAACAGCAAAATGTTAATAAAGGATGATGTGAGAAACCTATTTACATCTCTCTTTTCATCTGTGCATATTTGAAAACACAGATAAAAGGTCTAACGGTGATTCGTGCACCTTGGGGCCCATAGCACTTGCAACAAGATGTTAGTGACATGTTCAACAGGTTGAATTTTCCCTGATGCAGGAGGAAAACACAGATGAGTTTGGCCCCACTGAAACCACCCCCATATAAGACAAATAAAACTACAACCAATCAGAATGAAGGCTCAAATCTTTACTCTTCTGTCTTTTAATGGTAATTTCTGCTTTCCGCAAAAAAGTGGTTAAATAATTAAATTGTTTCCCTATCCCAGACAAGTTTTTCGAAGTAAATATTGCAAATAATGGGTATGTATTATCCAACCCTATTACTCAAAACCCTCTACATATATGAGTAACATCCATAACAGTTCCGATTACTCAAAAGCCTCTATGAGATATATCCCTAAACATACGAGTAATCAACTTTTCAAAAGCCCAAGTAATAGCTGACAAATATAAAAGAGTAGTATTACAGCATAAACTAGCATATATATCTTAAATAAATCTACTTAAAAGACAACAAGAGTGTTGACTTCTTCTGTGGCATTTGTCCTTGATGTCAAAACTGCCCTGGGTTGGTGCCTTGGAAGCATTTCTCAGTTGGTCTTTGTATGGAATTTGATTGGCACAGTTTATATTTGGTATTCACCTGTCATTGGCATACTTAATTCAGGTTGTTACAGTGTGGTTTGATCAGGCTCTCGCATCTTGAAATTGTTAATGGTTTATATGATGCAGCTTGGTTCTCAATATAATCAGGATAAATGGTAAGTGGAATGGCACTGTGAGTTCATCATGAAAATTCAGACTTCTCTATTCTTATAAGTCTTTGGAATTCATTTGAAAATGGTGCATTATACAACATTGAATATATCAAGGTGGCATTCGACTTTGGGTAAAGGCATTGGTTAATATTTTAATGTCACATTGGAAGTGACTTAGCCGTGATTTCTTGGGAATATAAAAGTCAATAGTCAACCATTGTCAAACGGAAATGAGTTTGTCGGCATCTGTTTGGTAAGGCCGTGAAGGTCTTACTGCGGTACCGCTGGTAGTTAAGCCAGTGACTGCGGTAGTGTGGTGTAAACCGCCAGCGGCAAGCAAAACTGCTACCGCTACACAGCGGGCAGTCAAAAGTGTAACCGCGGTAGTGCGGTAAAAGCCGTTAGCGGCAAGCATAACAGCTACCGCTACACCGCAGGCTATCATCAGGTAAACTGCGGTAACACGGTGAGAGTGGCTAGCGGCAAGTAGACAGCTACCGCTATACCGCGAGCTGTCAGGAAGCTAACCGTGGTAATGCAGTGGAAGACGTTAGCAGTTTGAATGACTGCTACTGTTGTACCGCGAGCTATTAAGTAGCTCATCGCGGTAATGCGGTGAAAGCAACTACCGGTTAGCTTGGAGCTACCGTTGTACCGCGGGTAGTCTGAAGAATGACTGCGGTTGGGCGTTAAAGGAAGAGGTAACTGTTAAGTGTTAGTTACCGTTATACCGCAGGTGAACAGTTTGAAGGATGCGGTAGCGCGATTGAGAAAGAAATAAAATTGTTTGTTGGTTATTTTGGGAAACTTAGGTCACTATCATGCTTCATTGCTCGAAAGTTTTTGAAACCCTATTCTGGCCGCCATCATTGAGTTGTTTATCTCACAGCCGTTTCACTGTTCTAGTAGCTGGTTTACTGATCTTTGGCAGCGTATTGGAAAATAGAAAGACCATGACAATGGTCGGTTCACCTATCAGTTTCCTGCCATCGAATAAGAGCTCAAATAAGGGAGAAGCTCGGGTTGCTAAGCCACTTTGCAGTCTGGTAAAAACTGATACATGCAACATCTATTTCGATTCTCTCAGGTATTCAGTTTTTCAATTGGTTTGCAGAACCGTTACTTCTAAATGGAAGGTGAAAATTGGTTAAATCTTTTTACTGGTCAAAACCAAAAAGATTGCATATAATTTTTAACTGCACATTACAATAGATTTATCTTATCAGTTTTATGAAACAGTGGTATCTGTTTGGGGAAATCATGATGACTTTGAATCTATTCAGTCTCTTACATGGATTCTTTCATAACGGTTATTATTGGATGCATCATTCTGAAGTTACGGTTACATTGCATTGGATTTATTGGTTTTCGTTTAAGCACTGCATGTGCAGGCTTTTGGTGAAGACATGCTCAGTCACTCTTCTATTCTTGGTCATTGCTGTCCTATCCTCAACAAAAAGAAAGAATCTCGCCTTTGTGAACACTGTAACATCAGATCTGACCTAATAGTTATTATGTAACCTCAAATACAACCTTGCAATAACCTTCTGGTATGTGATATTCGAGTAACAGTTGTGATACTTCCAATTTGTAATGATGAAATCTGTAATCAAATGAAAATGGAGAGATTAGGGCTCTAATATAAAGAAAAAAATCAAAAAGGAGCAAAAAGAAGTGTTAACTGTTTTTCTGTGACAATCAATGAAAAGAGCATAAAAACAGAAAAAGAGAGTTAATTGAATAATGATGGAAGAAGAACAATGAGAAATATATGAAACAAAAGGGAAAACTTGTGATAATATATCACAGTGACAGTATTGAAAAATGTTGAGCTCTAAGATTGAAAATCTGAAATATGAGTTGATAATCAAGCTGACTTAAGGCTTGACAATGCCTGAAATTCTGAAGGTTCATTTTGGAACTTTGAGGATTTTAGTTATTGTCTGTCAAGAGGCACTTGATAGATAAAAGAGAAACAGAGAGATCCTCTGTATCATTGTATGATTTACTAAAATAGTAAAGGGATTGGTGCTCCTTGAGATTGGTGTCTCTGAATGAGGGGTTGGTGCTCCTTGAGATTGGTGTCTCTAAATGAGGGGATGGTTCTCCTTGAGTTGGTGCTCAGAAAATAGCCTATAAGGCATTGTAAACAGTGGTTTTGAAATTAAGCCAGTAAGGTAGTTTAGGAGTGGTTTTTCTACCCCTGGAGGGTTTTCCACTCGGCAATTTCTATGTCTCTCATTTGTGTGATTTATGTTTATATTGCATACTCCTTCCTTCAGCCATTTATGTTATTGTGCTCATTCTGTTGGTCAATGCTCTGATACTTTAAGGTTGTTTAAAAGTCTAAAGTTAATTTGCTCAAGTTTGTCATGCAAATTTAGATTGTGCAAATCTGGTGCAAAATGTCTTTCATAAAGTGAATTAACTTCTGCATTATGTGCTCATTATATGAATGCTCAAGAGTCTATCATAAGCAAGTCAAAGTTGCATATTATGAAGATTTATAGCTCTGTTGATAAAGCATTATTTGAACAATATCATTTGATATGGGTTGCAAATGTTAGTCAAGTCTCATGTCAATCTGACCTGAAATGTTAATGCTCACCTGCTTAATCAAATCCGTCTCTTTGGGTTAACTGAGCAAAATTGTAAGTATGCTTTCAAGGTTAAAAGTTAAAATTACTCCACTCTGATTCACCCCCCTCCCCCCACTCAGAGTGAATCCACTTCCAACAAAGAGATATCAGTCATGAGTAGCCTGTATTGGATTTGTGACATAGGTTAGATAGGCGTCTCAAGATTGATATCTTTCAGTGTCTTTAGGTAGATATATTTAAGATATATATATGCTAGTATATATTGGATTATTCGTGTAAAATCTCACACTATCACCACTCTCAATTGAGCATATGAATGTCTGACATGTAAATATCCATCAAATTTATGTCAAGGGGTTGTTATCCACTTCCTCGATTACAACCTCCCTTGCTAGCATTGTAGTTATGCATCTTGGCATAAATAGCATGCTCGTCAAGTTACAAAACATTTATTTTCCAAGTCCCAACAAGAATGGTACCCAGTTGTAGAGGTGAAGGAATATCTTGTGCATATCCAATCATGTGGAGACAAGATGTGCTATTGAGAAATCTAGGCAAGATGTATAGAATTCACTTCTAAAGGAGGAACACAACCAGGTGAAACCTTTTTATATGAAGATGCAAGACGTCAAACAAGAGGAAAACAAGACATCTTGCTATGGCATCTAGCTGTGAAGTTGTAGGGCTTCTTGTTAGGCTCTCCACAGGTCAAGCAAATACCCTCTTAAATCATTCAAACGTTGAAGAATGAAACATTCAAACACTAAGAAAAAGACATACTAAGGCTCAAAGATAACATATCTTGTTAGGACAAGTACATGACAAAAAATGTAACATCTCAAGTGAAAATACATCCCAAAAAGAAATTATTGGTAAAAAATTCACTGGCTCCAAGAGGATACCATAATGAATTTCCCCTAAGTTATTGGTTTGGGTTCAAGGGTTCGATTTGTGGATTCGATCAAAAAAATAAATGGGGTTGTGTTCGTTTTGGGTTCGTCCGTACAAAAACATATAAAAATAAAAAGTATATACATATTTATAACAGTAATTAAGTTCAAAATACCACACATAGCATCATATATTGTATAATAAACAAAACCACCATAAAAATAAGAAACATTAGAATGTCAATTAGTCAAACTCGAATGTCATAATATATATTATATTTTAAATTTAACTACATTGTTGTGTTTCTCCTTGTAGGTAAGCATTAGGGAAGATTGTCCAATTGGATGACAATATTATAGGTGAAGACTTGTAGGCAAACTTAGAAACTTGGACTTGGCGAGTACATGGCAAATTAAATGAATTCAATGGGAGTTTGGGGGCAATGCCCCAAATGGGGTTGAGGGGCAACGCCCCTCATAGGGGTCAAGGGGCAATGTGCCTTGTGGGGGATTGCGGGCAATGTCCCCAATGGGGTCGAGGGGCAATGCCCCTCGCGAGGTCCAAGGGCAGCATCCTCAATGATACAAGGCAAGGTCGATGGGCGGAGCCCCCACCACCAAGCCCAAATTAAGACCTCCAAAACCACACAAACCTTTAGGCATACATCATTTTGCATTCACAATAAGACCCAAATTAGGACCTTCAAAGCCACACAAACCTTCATGGTGGACATCATTTTAGGATTGGGGGGCTTTATTTAATATTTTATGTCAAAAAAAATTAAAAAGTAAAAAAATAAATCAAATTACGTCACCTAGGCGCATGAGGAGCAAAATATTCATTGTGGGTCAGACCTTGTCTGAACCCACAAGGGATCGGACCCGAGTTGGACCGAACCAAGGCCCGAGGGCCCCAAGGGGCAGACCGATAGCTTAGAATTTCCTCATAATTACCTTTGACCAAGAGCAACACTACCAACCTAACGAGGATGCTAAGTTCAATGGGAAGGGAAAATGTTAGCTCTAGATTGTGATGCTATCTTTGTACTTAATCCTCAATGAGGTTTTTCCTACTTCGAGAAGTTTTGTACTTCAGAATTACTTAAAATTAACCAAGTCTTGTGTATCACAAGCAATGTAAAAAAAATCAACTCAAATTTTGAATAGAATCAAGTCCTAACATCATTCGCAAGGTCATTATGTCACTGAGAATGTATTGTCACAACCATATATAATTATAGTAAGTCAAATGATTGTTCAATAGTTCCTTCCAACATTGTGTTGTTATACAAAGCCTACAATTCAATAAGGTGACTCTCCTTGATTCATTAAATGGTCAGCTTGGCAATTATCAAAAGAGATTTGCCATAGTGTGGACAATGTACTCCATTTTGTTGACTACCCTATTAATGTATCTGTGCTTACATCAATAAAGTCTCATTACATTATTCAGTTACCCTGTTTGACAATATGCATGTGTATGTGAAACTATACATTGCTATTGGCTGTCTTCTCTTGTGTTTGCAGCTTAATTGCCTAACAGTCCGCTGAAAGGGATTTTGTAAAGTCCGCTTAGCAAACTTTTAATGCACTTCTATCATACTCCAGGGTAAAATTGTTCCTATAAAATCTTCTTCCATCAACAATGTTTCAATGCATAAAGTAACCAACCAGAATGAAAGCTAAACCAAAACAATTCCTAACTACCTTTATATTAAATGACAAACAACTGTAAAACAGAAGCATAGATTTTACGTCAGTACTTTGGGGCCTGGGTTGCTTTATTGCCCTGAAAATCATTTTCTATAAATTTCAACAAAATAAAAAACCATTACTATGAGATGAACTCATGATAAGTCTACATTAACAGTGAAGAGTTAACCTTCAAAAAATTATAAACTTAGAAAACAGAATGCAATTTTATTGTTTCATGCACAACATTGTTCTTCCTAGGATTCATTACTCCCCAAAATTCCTAAAAAACTTATCCTAATTTATAACTTATAAGTATACAAAATTATATTACAACTATCAACAAATTTAATAGCAGAGTCAGATGCTGTGCAATGCATGACTGTCTAAATATGACAAAACGACATAAACTTGTTAATTTTCCCAAGATGGGCAAATGCTTAAAAGTTCCATGCTTCCAATACAGAATGACAAATTACATACTATAAAAGTAGACACTACAGTAAAAAAAAAAACTATACATGGTGACTAAATATCATCTACTTGGTATGTTTCCATTCATAGCCTAGCAACTAACTTAAAGATATAGAGCATGTTGTAAACATTACGGTAGAAATAAAATGATACATATTGACTTAATAGCAACTACTTAGTATGTTTCTATGTATAGCCTAGTAATTAACATAAAGATACTTGAATAGCTAAAGGTTTTAAATGAAAAGATGAAATCTTCACTTCCCAGGTCATGAATAAAAAAGATGTACTTGATAGTTGACATGATTAAACATTGAAATGTAAGTTAATCCTGAAATCAATTTGCATTAAGGAGTTTGCCGTTCTCACCTTCGAATATGGAATGTATTTTGGAACAGTAAAGATGCAAGATTTATGGAACTCGGCAAGAATAAGATCCATTGCAACTGGAGCCTAAGATATGGAATAAAAGACATCAAGATTGTAAGTATCAGCATCCTTCTTTACAGTCATTCTAGAAAAAGAAACAAAGGAATTATATTATTATTTACAAATACCCTGAATAGATTAATGAGACACAGTACAAACAGCTATGGAAGAGAAGTGTTGGTGTAAAAATTCAAAAGACACTAGGTTACAAAAAATAACTAAAGACAAAGCACAAGAGAATGGTGGTAGAAACCCAAGCCATAAGAGTGTTATACAGTGTGCAGAACTGTATGTATACACTCTGAAATCATGAAGGTATCAGAGCGAATCACAATTTCCTGATAACTTGGAGAATTCAAGAACATGAGTTTTGGGATTCAGATTATAAATGAAAAAATCTATAACAATTGCAAACTACTGTACTCTTATACTTCAATTATTCTAATTAACTCTGAAAAACAGTAGCCATCTCAATCAATGGAAATCCAAGGAGGAATACAGGAGAACTCTTCCAAATCTAAGTCAAAAGCAAGTAGGAGAAATCAATCCATGATTTCATTAGAACCATCAAAGAAAGTTGCAAATCAAGAATCGGTACCCATTGCGTTCTTATTTGAAAGGGATGAATTACAAATTAATCACCAAGCATTGAAGCAATGGGTGGGAGTCTTAGGCTACAACAAGAATTAGATGAAACTTGAAAGCAACAAACATGAAATATCTGAGACCTTAGTTCAAAATCTAAAAGGAGAAACCAACATGATAAAATCGGTAAAAAACAGTTAAATTATATTTAAAAGTGGGGAACTTGCTCTTTTTATTTCTCAAATAGGGTCTATGGTAAGATATTGCTGATTTTGAACTGTCCTTGAGATCAGTAATAGCTGTAATATAGAATCCAAACGAATTGGTATATCAATACTCAACTAAACATAAAAAGAGTATTAAAGGGAAATCCTTGGCTTAAAAGTATGCAGTTTTCTCAATAACTTTGTATGTCCAACTGTGCCAATGAGGACTCAAGCATTTGTCTCCATCCATGCATGGTAGAGTCAAAATCAGAAGAACTCACAAATATGGGGGATATAATGATATTACAATATGGTCCACTCTAACACTGAAAGAGTCGTGAAAATAACTGAGTTATTTAACACAAAAGAGTAGCTAGATCATTTATCACTCGTTTATGGAATTTTCATGGAGTTGGTCAGCTCTTTTTCTTGGAGAATAGGTCAGAAGTTATTTTATATTATAAAGGAATTACTTACTAAGAATCAAAACTTCAGTTAAAACAATTAAAGGAAGAAAGCTCTGTCGACAAACGAGTGCAGATTTTCAAACTCAACAAACCAAGAAAAATTCTTTGTACAAAATGATGTTGACTATCACATTGTACCCATACAAAACTTTTGTATTGTGAAAATTTTTTAAACTGGAGTCTGTTGTCTTGTCACGAAATAATAATCAAGCTGTGTGCAGTCTACATCATCTTGTCGTCTTTTCTTGCTTTCTGAATGTTCACAAGATTATGGAAAGAGGCTCTTGCAGCCATTCATCTTGATGGAAGGAAGAACACTTTCCAACCTAAAAGTTGGCTAAGTCATGAAGATATGTGTACACCTAGGAGCTAAAGGCACACCTCACCAAAGAGCCATTCAATAAACTCAAAAAGTTTTGAAGTGTCATTGAGGCACACACCAGGAGCTAAAAGTCACACCTTAGCAAAGACATCAAGATTTCAAATCATTCCTAACTACCATACTCAGTGGCTACTTTCATCCAAGTGCATTTAGGAAATGATCCAATGTGCCACTAAAGCAAGAATTCAAAGCTTAAAATACAAAATGAATACTAATATCAAAAGCATGCACCAAGCTGCCAAAGGTTTACCATAATGAAGGAATCGTATGATAAACAGTGTAAATGTGTCAATGAAAGTAGGTGTGCACATTGTGGAAGGCAAGAAAAATCAATGTCTATAGAAAAGCACACACCTCATTAAAGGTTTTAAAATTTTCAAAATAATATGCTATTTACTAAGTTGCCGGTTTGGGTACGGATTTAGATGCGAGTTCGGGTTCGGGTTCGGGTATGCCAATTCGGCGAATTTTTTTTCCTAGGGTACAGGTACGGGTACAGGAGTATATATATATATAAATTATTAAATTATAAACATAATGCCATAGACTCATAAGCATGCTCAAAATTATTATCTTATAATCATAATGCCATAATGCCATAGAATATTGAAACAATGAAATACGCCATACGGTAATACCTCATATAATCATATTCATAGTTTGCAAAAATGTAAACAGTAAATTACTAAAAAGTAAATACTCAAGTCTTAAAATGTCATTACACATTGAAAATTCAAATTACAATCAAAAACAATATTTAATTCAGTATTCTTCAAATTCGTCTTCATCAAAAGCATCAAGGTCGTGGTCCTCAATTGGTTCAATTTCATTTGAACCACTATCAATTGGATTGCCACTTCCACTAGGTGCATTAGTTGCCTCATTGTCATCTATAGAAGCCAAGGCAAGTTGTACAACTGTAGCATCTAAATCAGCACACTCAAGGGCGAGATCCCAATTCTTTGTGACACCCTCATTGTATTTAGGTTTCTTATATGATAAGAGACGAAGGTTGGAGTTTACATAGACCAAATCCTCTGCTTCTTTTGCACCCGAACGATTGTGCTTGACCGAGTGGATGGAGTATTGTCATGTCCCCCGGAATTGTAACACCCAAATATGAAATATTGAAATACTAATAAATAAATAAAATGAATATCTAAGTGAATATCAAAAATATATATCAACATTAGCAATTTAAAATACTATTATAATTATCATCAGGTAATATTATAATAAGTATTAAACATTATTATAATAATAAAATATAAACAAATAAAATAAAATATATATATATGTTATTGCACCTTAGTATTAAAATATGAAATATCATATTGCACACAAACTTAACAATAAAAATATAATAAAATAAAATGATAAAATGAATACAATCTAAAATATTATTATAAGTCATAACTATCAAATAACAATATTATAATTATAATTGTTGATCATATTATTAAATAATAACATAATCTGAAATAACACAAACAAGACTCCAAACACAACGATCATTAAAAGACAATAATATAGCAAGCACTAATGGTCAGCAATCTTACCAAACGATGCACCAAGTGACATCGGTCAAACCTCTAGAATGCAGCAGTCAAGAAAGTCACGTCTCTTTTGGCAGATATTTACGAAGACATCCTCAAGACCAAAAGGCATAGAATATTATATCATAAACAATAAATTATTTATAAAGTCATACTCTATTAATCGGTGGAAAAAGAGACGAGAGGAGTATCTGCAGACTGAGCAAGACAAAAAGCTAAGG
Organism: Sequoiadendron giganteum; assembly: GCA_007115665.2. Taxonomy (NCBI): domain Eukaryota; kingdom Viridiplantae; phylum Streptophyta; class Pinopsida; order Cupressales; family Cupressaceae; genus Sequoiadendron; species Sequoiadendron giganteum. The sequence continues at coordinate 601,426,388 of CM021106.1, read as the reverse complement.
AATTTCTGTTATAAAATAAATAATTATAATTTATGTTGAAAACTAATCAAAGGGTAAATAAATGACAATAAATGGATGGATTAAGAATTTAGTAATGGTTGGTGTTTGAGATATATGTTTAATATGTATATATGATAAATATAAATATATTAAATATAATATATTTTCTGTATATATAACTCATATGTTGATAAATATATTTCGGTAATTGATAAGTATATATTTATATATATATATATATATATATACCTCATAGGTGGTGGACACATATAATCATAGTTTGCAAACTTGGACTCGCCGCGGACTCAGCAGCCCAAAAATATGACTCGGACTCGGGACTCGGGAAAAGACTCGGCTAGGACTCGGCAAAAAAAAAACCATAGTTTTACAAAAAAAACAAGAACAAATTAATGCATTTAGAGAACATAAGAGCCTAATTTGATTATCAAACACTCATAATTCAAAGATTACACATGTCATATGATCATCAAACACTCAATAATTGAAATTTAATCATTCATAGTCATCAAATACTCATAGTTTCAATGTATAACAGCATCATAAGTTTATAAATGTTTACATATAATCATGTCAAAAAGAGGAATACATTAACAACCACATATAATCATGGCTGAAATCATGTCTGAAATCAATTTGCAGACCTGAAATTCACAAAGTTGAATGTTAAAATGAAAGAAAAAGTGAAAAGAAACATGGGTTTTTAACCCATTTTAACTCCCAGCCGTGCAGAAAAGTCTTGGGTCGGGACTCCCGAGTCCGACCTCAGGACTCGTCCTAAGGTTGGACTCGGGAGTCCCGACCTAGGACACTCCTGGACTCGACTCCAGAGTTCTTGGCGAGTTGACTCGGCTGGCCAACAGACTCTCGAGTCCGTCGAGTCCGCAAACTATGCATACAATATATACATATAATATATATATATATATATATATATAATTTATATATTATTTACAATTATCCAATAATGAGGCTTGCAGCAATTTTTGAGTTTTATAATTAATAATGACACTGTTCATTCACTATGATGTTAAATGGTATAATAGAATTCCACCCATGAGATCTTGAGAAATATTTCATAGCGAATGTACTTATGAAATATATTATAGAAAATCATTCATAGTGAGTGATAAGGAGGAAATGAATAATCCTTTGACAAGAATGGAATATTTATATCATCTCTAATCTTACTAGGTGTTATTACTGAAACATATTGATCTCTAACATTCTAATGTCTCTTTGAGAAACACTTTGAATGCAAGATTCGGGTTTAAGTGCTTCCACTAGAAAGTGGACATTACAAGTGGTATTAGAGCATCTTTCCTACCATCCTGTGTGTGGTTAAGCTAGTTGCTTGCTTGCTTGAGCTAGTTGCTTACATGCTTGAGCTGGTTGCCTACTTGCTTGAGCTAGTTGATTGCTTGCTTGGGCTACTTGCTTACATGCTTGAGTTGGTTGCCTACTTGCTTGAGCTAGTTGCTTCTATGCTTGAGCTACTTGTTTGTCTACTTAAGCTCCTTGCCTACTTGCTTGAGCTGGTTGCTTGCGTACTTGAGCTGGTTGCTTGTGTTCTTGAGCTGCCTACCTGTCTACTTGAGCTAGTTGCATACTTGTTGGAGCTACTTGCTTGCATGCTTGAGCTACTTGTTTACTTGCTTGTCTACTTGAGCTACCTGCCTATGTGCTTGAGTTGCCTGTTTGCTTGCTTGAGCTACTTTCTTGTGTGCTTGAGCTACCTACACGAACAAGAATTGGATTCATGTTGAATAACTGTAGTGTCGATGATGAAAGAGATTGTAATAGGAATACATATATAAATAATGATTAAGAAATGTCAACCTCTACCAAATTATCGTTCTTTCTTAATTGATTCATTAGGGAGGAGAGTTGGAAGCGCATGAAGGATAGCAGAGACTAGGGTCCCTTCGAAGTAGACCACCTTCAGTGGATGACTATTGTCTGCCATTGGAGGCCAAGAGGGTTGTTTAGCCGCTCTTGGGCTGAGAAAGGAGTGCTCTAAGGGCATCCTAATGTGTGAACCTCTCTTGCCTCGCCTATGAAATCGAAGATTAAAGGATAATAACTTGGGAGTGTTTTAGTATCTATTTGTTTGCTTAAAAAAATTACAAATTGAATGCACTGTTATATGTATGTTGCAAGAAGCAGTAGTTTAATAGGAAAGGCTACCTTGATTTTTATTGCATTTGAATTAATGTCTGTCAAATCAGTATTCTTATTTCATGAAACATATTTGTGTTTCTAGGATAAATTCTAAGTAGCCAAATTGAGAGTCATTACACAAACTATCGCATGGTTGATCAACCTAAGAAACTCTCCATCTTAGTGGGAGATGGGGAATAGGAGGTGCAAAAGGGATAGCAAGTGCTAGGGGCCCTTCTGAGTAGTCCACCCACATGGATGACTGCGTGTCTACCATTGTTGGGCCAAGAGGGCTTGCGTACCTATTCTTGGGCTTGGAAGGAACACCTCTATGGGCATCCCAATGCAACCATCCTATTCGACCATACCTATGATTGAGAAGACCAATAACTTCAGCAAGGTATTGTTGAGTCAATATTACGTGTGCCTTACAGATATTCAAGTATATACTTTCAGATAATTTATGTGCATTCAAGTGTATTCAAAGGTCTACCTTGTGACTTATATGTATGCTTTGTAACATATGTTCAAGTGAATACTTTGTGTATTATGTGTATTTGTGTGTATGCTTCCTACTCATGTGTATACTTGATGACCTTGGGATGGTAGATGGGTCCACGTTGTAGTATGGGATGCACCGAATCCCCTTTCCCAATTGTCTGACGATATACTTCATTCAAGTGTAATTGTATTTGAGTGTATACTCTATGATTGTATTTATATGACTTGTATTTGAATTTGAGATGTATTTGTATTCAAGTGTATACTCTATTACTTGTATATGTATTCAAGTGTATACTCTATGACCTTGTATTTGCATACTTTGTGACTCTAAATTCAAATGTATACTTCATGCCTATGTTCCATGTCGGTGTATGCTCCATGTATTTATTCATGGCCTGTATTTCATGCTTTACTGCTTACATGTGTTTAAAGTTGTGATTCATATCTTATGAGTGTGTCTCATGTCTTACATACTTGCTTTGTGCCTAATGTGCTTTAGCATGTTTACTGCATGTGTATATTTCTGTTATGTATGTTCTATTCCTTGAGTGTATACTTCCGATTGAACATGTATACAAGTATATTTGCATACCTTGAGTGTATTACGTGCCTTACTTGTAATTCCTAAGTGTATGTATCATATCTTACGAGTGATTATAATGTGTTTGCTATATATTTGATGTGCCTTCAGCATGATTATTTCATGAAAGCTTTATGTGTGGTTAATTCATGTTTGTCAAGATTATTCATACATGAGTGCATTCTTAATACCTTGAATAGGCTTCGTAACATGACTTATGTGTCTTTCAATGTTCTCTCATGCTTTGTATGTTACTGGCTTCATTTCTGATGTGATTGTGGCTTACGATATCTTATGTGCCTACCTTGTGATTGTTTCATGTATGACAATTTGCTCCATGTATGGTATGTATTCAACATGAGTCATTATATGTGTACCTATTGTATGCAGTTGATTGCTACATGTCTGAAATATTTTCTCGATATCTGATGTGTATTCAGTATGTGTGATCCATGCGAATGCTTTGCATGCGTATGATTCTTGCCTTGTATAAGTGTATGACTGTATATGTATTCATGTGTGCACTCTATGACGTAGGTGTATTCATATGTATAAGTCTTGCCGTGCATATATGCTCTATGCCTTACATATGTCTATATGTGTGCATGTAATTGTGCTTCATATTTATGTGTACTTATGTTTTAAGCTTCATGCCTCACATATCTTTGCCCATTATGATTAATATGTTTCGAATGTGGTTCAAAATGTTTATGCTTGACATGTATTCATACGTATAATCCATGCCTTATATGTGCACATGTGTGTGAATTCATGTCTTACCTTATGCTTTGTGCCTTACATGTATTCCAGTCTTACGAGTATTCCTATGTATGTGGCTACACGAATAATGTGTTTATATATATAAGTGTTTCTCTCATACAAAACTTGCATGCTCAGAGTGTGGTTTTAGCAATATGTTTTACAACCTACATACTTGCGTATATACATTTCATACTTTACTGAATGCTTCATGTCTCATATGGATGCTTCATGACTTATGCTTTATGCCTTACGTGTGTGCTTCTTGCCTTAAGTGTATGCCTCATGCATCCCTTTGTGTATTTATGAATATACTTTGTAATCCACTTATGCTTCATTAGATATCTCCTTATGTTAGCTTCATTCCAGATGTGTCTTCAATCAAGATTACTCCATGGTATCTTATGCTTAAAAGATTAATTAAAATTTTGTTTGCCTAACTGCTTCTTGAGTTGAGGAGCTGTGACTATTGAAGTAAAAAAATGTTTGGAATTGTGATTGCTTGAGGACACGCAATCTTGGGCGGGGAGGACTGTCATGTCCCCCGGAATTGTAACACCCAAATATGAAATATTGAAATACTAATAAATAAATAAAATGAATATCAAAAATATATATCAACATTAGCAATTTAAAATACTATTATAATTATCATCAGGTAATATTATAATAAGTATTAAACATTATTATAATAATAAAATATAAACAAATAAAATAAAATATATATATATGTTATTGCACCTTAGTATTAAAATATGAAATATCATATTGCACACAAACTTAACAATAAAAATATAATAAAATAAAATGATAAAATGAATACAATCTAAAATATTATTATAAGTCATAACTATCAAATAACAATATTATAATTATAATTGTTGATCATATTATTAAATAATAACATAATCTGAAATAACACAAACAAGACTCCAAACACAACGATCATTAAAAGACAATAATATAGCAAGCACTAATGGTCAGCAATCTTACCAAACGATGCACCAAGAGACATCGGTCAAACCTCTAGAATGCAGCAGTCAGGAAAGTCACGTCTCTTTTGGCAGATATTTAAGAAGACATCCTCAAGACCAAAAGGCATAGAATATTATATCATAAACAACAAATTATTTATAAAGTCATACTCTATGAATCGGTGGAAAAAGAGACGAGAGGAGTATCTGCAGACCGAGCAAGACAAAAAGGTAAGGAATTTCTGTTATAAAATAAATAATTATAATTTATGTTGAAAACTAATCAAAGGGTAAATAAATGACAATAAATGGATGGATTAAGAATTTAGTAATGGTTGGTGTTTGAGATATATGTTTAATATGTATATATGATAAATATAAATATATTAAATATAATATATTTTCTGTATATATATCTCATATGTTGATAAATATATTTCGGTAATTGATAAGTATATATAAAGCAAAGGATGGGTGAGGTTTATAACTCCTGCGCTGCAGTCAAATAAGCACAGCCTGTAGCAGCCTCTTCAGCATCAATTGGTGCAAATGTACCTCCAGAGACGTCTTCTTCAGCAGCTCTTCCATGATATTCTCTAATTTGTAAAAGGCTTGTCAGATGGGACTCTGACATTTCTTTTTGAGAGGATGATGTAATCAGCAAAATTTGAAACTTTGTGGTATTTTATTAATACTTGTACAGCTAACTTATTTCGTTATGAAATTGTTGGCTAAAGGTACTACGTCAGTAAATAAGTTGCAACCAGGTACCCAACGGTTGTGATCTAACCAACAACCGTTGACACTTTAAGTAGAATTGCCACATTCAGGGAAGGTCACCGATTTTATGTATGTCCTCCTTGAACTGCATTTTCTGTAATTGAACACTACTTTCAATAAAGCATCAATTATAATATTTTCATATGCAACTGTTCCTTTTATTTGTATACTGTTGAATTGGCAGTGTAGCATTCAAGAAGTTTATAGCCACTCCAAATTTTCTGTAACATGCATAATTTTCAGTATATTCTGAAATTTAAAATTAACTGAAATGCTGAACCTAAAAACCAGTGTTTCAAATTTAAATAAGTTCTGCAAATAATGCACTGGACAACATTTTAAGTACCTGTGATGCAACGAGTACAACTGCATGTGCCAAGGCAAATACAATTGAATTCAAGTCGAGCGTTTGAGTTTCACACTGAGAAACTACCTGCTTTCCAGGTTCAAATTGCAAAAGAACAAAAAAAAAATGTTATATAAATCATATTAAAAATCATAAAGAAGACACATATACAGAATGATTCTTTTTACTAATTCATGAATATCATTTTGCTGCAGTAAACATAATGCCTAACAAACATTTACAAAACAAAGGTTGCAAGAAGAGAACAGACATATGAACAAATCTATGTGTCACGATAATAATCATATCGAGAGAACAACAATCTGGAATATTTTGCAAGTTGAAAAATACCTTTGTGGCAAAGCTTGTGAGTAGAATAGAGTTAGGAAAACGATGGTTGGTGACTATTTGAAGCAGCTCAGTTGCTTTAGCCCTTCATAAAAATACAAACAAAAGAGATTGTAAAAACAACATATTCATTTCATATAAAAGAGAACACAAAACACAACTTGAATGAAATTTTTGAGTCTTTCCACATTCTTGATGATAATAATAATAATGTAGATTAATGCTTTTTTTCATACATTTTTGATGGGCTCAAATGAAAAACTCAAAAAACAGACAGATAGACAAATGCCTGGTCACTTGCAAGCTGATAAGTGCCAAAACTATTACAACTGAATCATTCTCTCACCAAAATAAAATTAATTACAATGAAAAAAAATTCCACAGAAAAATAATGCAAGAAAACCTCATGGAAAGTTAAGGTGCTTCTAAAAGAATTTAATTGGCTACAAAAGGCCAGTTAATTTAAAGACTCAATAAAACCCAAATAATCCATAAAACAAGATACCGACCACGAGAGGGTCACAATCACATAACAAGAATGTCTAGATGTGATCCAAACACTGAATTTGTGTCATGCTGGAGATAATTGACTAACTGGACTTCACCGTGGCCACTAAGAAAAATCAAAAAAGTAAATGCTGAAGGCATGACAAAACCTGCTTAATTTTAATAACTGTTTTTAAAATAGAATGTAATTTTGAGAATTGCAAAAGAGAAGAGGAGCAACAAATTATATGAACAAGTTTTCATTGGTTTGTGCAAGGGACCAATAAATCTATATATTACAATGCATTGATTGCTAAATTCTGCTGCATTCAATTTATTCAATGAGGCTAATCTGCTCTCTAAAGGTAGTCCAAACTTCTAAATAACCAGTATACTGTTTTCTGTACAAGTTCAACCTCTTTTATACTTCTCAGCTCAGCAGGTTAACTGTTATTGCCCAGTTTATGTTCTGATTTCTGCCTTTATGATGTCTGCCACGATTAAATAGGCACACTTTGGTACTTTGTGTTTCTTAGACTTCCAGAAGACCCCAGAATGTGTTAAGTGGTATTTTAGTTAGTATCATTGCAGATATAACTATATTTCTTCCAGTTACAACGTAGATAAAGTGATTACAGCTGTGATATGGCAAGGACATACTCTGATACTAGGAGATGTGGATGCAATAGTATACTAACGAACTTGTGTACCTTCCAAAATCATGTGAGCATACAATATCACATCATGATCTATGAGATTGACCCCAAGGCATGAGATGGTGAATGTGACAGTGTTGATCAAACAAGAATGATTATCTAGGTGGAAGATATGGCTAACATTTGTGAATACATTAAAACCAAATGAAAAAACCAACTTTATTTCATGATGACCTGTTACAAAGCATTACCTGGACCAATGTGCACTAACTATTGATGATTAGCAGGTCATCCTTTCATACCTGTTACAAAGCATACAGACTAAAGACTCTATGATGTACAATAATCACACCCAGATCATGCATTTGAAGGAGTGAAATCATGTGTAGCATATTGTCATATCTAATTGAGCCCAAAAAACTGCAGTCTGTCAACAAACATTGTTAGAATTTGCCAAACTCTAACTGCTTTCCTTTAGTCAACAAAGTAAATTTCAAAAATTGGAATATGCATTTGCATCTTTTGAAAACAGTCTTTTCACTGTGATTCATTATGATTTGAATTTCACAATTTGAGATATGTGGAAGTATGTAGCTTTAGTAGCAAAATAAACTAGCCTTTGGTGCCAAAGAGTTTGGTCCTAAGGCAACTTGTATCAAAGAAATAAATGACAACAGAACCTGCACTAAAGCGTTTGGTACCAAGACATTTTTTTATCTTAAGGAAGATGGCAATAAGACATTTTGATCAAAAAGAAGTTGGTGACAAAGTAATTTGTACCAGTCATTCAGGCCACAAGTGCTGATAATGCAAACAATGGCTATGGCACTCCACTAAGATGGTAACAAGCAGTACCTGCAACAAGGATTTGCCATAGTTACCATGAAATGGGGAAGGGTACCACTATACCATTTTAAAACAAGAAAAAATCAGAGATGGGAACCTGAATATGGCAACAATAGAATAATATTTCAATAAATACATTATATAAGAATTTATATTTAGAAAAAAAAAGTTATACAATGGCTATGTGGCTTTGAAAAATTAGATGCTTAAAAATTAAAAGACTAACATTTTAAAGTACATAAATAGATGTCAACAAAATATACTGATTTGATAATCATCGTCATGACATTAACAATTACAGTTGAAACACAACAAGTTAATAAAACCTAAAGACTGACATAATGTCAAGACTATTGACACAAGATTGTGTACTACATATTGTAATGCTGACAAATAGGCATTAAAAAAAAGAAATCATAAATGTGAGAATGCTCTTTAGATACTCATAACTCTCAAGCTTTGGCTCCTCTCCTAGCAATGAAACTAGGAATAAATTATATAGGCCATTTGCCTCAACTACATCATCCTCCAAGCACAGCTGCTCCATTAGCTCAGATTCTGGCAGGGTTACACGGGGATGTGTCCCCTGCCCCAAAACCCCCTGTCCCCGTCCCCTGCCGTCCCCAAAATAGAAAAATTCATAGGAAACGCTAGGAAACATTTCCAGCAGTTTGGGGACGTTTCCTCTTCCCCAGTACAGATTGGCGACGTTTCGAGGACGGCTAGCTGTCCCCTGCAGGCTGAGAGCTTCAAACATTAAGAAACAATAAAAATTTGATTTTTTTAAAGTTTATTTCTCCTTCCAAAGGTCGTGCAGGGCCCACCATCTCTCCCAGGATTAATTTAATATTTTTTTTGGCTAAAGTTTGATGGAGACAAAATATTAACATTTTGTCATTAGTATTACTAAGTCTCATTTTAATTTTTTAATAGTTCTTTAAAATGCAATAGAGGAGAACTTCTAACATGCCTCATAGAAACCTTCTGCAATCACTTGATTGTTCAGTAAATATTATGGTTTTAGAAGAATAGAGATGAATCAGATATAGTATATCATTAGTTGAGGTAAATACTTCAAAAAGAAAGATACCTATTGCCTCTATGACTAGACTGTGACAAAAAGACACCACATAAATTTAACAAAAATTATTTATGATCGAAACCCTATTGTCCCAAGTTACTAGTCTTGATATTGGTTTGTGTTTGGTCAAATTTACTTTTGGGTTTGGGTTCATCCATACGAAAACATATAAAAATCAGAAATATATACATATTTGCAGTAGTAGTTAAGTTCAAAATACCACACATAGCATCATATATTGTATAGTAAACAACACCACCATAAAAATAAAAATATTAAAGTATCAATTAGTCAAACTCGAATGTCATGATATATACTGTAAATTAAAATTAAAAAATAATAATGTCAAGAGTCAACAATCAGTCATCACCGATCAACCATTATCATATGGGGTCGAAAATATCATCACCATCCATATTAGATGATCTAGATACAAGTAAATTAGAAGAACCACAAATAGTTTTAGACATTTGGACACATGTTTGAGACATTTGGATATTGATAGACCATGGTTTTATTGATGTTTGATACTGCTGTGATAAATTTTATAATGCTTTAATGACATTTCTTATGCTGTTATAGTACTACTCTCGCGATTTATTTACATATTGATATTGTTGTTATCAATTACTAATTTATTGACATATCTATCTCTCTTTCCCCCTCTCTCTCTCTAATATATTAATAAATTTTGAAAAAATCATATATATATATATATATATATATATATATGTATTTTGTATGTTGCCGTCCCCTAAGAATTGCCCCTTAGGAAACGTCTCGGAAACGCGTCCCTTGCTGTTCCCCCGTCCCCATCCCCGAAACGCCGTGGAACATAGGATTCTGGCCCATTTTGCTAAAGGGCCTTCCTTGTACCTTGGGTCTATACAAGGGGCAAGGCAAAGCATGCTATCAATGTAAATTGGGTTCTCTACCTTCTACAACCCACATTGGTTGCTCTATAATGAATAATGAAACTAGTAAAATTCTAATTCCTCTCACAAGATGAATAATTGGCTACTTGTGAGAGTAAATGTATTGCAAATGATTGCAATTAAGGTGCTCCACCTCCATAGCTCCATTGCCCTTCTTTAGGTCTTTTTTTATATGCATCTCATTGTAATGTCCCCTTCCTAGGCAGTCAACATGTGTTGTGGTTAGTCTATCACTTTGGTCCTCGTAGACTAACATGATGCTTAGGGGACCCCTCTGAGGGCGTTTGAGGCTTGCCAGTCAACCATTTGGGTTTAATTGGTGTTTCCCAGCTCGGTGTATTTTCGGGTTTTTGCAATGTAACTTCCGAAGCATTCTTTGGACACTTTTTCCGCACTTACTATTTTTAGTAAGTCACAAGGTGGTCATTGACCTAGTTAGTTGGCAGTATTTCTATGTTCGGAATGTTGGTGAATTCTTACCATTGTTTTATCTTGGCAATTATCCTAGTCCAGAGCATTAAGTTTAAGTAACGTTAATATTTAAGTTAAATTAAAAGTTATTTATTTATTTAAATGACTTTATGATGATAACGTTATAAGGGGTTTTTAAAAGATTATTTTTATATCATAAAGTTGACCACCCAACTTAAGGGAGTTATAAGGAGATAAAGTTAGTTAAATAAATAAATTTAAACAACCAACTTGGGAGTGGGAAATTGGGAGAGGTATAAAAGCATTTTGTGTGCTTTTTTGCTTTTCATGCTGAAGAAAATATTGAGAAGGGTTTTGCTGGTTGACTAAGTATTTGGCTTTGTGAGGACGAAATCCCTCACAAGGATCATCAACTACAGGATTGAAAGACATCCCAAAGTTGATTGTGGATAGCTCCATTCAAGGGTTATGCAGGTGATTTAATTGTTCAATCTGTAACAGTTATTCGAGAGTTTTTTGAAGGGTTTTGAGGTGATGAATTGACAGCGAGTTTGTGAAGATATTGGCAGAGTTTTCAAGGCAGAAATAAATCATTTTGTGTCCCCAAGCTAGCCGTACAACTTCAGTAGGGGCATGTGACTCTTCCTAGGCTAAATGCCTAGGGTTTGGGTTGCTATCACCTCCATTTGAGGCTTCCAAGGTAAAGACACTGTTGCATATCATTTTCACAAGGGAGAAGCGAGGATCTGGTGTTTTGTGAGCATTTTTGAATGCACCAGGTTGCTGGTTTTATGTAATCAAAACTGCAACTTTAATAGCAGCAAATGGGTATGCATCTACTGAGATTTTAATGCAAAATAATGATCTGAGTTGTAATTGGTTTATGCATTTTCTTTATAATCTAGTTAGTTTTAGCTATTTGTTATTTGCATTTCCTGGCAAGCAAAATACAAAAATCTGAAAGCACAAAAACAAAAAAAAACAAAAAAAACAAACAAGAGACAGGAGGGGGGCCATTACAGTGGTATCAGAGTTGGTTTTCTTGCAAGCCTATGTTAAAATTATTTCACAAGTGGAAAAAAACAGCATTATAACACAGGATCAGCTCAATGGCATCCCCCACAGGTTCTAGAAGGTGACACCGTTTCAAGCATATTGGGTATCTACAAAAGTTCTAGTGACAATGACAATGTCATAGGAATTACGACAAAAAAAAGATAAGGGGTGAACTGGTTCAGTTAGTCCTAATGCCAGAGCAAAATGAAAGTTCGATATTATGATGGATATGATGTCACAGCTCCTAGCCAAGATGAACCAGAATATCACTCTGACACGCACGATACACCACGATGAGACCAATGGCTCCAACACACAAAATGACCAGCATAATGTTGAGAGTCGGAGAGCTACTATAGTTTCAACGCCTAGACTCTACAACCAACTTTTACGCCTAGGGAGGAGACACGTGCTCCCCAGGGACAGATGCATGAGTTGCAGATTTCTATAACTAAGGAGATCAGGTTACACTATGCAGAGTATGTCACCCTATCCCCTGATATCAAGGAGATGATGACCTTAGAACAGTTCATGAACCAGAAGAGGCAGAGGTCAGCTGCAATTCGCAAGATAGATTACAGGGCACCACAGGGGTCGAGAGATTTTTAGTAGGCAATAAGGTGACTTTGGCACACTTTGATGGTAGTGACGTGTCCAACACGAGCTTGGGTGCAGAAACTTGACAACTACCTTTCCTTGAGACTTATGCCTGAGGAGGAGGCGATTATATTTGCCACTTTGCACTTGGATGGTTTGGCACATGAATGGTGGTACCATGGCTTAGTCACACTTGGGCACAACTTGATCACCACATACGATGAGTTCACAAATAGACTCATCGAGTATTTTGACAAAAAAGACCCTGAGATGTATTTATGTGAGCTAGCACAATTGAAACAGTATGGTCCTTTGGAGTCCTACATTTCTAAGTTTCAGAGGTTACCAGTGATGGTTCCTAGTATCTCGAAGAGGAGATTAGCGGTGTTATTTAGTGAGGGATTCATGGAGCCCTTATATGGTTGAATTAAGAGGTTTGATCCTCCCACATTATAGGATGCGATGAGGAAGGCATGTAGTATGGAGCTTGCTGCCCTGAAGAGTAAGTTCCAACCAAAAACATTCCCCTCCAAGAAGGATGACAAGTATCATCATAGAGTTTCAGATCAGTGTAAGATATCAACACCTAAACTCAACGATGAGACCCTAAATGTCATAAGAAAAAAGGAATTGTGCTTCAAATGTAAAGGCCCTTGGAACCCAAACCATAAATGTCCTATGAGGGGTAAAGTGAATCACATGGAGTATTTTTCTGCTGAGGAATCAGCATCTGAAAATTCAAAACAGCAATCAGATTCAGAGGGAGATGAGGCAAAAAATGCATCCAGTGAGTCGAAAAAGGAATCGGAAGAAGAGGCTCCCATCACCCAACATTCTCGCATTCAAAGAGGGTTCTTTCAGGATTAGAGAGGTCTTGGGTGGGCAGCGTGTGATCACATTACTTGACACAGGTGCCACTCATAACTTCATTGATGAGGGGCTTATAGCCAAGCGAGGCCTCAGGACAAAGGAGTTTGAGGGGTTTAGAGTGAGAGTTGCAGATGGCTTTGTTCTCACCTATAAGAGGAGCATTCCCAACTTAACCATTCAGCTGAGTGACTATGAGTTTCAGGCTGATTATTGTTAGTGTTTTTGATGATCAGATAATGCAACTGAAAGCACTCAAAAAATGCAATACATAAGACAATAAACACAGCAAGATACCTTGGGAAAACCCTCCAACCTGAGGGAGAAAAACCCAGCAAATATGTCTCTTATATAATCAAGGAATAAGAGCAGAAATCTGCTTACAACTCAGGCCCAGCTCATGGTTGAATTTGATACAATGAATAATAGCACCCCTCCTAGATGCAAAGGTACAATGAATATGTTTCTCCTTGAAATCGGTCTGCTGCTGCAGTATGATCTGTTGCTACTGTATGATCTGCAGCTACACAATGATGATCTGCTGCTACAGTATGATCTGTTGCTACACAATTGCGAACTTTTGCTTGGAACGCGAATTATGCTTGATGAACTTATTATCCAAATGAACAAGTTCAACCTTGTATTTATACAAAGTGAGGTGACTCCTCAATTAGGTCAGCCACTTAAGGAGAACAAATAAATTACAATAATTGCCAAGGAGGTCGGCCCAATACAATATAGAATACATGAACTTAAGGAGGGTCGGCCCTCATGAATTAAATCATGCAAGTATAAATTAAATAGCCGATTAGGCTATCATTTAATTTGTGTCTTCTTGAAGTGAGTGCGCTGGAAGAAGCAGCCCGATGCTGCCTAGTAACATCAACAATTATTACGTGGTTAATATGGGAGAGATGGACATAGTTTTGGGCATGAAGTGGCTTCATGCAATCGGTGAGTTTTACCTCAACTTGTGAACCATGGAGATGAAGTCTGAGGTAAACAAGAGAAAACATGTGCTTAGAGGGATGTTAGATGGTGGGTTGAGTGTGGTATGATTCGGGAGGATGGAGCGATTGATCAAACATGATCAAGTGGATTGGCCTGCAAAGTGCTTAGTTATGCCTACCATTCCAGAGCAACAGAAGTAGAGTTATCCTCCTGATATATAGGCTTTGATGACTAAACGCAACAAGGTGTTTAGTAGTATACCCCTAGGTAAACCTCCAGAGAGGGGAATTGAGAATGTCATTGAGTTAGAGAAGGGGGCAAAACCTGTGATTACCACTCCTTACCAGCATTCCAAGAGGCACAAAGATAAGATCCAGAAAGGGATCAAGGAGCTTATATAGATGGGGCACATAAGGCCGAGGCAAAGTCCCTTTCCATCTTCAATTGTGTTGGTTAAAAAAAAAGATGGGACTATGCAAATGTGCATTGACTACGGGGCCTTGAATAAAAAAAACAATTAAAAACAGGTATCCCATTCTGCACATTGATGAGCTCAAAGATGAACTTCATAGACCATGCTACTTCTCCAAGATTGATTTGAGATTCGGGCATCACCAAATTCTTGTCAAAGAGGAGGATGTGGAGAAGATTGCCTTCCGTTGTCATTATGGTGATTTCAGGCTCTTGGTTATGCCCTTTGGCTTAACATATGCTCCAACTACATTTCAATCCTATATGAACAGGGTTTTTTGAGATAAGTTGAGTAAGTTTGTCCTCATATTCTTTGATGATATATTAATCTTTAGCAGGACTTGGGAGGAGCATCTCCAACATCTTGATGTAGTCTTGAGTATTTTGGAGAGGGAATCGTTGTATGTCAAAGAGTCAAAATGTGAATTTGGCATGACGCGGCTCTTATATCTGGGTTACATTATGAGTGTTGAAAGAGTTAGAGTGGATCCAAATAAGATTAAGGCTATAGTTGATTGGCCACCTCCTAAGAATCTCACGTAGCTTAAGGGGTTCTTTAGACTTTGTTGGTTTTACCGACGCTTTGTTAGAGGGTTTTCACAAATGGCTGCCCCGCTTACGGATTTCATGAAAAAAGGGGCATTTGATTGGTCAAATAAAGCGCAGCGATGTTTTGACGGGTTCAAACAGGTGATGAGTTCTTTCCTAGTATTGGCTATACTAGATTTTTCTAGGCCTTTTGAGCTTGATTTTGATACCTCATGAGAAGGCATTTGTGTCGTATAGATACAAGGCAAGCATCCCATTGCTTTCAAGAGAAGGAAATTGCGGGGTGCAAAGAGAGTTTACTGTATATATGACAAGGAAATGCTAGCTATAATGCATGTTTTAGCAAAAGTCAAGAAAAACATGGTGGGAGGCAAGTTCATAGTTAGGACTGATCATAACAGCCTCAAACATTTCCTTAATCAGCTTGACCCAAATGATAGGCAGCAGAAATGTGTGAGCAAGCTGCAAGCCTACGACTTTGACATAGTTTATGTCAAAGGAAAGAAAAACATTGTTGTTGATGCATTTTTTAGGACACCTCACTTGAGCTCTTTAGGCGAGATTGCAGCTGATTGGAGAGAGTGGATTTCAATTGAGTACGCAAAGGACAAGTGGGCTTCAAGTGTTATTGATGGTACTGTGCGGGATGGCAGGTATACTGTTATAAATGATCTGATCATTTACAAGGGTAGGATACTTTTGATTCCAAGATCAGCAGTGAAGAAGAGAATTTTGAGAGCCTTTCATGATGTTCCCATGGCTGGTCACCCAAGGTATTACGTGGAAGGGACTCAAAACAAAAGTTCTTAAGTATGTGAGGGAGTGTCCTACTTGTCAACAAAAAAAAACATGAGCACTCTTTTCCAACAGGTTTACTGCAGCCCCTACCCATTCCTAATCGGAAATGGGAGTGCATCTTTATGGACCTTATCCCGGGCTTGCCTAAGGCCCAAGGGAAGAACTCATCTATGTGGTGGTCAATTGAATAACAAAAATCGCTCACTTCTCTACGATTGCAGCCACATACACAACAATGCAAGTTGCTGATTTTTTCTTTGAGGTATTCAGGCTTCATGGGTTACCAAGAAGCATAGTTAGTGATAGAGATAGTCAGTTCTTGAGTCATTTTTGGCAGGAACTGTTCAAATTGAGTGGGACTGAGCTCACTCCAAGCACTAGCTACCATCCACAAACAAACGGGCAAACGGAGATTGTTAATAAGTGGATGGAGGGATACCTCAGGAATTACATAGGAGGGCAGCAGAAGGCATGGGTTAAGTGGCTACACTTGGGCGAGTATTGCTACAATAATACTTACCACATGTCTATTCAGATGTCACCATTCATGGCTCTTTACAAATATGAGGCGCCTAGCTTCCTGGATTTATTGTTTGGGGATAGAAAAGTGCCTAGTGCCAAAGACTTACTACAAGAGAGTCGGGATATAATGAAGTCTTTGAAGGAGAATATTCAGAAGGCGCAAAATCAGTAGAAGCAGTATGCATATCACCACAAGATTGAGCACTTTTTTGAGGTGGGTGACATGGTGTATTTGATGTTGTAGTCTTATAAGCAATCCACTCTCAAGAAGAGTGGTGCAGAGAAACTGAAGCCATGATATTATGGACCATTTAGGATTTGCAAGAGGATTGGAGAGATGGCTTAAGAGTTAGAGCTACCGGCAGAGAGCAAGGTGCATAATGTGTTCCATGTGTCTCACCTCGAGAAGGCGTTGGGACGCAATGTAGTTCCTTCCTCAACATTACCACCCCTTGATGGAGAGGGAATTCGATTCTCATTCCAGAGGCCATTATTGACTCCAAAGACCGCATATTGAGGAAGAGGGCTACCGAGGAATATCTGGTGAAGTGGAAGGATTTTCCGATGGAGGATCCACATGGGAGAGTGAGCAGATATTGTCACATCCGGAGTTGAAATTACTTGAGGACAAGAGATTTTGGAGAGGGCGGACTATAATGCCCCCTTCTTAGGCAAGCAACAGGTGTTGTGGCCAATCTATCACTTTGGTCCCCGTAGACTATCATGATGCTTAGGAGACCCCTCTAAGGGCATTTGTGGCTTGTCAATCAACCATTTGGGTTTAATTGGTGTTTCCCAGCTCAGTGTGTTTTCGGGTTTTTGCAATGTGCCTTCCAGAGCATTCTTTGGACACTTTGTCCACACTATTTTTTTAGTAAGTCACAAGGTGGTCACCGACCTAGTCAGTTGGCAGTATTTCTATGTTGTGAATGTCGGTGGATTCTTACCATGGTTTTATCTTGGCAGTTATTTTGGTCTACAGCATTAAGTTTAAATAACATTAATATTAAAGTTAAATTAAAAGATTTAACTTTAAGTGTTATTTATATATTTAAATGACTTTATGATAAAGGCGTTATAAGGGGTTTTTAAAAGATTATAATTTATTTTTATACCATAAAGTTGGCCGCCCAACTTAAGGGAGTTCTAAGGAGATAAAGTAAATTAAATAAAAATAAGTTTAAAAAGTCAACTTGGGCGTGGTAAATTGGGAGAGGTATAAAAGCATTTTGTGAGCTTTTTGCTTTTCATGCTGAAGAAGATATTTAGAAGGGTTTTGCTGGTTGACTAAGTACCTGGCTTTGTGAGGATGAAATCTCTCACAAGGATGATCAACTAAGGGATTGAAAGACATCCCAAGGTTGATTGATAGCTCCATTCAGGGGTTATGCTGGTGATTTAATTGATAAATTTGCAGCATTTATTGGAGTTTGTTTAAGGGTTTTGAGGTGATCAATTGAGGTTTTGAGGTGATCAATTGACAGTTAGTTTGTGAAGATATTGGCAGAGTTTTCAAGGCAGAAATAAATCATTTTGTGACCCCAGGCTGGCCGTACAACTTCAGCAGCCTAGGGTTTAGGCTGCTATCACCTCCATTTGAGGCGTCCAAGGTAAAGACACTGCTGCATATCAGTTTCACAAGGGAGAAACGAGGATCTGGTGTTTTGTGAGCATTTTTGTATACACCAGGTTGCTGGTTTTATGTAATCAGACCTGCAACTTTAATAGCAGCAAATGGGTATGCATCTATTGAGTTTTTAATACAAAATAATGATCTGGGTTGTAATTGGTTTATGCATTTTCTTTATAATCTAGTTAACTTTAGCTATTTGTTATTTGCATTTCCTGGCAAGGAAAATATTAAAAATCAGAAAGGACAAAAGCGAAAAAAAAAAACACTCATGCAAGGCTTTGACAGTAGTTAAATCACCTTGCCCATATGAAAAGTTATTCCCTAAGTCCTGATATTAGAAGCATCCTCTCCTTGACCCATATTTACTTCACCATAGCCCAAACCCCCTTCATTACTTCTCTACCCTCATATGGAGGCCTTTTCTTGGTAACTTACATATCATTTTGGATTTAAAACATATGCAACACAGTCAAGAGGTGTTAAGTTCGTTCCATCTTCGATGTACTTTTCCCTTTATTAAAGGATATAGATAAGCATCCTGAAGTTTGTTATTTTTCTTCTTCTTTCACACAAAATCAATTTCTTCATAAATCTCTGCAAAACATGGTTGGATAAAGTCAACAACAAATTAAATATCAACTCATAAACAAATACCAAAGACCATCCATCTCACCTCAACTGCAATAACTGACTATTGTGGAACATAAACCCCTTTCACTGCATAAAGACAATCAAGAAATATGAAATAAGAAGCAAACCGTGTATGAGTTTGAGTTGTTCTATATTATCAATATTTTTATTAATGGCTTTTGTGTCATGATGATTGACTACAAGCATCTCTATTTTCCTACCACTTTCAATTAACTTTAGATTCACTGAAAATTGCTAATGTCTTTGGCTGCATTATTTAATGAATACACACAACATGGAATCCAATATGCATCCGTGTATTTATTTGCACCAACAAGCCCGCTACTTTACAAAAAAGGGCAACATCTGTGATAATCTAAACTACATGTTATGTCACCACCTCAATGACATGAAATAGCTGGTTCTAAAAATATTTTGCTTTTTTCTCTTGCCCTGAATAATCTAGAGCCTTTAAAAAAATAAGGTTCTTTTCTGCAAATTATAATGAATTGAGAAATGAATGATTACAAGCACACATCTACTCATCCATCACAATGTGGCACCCTTTTGTAGACCACATTCTTTTTATAGGTACAATTTTCTGCTCGATTCATATTTTTGTATCAATTCAAGTCCTGCAAAGCCTATGTCAGCCCACTTCTAAGAACACGAACCATCTACTCATAATTAGGTGAGCAAGAAACATTAAATAGTATCCCATTCACATAAAAGAAGTGTGTGATGGCTACATCAAACGCATCTCAACCATGCACATAAAACAAATTTATGATGGGATTTAGGCTACCAACTTGCAATCTCTTACAAGAAGATCCCAAATCTTGTATTTCCTATGTCACATCCCTAGAAGGCACATCATTCTTTGAGTCTCTATTTTATCTTCTAAGCTGATTCTTTCTACATTGGGCCAATTGATGAGGTGTGAAAGCTCAGATAAAAAATAGTCTCCCTTCAACCCTTTCTTAATACCTATTAGCCTCACACCATTCTTTCTCATTCAAGGAAGGCTCAATGCCTTTCACCTTTGTGTGATAAGAATAGAGCTTTCGTCTTATTGTAAGTCCCTTAAATGACATCACACAAACTATACATGTGATAGTGGTTGTTTGAATAGTCCCTTTAGCCCCCAAAACATGATTACAATGCTTCTATAGTAGGAACGCATGCCCTCTTACACTTCTGCTAACATTCTTAAAACAAAACAAAAAAACACTAAAATAAAAATATTGACTAAAATTTTTCCATTAAGTGAAAACATTAAACCTTGGATTGCAAGAGACCTTCCAAATGATCTCCTCCTACAAAAGGTTTTTGGAAATTGAATTTCAATGTTGCTGCTAGAAACAATACTAATTGGGTTTAGATGTTTAATCTGCAATGATGAGGGAGACTTGCTAGGTGCCACAACTGCAAATATGTGCTTTAACTCCAACAAGGTTGAAGGCCTAGTGCTAATTAAAGGCCTTGAGTCAGAAAGCCTTACAACATATCAAAAATCATTGTAGAAGATGACTCCATGCTAATCATCAATGCAATGATTGGAAAGGAACCTCAAGCTGGAAGTTAGCTATTCTTAAGGAGGCACAGAGGCTAATTTCTTCCTTTAATAATATTTTTGATGAGGCACAAAGGCTAGCTTCTTCCTCTAGCTCCATCTCTTTCAATCATTGCTCTCGAGAGTTGAACAAAACCCCAAACCTACTAGCTCATGTCAAGATAGCTATGGAGATTTTTGAGCATATCTAGCACCTTAGGAAGTGAATGCATGACACTAGGAGACCTAGTAGTTATGGAAAGGCCACTCAAAAGCTACACATAGTATCGCTTTAGTCCCTCTACCATCTAAGGGGAAGATGATGCTGAATCCACATTAAATAAATAAAGATAAGGTAATATGACAAAGTTACAAACATTAGACTTATCCCACAAACTTTACATCTGACAGTGGCTGTTCAAAATTCAAATAGTCCCTTTAGCCCCAAAAACATGATTACAATGCTTCCATAGTAGGAACACATGCCCTCTTACCCTTCTGCCAACATTCTTAAAACAAAAAAAATAAAACACTAAAATAAAAATATTGACTAAAGATCTTCCATTAAGGAAAAACACTAAACCTTGGATTGCAAGAGACCTTCCAAATGGTCTCCTCCTACAAAAGGTTTTTGGAAATTGAATTTCAATGTTGTTGCTAGAAACGACACTAACAAGTTTGGGGTTAGATATTTAATCTGCAATGAGGAGGGAGACTTGCTAGGTGCCACAATTGCAAATATAGCTTTAACTCCAACAAGGTTGAATCCCTCGTGCTAATTAAAGGCCTTTGTAATATGCCTTCTCAAATCTGTTGTACCCAAAATAAATTTTTGGCATTTTGCATAAATTGAGCTAAATCATGTAAAAATGTTGTCAAAAGTATGTTTTAGGTCAAACCAAACACAAGGTTTTTGTGGGTTTATGTCAAGGAAAATGCTTGCAATTTTTTGAAAATTTGAAAAATAGGGTTTCAAACCCCTGTTCTTTAGGAAAACCCTAAAAAATAGTACCTTTTTCAGAAATGATTGAAAATGATTTTGATAGGATAATTCGACTCCACAATCACACTGGTCAAGTCAAAATCACCAAAAACATTGTTTTACTTTGGTGGGTCTATTTTCATTTTTCAGGAAGAAAGCTAGGACCTCTGCAACCATTAATGGTGTTGGCGTTTCAAATCGCACCTCTGGAATGCATTCTGGAAACAGACAGCTATGTGCAGTAAACTGCTCTTCGAATTAGGAGGGGAAGCTCCCTCTTTTGCTGAGTTGCATAAAGAAAAGTAATCTAAACTTAATTACGCCTATCTTTTTGGTTCAGCTGCAAGAACACAAGGTTATATAACACTAGATGTTGCGGCTGAGGTTTTCCTTTTAATGAAACTAGACAGCTACAACTTAACCTACGCTTAAAATGTTTCCACCCTCTCAAGTAAACACAGAGCAAGAGAGTTTGGAAATGGACGAGTTTGATTTCTGACAAATATACTTAAATAAACTATTCTTCAACATACGTTTTAAGGCAAGCTGAAAAAGAGATCATAAAAGTATTACGGAAATACGAGACTTTTATTTCAAGGCAGACAAAACACGCTCAAGTTTTTATTTACTCATACTTCTAGCACAAAACAAATAGACGGAAACTTGAGATATTTATATCAAGGTAGACAAAGCACGCTCAAAATTTTATTTACTCAAGTTTCTGGAACAAGGATTACAATTTCGGGACAGCAAGTTGTAGCAACACGCTTGCAACATGCGATCAACCTAACTATAATCAACACAACACATGCACTAAACAAGTATTTGCAGCTAAAGAGGCATGCAAACTTGCTCTTTACACAAAGTGAACAACACTAGACGATAACAAAGAGAAGGTACTATGACACTTATGTCTTGTTATCACAAGCACGGTTAAAGGAAAATGAGCAAACACTGCTCTTATTTATAACTAAGCAGAGGAGTAGGGAACCCTAAAATCTCCTTGCTTTTACAACTACTGCTTACCAACATGCAAGCTTTATTTCTAAATCTAGAAAAGATAAAACATCTAAACCCTAAGAAAGCATGTAAAATAGGAAATGCAAACTCATTACATTTGTTTTCCTCCTTCTTCAAAGAATGGATAAGAATTGGGAAAAGAATAGAAAGAAAGCATGAGATAAGAATGGAAAGAAAGCTTGTAGAAAGCTTCTAGAAGATTGCCGCTTTAAATCTCTCACACATCCGCCAAAAAAGCTGGAAACTGCCTCTTTATCAGGAGTGTTGATACTATCTTTAGCTGTATTCCGCTTTTCTAAAATCTTCTCCTCTTTTGCAATCAAACTTAGAGAATCTTTGACATCATCAGCTTCTTTATGAGTTTTGTTCTTTGAAAAACAACGCTGCCTCAAAAGATGACCCACTGATTGATAACTTGGCGGCTCTGCAACTTTATGCATTCTGACACTTCTCTTGATTTTCCTATGGAAGAGTTTTACACAACTTTTTTTGACGCTTTCCCTTTCGCTCATACCACTCTCTGTGCACATTCTTCAACTGAGATGATGACATTTTATGTCGACGATGATACTGAAAAGCACTTCCCAACATCATCCGTTCAGATAATCGTGATACAACACTTGTTTGGCTCTGAATTCAATGGGAGAGTACTCTATGCTGAAAAACATGAAGATTGACTGTAAACTTGACTAGGTTCTAACAAGCCCGGCACAAACCCTAAAAAATAACTTGCTGATTTTCTCCATCAAACGGATGAATTTTTGGAATTTTTTTCTGAGATATGGGTTTTGTTTAGAATCTCGTTACAAGCAAACCCAGATCGTTCGTTTTTGAAAATCTTGAATAAAGACTGAAAAAGCATCAAACCCTAATTTTCTCCGAAAAAGCAGAAAAAGTTGGCATCTGGGTATTGTTCGTGAGCACATTCTGGATGAACCCATTTGGTTAGATTTAGAAAACTTTGAAGTTTCACTGAAAAAGCAGCCATTTGAAGTTTCACTGAAAAAGCTGTGATGTGGGTTTTGTCCAAAAAAATATTTGAGATAGACCCAGAAGACTAGAAATGGATGAATATGAAGTTTTCCCTGACATGCAAAATAAAAGCAGCTGCTGCAACCTTGAGAAAATTCTCCAAAAATTATCTAGAAGGTAGAACCAGTATAAACCAGCTCGCTGAAAATCGAAAGCAATGGCCTCCTTCTTCAAAGATTTGATGTTATGAATGAAAAAGTGTGAAAAAGCAAGCCTTCTTGAGTGCTGATCTGAAAATATTATGAAAAACCAGCAAGTTATTCTCTTGAATCATGAAAATAAGAGTTTGAAGTTGCTGCTCTGTTTCTCCTTGAAGATACCTGCAAGAAAATAAAGAAAAATAAAACACAAAAGTGCTTTAAATATGCTTTGCATTGAGAAAAGAACTTTTTTTGCCCTAATTCCTCAAAACCCTAATTCAAGATTGTGCAATGAACTTAGACTTTGGTCTTCAACTTCAATTTTTGAAATTTCCAAAAATTTGACTAAGGCATGAGAAGTTGGGTGCCTTTTTTGAGGTATGCCATCCTTTTTTCCAAACTTAGCCAATTTTTCACCGTTTTCAACTTCTGTTCAATTTTTAACCCCGGTTTGACTCTGATTTCCGGCTTCCAGATTGATCCGGCAAACGATTTGAACGTTGCATCACAGAGCCTGATCGAATCTGACGACATTGTCTTGGAGACGTCATTTGCTAAAAACTTCATTTATCCCTTCAAATTGTCAAGTGCCTATCCTTGATAAGGGCGCCCATTTTCTCCAGAGTCAGTCAATTTCATGATCTTCAATTTTCTGCTTGTCTTCTGACCTTCAGATGAATCCACGATTCTGGGTGTTGTACTGATCAGAATGACTAGCTGACGGATTCACTGGATAGCTGAGATGATTCTGGAAGGGGTCCTCTGGATAACTCATCTCTAGAAATTGACTTCTAGTGGCTCAAAACCCTAGGCGCCCTTCTTGAAGTATGGCGCCCATAGCTTCTAGAGTTAGTTTTTTATTTTGGATTTTCACTATTGCTTCCAACTTCTGCCATTTCTCACACTTTTCTCCTATGTTCGTTTGGCGATATCTGATGATTGCTTGCTCTGACGGACGTGTTGATGGTTGCGTTGGACAGCTTGATCAAGTCTGACAAAGTCATGTTGGAGGTGCCTTTTGCAAATTCTATCATTAAACCTCTTAAAATCTTGGGCGCCCTTCTTCTTTAGGGGCGCCCATGTCTACCAATGTTAGAAAATTTTCATCCTTTTTCACTTCAAAGTTCTAAACACCTCTCATCATGGCCCCTATTTGATCTGACTTTGCCGGAAACTGAGTGATTTGACGAGCTGACAAAGACATCTGCTACGAAACTGGCCTGAAACTGAACAATGTTGCTTGGGAGAGCCAATCCTGATTCCATCATCTGGTGCCTTGAAAAACTAGGCGCCTATTCTCTTCAGGGGCACCCATGTTTAGCAGAGTTAGAAATTTTTATGCAATTTTCAACTTTCAACCTCGTTTGACGTGCTTTCCTTGTCTCGGTTGCCGAAAATCAAAAATATTCTAAGACATGAAGGTTTAGGCACCCAAACGAAGCAAGGGCGCCTGGTGTCTCCAGTGTTAGCCAAAATTTATCATTTTTCAACTTTTCCATCTTTTTCTCGCCTTTCTCCATTTCTCGTGCACGTTTTTCGTTGACAGCTTTTGCTTGATGCTTGAACATCTGATTCTGACACCTGGCAGCTGACTGACCTCCATTGATGACCTTGGATCTCCGAAACAATTTTTGAAAAAGGAGAATAGATCCAATAGAGTAAAACTGATCTTTTTGTGATTCTGACTGCGCCAGTCTGATGAGGAAGTATTTTAAGCCAATCAAAATCAGTCTTAACCCTAACGGCCAAACTTTCCATTTTTAGAAATTTTCTATTTTTAGAAAATTTTGCAAGTATCCATTTTGAAAGAAACTCAGAAAAAGTTTCTATTTTTAGAAAACTGCTAAAAATAGAAATTTTCCTAAATTTTAGGGTTGAAAAACTGAAATCTGGGTATGGTAGGTTTGATCATTTTGAACCGACCCAGATTGTCAGATTTTGAAAATTTCAAGGTTTTGAGCCCCATGCAGGACATGCAAACCCCCATTTTGACCTTTTCTGACAGATTTAACAGTATCTTGACTCAATTCTTCAAAATGCCTAAGTGTAGAAAAAATTTTAATTTTGGGGTACAACAAATGGCAGAATGGCCAGTACCAGGTGGCAAAAGCTAAGCTTCAAAAGCTTCAATGATGAATCCATGGCAGAAAAGGCTCGAAAAGATGCTCTGCGATGGAGGGGATTTTCAAAAGTGAAAAAAGCTGAAAATTGGCTGTCTAGAAAATGCGCACCTTGCTACCAAGGAGGCTATGTAGTTCATGCCTTAGTCATTCTTTCGACACCCGTACATGCGGCATGCTAGAGGTGTTTACTAGGATGCACGTGTCGTCAACAACAATGATCAAATCAGTAACGATGCATGACGAACGCGGAGCACAAGGAAATGAAGATTTTCAATGCAAATGATGAAACTGCACCTAAAAGGCACCCCTACTAGGAAAAGGCGCCCTTGAATCCAGAGGATCAAAGACAGTCATCAATTTTCACCAATGCAGTCATCCTCTTCGTGTTGCTATTGGCTTTCCAACACATCGTCAAGTGAGATCATCTGATCCAGCAGTCACCAACAAACGGAAGCAAAAACAAGGGATGTTGAAGGCACAAATCAATGGAAAATCAGTGCATAACAAGGCAAAAGCGCCCTTGAATCTAAGCCACCTAATGAATTTTTCAACAACTGCTTTCTAAAAGGCATCTGCTCAGCTCTCTCTCAACTTCACGATCAATCCAGTTGTACATCCACAAGACCTGTCACGCAATCAAAGGCAGAGATCAAGCAGAAGACACCTAAAGATGAAAGTTGAATGAAGAACATGGAGAAATTGGCTAAATGTTAAGGAAAGTGCCCCTACTGAGAAAAGGCACCCATCTTTTTGGGCAGTCAAATGCTGTCTGCAAGCTTAGGGACCTCGAGCATGACTTTCTTCGATAAGATCAATCTCAACAACGACATCGTCAGTGAAGACAACAGACAAATCAGACACCTGAGAACAAAGATCAAACTGGGATCATTCTTGAAGGTTTGCAACATGAAAATCATGAGTCAAAAGCCAAAAGCGCCCCTGTTGAAGAAAGGCGCCCTTGCTTTTGAAGGATTTAAACCTACCTTCACGATTGGTGAAGCCAGTCATCCTTTCCAGGACCGAGCTGGTTATCCATCCAACGTTTCAGCGAGATCATCAGACTCATCAGTCGGCAGTGATCTCAGATCCAAGTACGAAGGGTCAAAATGATAAAATTGAAGAACAATCAAGAAATGACTAAGTCTGAGAACAAAAGTGCCCTTGCTGAAGAAAGGCACCCTTGAAGTTGAGGCATCAGATTCAGTCTTTGAGCTTCGCAGCTCCCAGGCACACTTGATCAGGTTTGTCCTATCTCAGCAGTGAATCTATCAGCAACAACTTTAGATCAATGGAGCAACCGGAAACGAAGATTCAACAGAGGCACTTCAACATGAAAAAAGTGTTCAACACTCAAAAAAGACACCTAAAAGGTCAAAGCATGATTTGTTGACATAAGTTAGAGATTTTGAAGGCTTCTCATGTCTAAATGTCCCACAACCAGTGGAAATCAGGGTTTGGGAACTCCAAATCTGGCCAATTTACTCCTCAATCATTAGTTAGCGCCCATACTTGATGCATTCAAGCATCAATTAGTATATAATCAAGCATAGGTGTCCCAATTCATTATTTTATTTTGCAAGTTGAAGGCTAAAACAACAATTTGCTCTCCAAGACGTCTTTTCAAGATTTGACAGAGGGTTTTGACCATTCTTCGTATTTTTTGAAGATTAGTTGCACAGAAAGATAAATTCTCAGGGGTTGCATCCAAAGGCATATTTTTACAGAAGGGCAGCAAATAACTTCCAATCTTCCTCTTGTCTTCTTCCTCTCTTTTGTCTTAAACTTCTTGCATGCCACAGAAAATAGCAGGTTATCACAGATCTGACCAATTGGATATGATCAACACAGTTCTTCAGCAAAACCAATCTCTTGAAATTTTCTAGAATCAACAAACTTGTTGCCCCTATTTTTAGGGATTTTTCCAAAAAAGTCACAGATTCAAAAATCCAACGAACTGGGTTTGTTCAACATTGAAGCACGAACAAAACCCCCATGTCATATTTTCTCTGGAAAAATACTTCTCGGTAGGTGCTATTTTTAAGGGTTTTCAAAAATTGTTTGAACAAGGTCGTGTGCACAGTTGATCTTTAAGTTTTTCAGGATGCAGTTCTCCCAAGTATAATACAAGACCAAAACGGTCCTGTACCATGATTTCCTGAAAATAATAGACACGGACTTGCATCAAACGAACCCAGAGGTCAATTCAGAAAATTTGGAGGGCATGAACCAAATCACGCTACAAAACATCGAGCAATCCGAAGTGCTTGAGGTTGCATCAATCCCCATCACATTACAGAAAGTAGAGTTTGTAATTGCTTGCATTAAGCATTACAACCCTACCACACGAGAAATCCGATCGGTGGATGGGAGGGTGATTTGCAGCCTTAAACCAAAAGATGTCAAAAGGTGTTTTGCTATTCCACCATGTCTGAACAATGTGGTCATATCTGTGAAAGAATACGAAAGAGCATTCAAAGTGGCAAAGGATAAGTGTCAACAGAGAATGGCAGAAAAGTTGTTAAAAGTGAAAAAGACCAACTTACCAAAGAATGTTGGGCGAGGAGAATTTCGAGACGAGTATGCAATGATGATAACTCTACTCAATCAGATCACTGGACAGGAGGAGGGGAACAAATTTTAGTCGTGGATGCACTACATCATTGCTAAGATTGTCAACAACAGAGAGCATTACGATTGGGCCACCCTCATCAATGATACAGTCCACCCGCAAATGACTGGGTTCTTAGAGGCTCACAAGTTCCACATGTGCTCCTATCTTGTATACCTGATTGCCTTGCAAGGCCAGTTCAGAGCACTAAACAATATGGGAACCTTACGTGTTCAGAAGGTCCATGAATATTTTGTGCGGCTTGAGTTTACAAAAGCAGAACAACATTTCAAGCGACTAAATGACTTGTTCATTACGCACACCATAAGGGACCTCAACCATCAAATGCATGTACGTAAATCACCAGCAGCCAAGGAGGCAATGGTGGACTGGGCGGATTGGTTCATCCAATTCCCCACCTTCACCTACATACGTGTATATGGATACAACGGTCATCCTGCCATGATGCCCCACTACCCTTCAGATAGGGTAGTCTTCATGCAGTTCTTACAGCAGTTGGTCGAAGTTCATTCTCATCTACGCCTCAAAAAGAAGATAGCTATGAGCTTTCCTATCCAGATGGGACTCTACAGGTGTAAAATAGTAGCTGACGCCAAAATCATGTGCCAAGAGACAGTGAGACTCAATCTCAAAAATCTCATTGAGAGACGATCGTATGATCTGAGGGGCCTTTATGCAGCACACCTTGAACAACACTCATCACACAAGTCTTCCATGGAAGACTATTGGGTCAACTATGATGATGAGTTTGATGTACGAAGATGGAACTACAGCTGGTTTAGGCTCCCACAAATCGTTGACTTCATGTCAAAAGATGTGGAGGGCCTATCTGATGATGACGGGGAAGTTATTCTCCCCACATTCTTCATGGATCAAGTAGAATCAACCACTTGGAAATGTGGATTGGTATGCCAAGGAGAACACATCTATAGAGGAAAGAACAAGTAGGGTTGTCAGAAACAGTCAACTCTACTTGGACAGCAAGAGGACGAGGAAGGTAGTAATTCCCTACACAGAGCCGCCACCGGTTCAATCTTCACTACCTTCCACGTCAAGGAAGAAGGCCAGACGAAAGCAATGGAGTAACCCTCCCAAAGGGATGCGAATGTCAGAGCATACATGGGGAAGAACACAGATTGCTGATACAAATTAGCAAGAAGTATATGTGGAGACAGCCACAAACATGCTTGAGATAGTCATGGAAACCACTGTAGCTAAGCCGGTGATTGAGACAATCACAGCCGAAATAGAGCCCATAATAGAAGCAGTTGCAGCGGATACAGTGCCTGTGGTAGAGACAGAACCTCCTACTTCACCACCATCGCAAAAATCACAAGTCCCCATTGACTTTGACTCTCCACCACGAGACATCAATGCAACACAATCTCATTCATCAGGCATTCAGAGGCCTAGCATTACTCCTTCCAACGAGGCTAGTCGGAATTCAATCTGGCTTGAGGGTCTGCTAGGAAGGAAGAGAGAAAGGCCATCCTACCAGCTTAACTTCACAGAGTTTGATCATGTCCCTGAAGACATGCCAGCAAAGAAATTGAAGCAAGTTCATGTAGGAAGGAATGCAGCTAATGAATTTGTCATTAAGACAGCTGCCCCACCTGAGGACAGAAATATACAAGAGGTAGAGGTTGAAGACTTCACATTTTCGAAGGTCAACCTCGGTAAGACCACTTGTCAGGTGGCGACAAATCTTCTTGGAATTGCCTCGATGAGTGTTCGAGAAAGAATGGCTAAGGACAGAAGGGACAAAGCAGCCTTAAAGGCTAAGAACCAACAGTTGAGGATGTACATATCTAGCTTGAGGCACGGTACTCCAAACTTCTTTGCTTTGCCACGAGAGTTGCTGGACCTCCCCGTGGAGCAAAACCATCATCAGCTGATTACATATGGCAAACACTTGAGAAATCAAGTGGAGGAGTTTGTTGTCAAAGAACGGTGTATACTGGCAGAAATATACCAATTGAGGGACAAAGCACACAAGCTCCGCGCAGAGATTCAGCAGTCGGAACTAGAGACAGCAAAGAAGAGGCCTAGGGATGAAGTCACAGTCATAGATTTACAATTGGCGTACCAATCAGTTACCACTGCAAAGAACAAGCAACATCTCTTTGCTTGGAAAGAAAAACTGGCATACAAGGTGAAAGCCTATGATGCCAATTTTGTGGAACTGATCGAGTACCGACATATTGTGGCAAATATTATCAAACTCGCAAGAATGTTGGTAATATCTATCCCTTGCCTTTATCGGCACGAGGGAGGTGCGTACATTGAGCTAGGCACAATACAGAAACAATTCCAGGATGTCATTCGTTGCACATTTTTCGATGATCCTGATGGTTGCAAGTTGAGTAAGGTTGCAGCCATGTCCACCAAGTTGGATGACGCGGCTGCCAAGTGCATAAAATATCAGCAGCAACTTGCGAATGGTGAAGAGATGTTCAAACACCACGTCATCATCCTACAGAGCATTAATTGTCCAAAAGTTGAAGAAGTCAACGAATGGATAGAAGGGTTGTTGACTAGTGGAGCAGAAGTGTAAAGCACCCTACAAGGACATCCTACCCTCTAGAATAGCACTAATGGTGACAAGAGTTAACTTGATGCCTCATTCCGAGTTAACTCCATGTCCCACTGATCATGGATGTTAGATCCCACCAATTATGGATGTCTATTTCTAGATCTCCACTAATTGTGGATCTCTATTTTGGAGACACATTTTGTAATTTAAGTTTACTTGTAGTTTAGTTTCAGTCAACTGAAGTAGATTTCTAGTTGACTCTTTGTTTAGTTTTAGTTAACTGAAGTAGATTTCCAATTAACTGTTTGCTCACCTACATTTAGACATAGGAATAAATCTTGCTGATTGGCAAGAACTAATTGTTAACTCAAGGAGATTTTAGGGTTGCCTACTCCTTTGAGTTTATATAAATAAGAGCCTTGGGCTCATTATTTGTTAACTTTTATTTACTATGCAAAATTGATGTGCCATTGTTGCCAACAAGTTTGAAAGTGCATATATGTTCACTCTTGGATGAGAGTTAAATCGTTGATCGCAATTGTGTATGATTTTGTACCTTTGCTGTCCCAATTCTTTGTAATTCGTTGAGAAAGCTTGAAGAAGGAAATCAAAAGGCACATGTAGTTTGATCTGAAGGTTTGAGTTCTTCCAAACATCTTGTTTCTTATAACTTATTGTTTCAATCTTCCCCTTGGACAGGGGCTCCTCCTCCTTGGATATTTTGATATTGATAGTTATCTTTTGATGTTGTTTAATGAGTTGTCTTTCAGCTTACACTTTGGACAGGTGTCATCACCTCAAGAATCTTGTTAGCCAAATCATCGTACTTTGTTGTTTCTAGTGAGTTGTTTCCCAGCCTATACCTCAGACAAGGGTTCCTCCTCCTTGGCAAGTCTTAGATCCAACTTTCCGTAAAGAGTGTTTGCTTGCATAATACCTTATCCCAGCATAGATTTGAGAGTTCAGAGCCTCAGACATATTCTGAAGAGATGGTGGATTCAAGTGATCCAACCAACCCATTCCAACTCCTATGCCCTCATGCTCTATTTATCTTCAGGAGATAGGATAGATTAAAAGCTAGTTTAGTTGTAGTTAAAATTTGCAAAAACCAAAGAAAACCTTAGCTGCAACGCATTGTGTTTATGCACCCTTGTGTCCTGCCACTGAGTAAAAAAGATAGGAACCTTAGTTTACTGTACTTTTTACGCAATACAATCAGCAAAGAGAGATCTTCCTCTCTATAATTTGAAGAGCAGTACTAAAACACTTGCAATAGCTGTCAGTTTCCAATAAGCACTCCAAAGGTGCTAATTGAAACGCCAACAAAATCAAACTAACAGGCACTTCCAATACAGAAATTAAAGCAAACAATTCCTGGATTATACTAAATATAAACTCTAAGGGTTGCAAATTGTAGTGATCAATTATCGGTATATTGTAAGGCACTCGGCCAATAATGTAACACATGAAAAAAAACACCCAACCAAGACGAAACACAAAGATATTTCCTTTGTAATCAAAGATAATGACAACACTGCAATAAGATTGCTCAAATTGGGAAAATAACCACCTCGCTCACAAGATTAACAATTCAAACATATGAATTCATGTGCTTAGGAACAAAATCAAGGAGTACAGAACAAAACATCAATCTCCAATACAATTCAATAATGATTGCTAGCAAGGAATGCGAAAAGAGGTACACATCTAAGTGATACCAATGAATGAATGTTTCAATGAACAGAATGAACACAACTCATAGAATAATAATGTGTGTCCATTGTCTTGACTACCCACAACGACTCTCTAAAGGTGTGTAGGCTCCCAATCCACAAATGATGCATAGACAAATGCTAAGGATAGAGTGCGATGAAATGTTTGACCCAGATAGTTTC
This sequence comes from Sequoiadendron giganteum, assembly GCA_007115665.2. Lineage (NCBI taxonomy): Eukaryota > Viridiplantae > Streptophyta > Pinopsida > Cupressales > Cupressaceae > Sequoiadendron > Sequoiadendron giganteum. Next base: position 601,393,503 of record CM021106.1, on the reverse strand, counting down.
GTTGTTGTGCTGGTCTTCATAGGTTCGATGCTTCCTACAGTCCGCTGAGATGCTCTATTTTGGATTAACACAACTCATAGAATAATAATGTGCGAGTCCATTGTCTTGACTACCCACAACGGCTCTCTGAAGGTGTGTAGGCTCCCAATCCACAAATGATCCTAGACAAATGCTAAGGATAGAGTGCGATGAAATGTTTGACCCAGATAGTTTCGTTGTTGTGTTGGTCTTCATAGGTTCGATGCTTCCTACAGTCCACCGAGATGCTCAATTTTGGATTTCGTTGATTAATGGATGTGTGTTGTATTGCGTGAAACTTCTTGAAGCTTTGTGCGAATCGTTGGAAGTTTGGTGCCTGTTGAAGCTTGGAGTCGCCTGACGAAGGATGTCGGAACTCCCAAAAGGTGGCGCTGCCTATGGCTTTGCCACTATGAATCGCCCAAACACCTATCTCCTCCCGCCAACCTAAAGACACAATGAATTCGCCTTAGAATAGGAAAATACGGAATGAGTGGAGGAGACAAATCTGCAAGCAGAGGGCTACGTCCCTACCTGTAATGGATTGATAAGGGAGTATGGTCCTTTATCAAATCAGCTAGATTTTCATCCAAATTCGTCATGCTCAATAATGTCAATAGATTCAACATAAATAGTCGCCTTCCAAGAGGTCGACCTCAGCTAAGACTGAATTTAAATATTATTTTTTTAATAATTTAAATTTATTATTTAATTTTACTATTTAATTATTATTTTTAAAAATTCAGATAGTGTTTAAAAACACTTTTCTTTCCTGCCAAGCCGGCTAGGGCCCTTTTAATGAGCGGGCACATGACAATCCTCCCTGCCTATATGTTGCTTGCTCTCAAGCAACTTCAATTTTGGTTGTTTGGCGACCTCAGCTCCTTCCCTGGTTTCTCCATCTTCTTGGCTGAAACTTCCCTAGGGCTTTGTTTGGAGAGACCTCGAAGAATGACCTCTTTCCCATTAGATTTGAACTTCAATTCTAAGGTTTGGTAGTTTGTCAAGTACTCCCCAAGCGAGTGTAACCATTGTACTCTTAGGACCACATCTGCCTCACCAATGTTGACTATGTAGAGAAAATCCTATATTTTGTGTCTTCCAAGAGTCAACTCCATTTGTTGGATCCAGTGGGTGCATGAAATAGAATAACCATCTGCAACTGTTGCATTGAATCCTTAAAAGCTTACGGCCTTTAGACCCATCTTAGCCACTAGCCCCTCATCAATGAAATTATGGGTGGCTCCACTATCTATCAATACTATTACCCTTTGTCCCTGTAAATCTCCCCTAGTACGTAGGGAATGATACCTTGGTGCTCCTGAAAGTGTTGCAAGAGTACATCATGGATATCCTTCTTCCCATGTCACCCCATGCTCATCCTCCTTAGTAATGCCCTCGGGTTCATCTTCTCCTTCATCATCAAGGGCTACCTCAATGTAGTAGATGTGTCCTTTTCCCAAACACTTGTGACCTTTTCTCCAAGGCTCCTTACAAGAGTAGCATAACCCTTTCCTCCAAAGCTCATTCTTCGACACGTCTATCTTGCTAGACCTTGGTGGTAAGGTTGTTGGTTGAGGAGTAATTTCGTGAGGAAGCTTCTTGGTCAGGATGGGAGGTGCCTTGTTCGAGTGTAATCCACCCTTAGTTGATGAATCTTCCAAGTTCAAGGCTCTCCTAATGGCATCTTGTAGTGAGCTCGGATACAACGCCTTCACCAAACCTCTAAGGGGTTCAGATAGGCCTTCAACAAAGAGGACTATAAGCCTTCTTTCCGTCACATCTAGGACCAAACTGTCAATCTCTCAAAAGTTAACAACATAGTTCTCCACATTACCTTCTTGCTTCAACTTGTTAGTTCCCAAAAGTGAATTTTTGGATCCTTCCTATTGAATCTCTCTGTCAATCTTTGACTGAATTCTTCCAATGTTTTGATGGAGTTGTGGCCTTGTGTCACCATGTCGTGTTACCACCATTCATGGGCCAAACCTTCAAGATGTAAGGTTGCAAACTTGATGGCCTCTTCTTCGTACATGGGATTCAAGGAGAAATATGTATCTAATTTTTGCAACCAAGCCCTTGCCCATGAGTTCCATGAACCATCAAAAACTGGGATGGTGATTTTGCCCAAGCGATGTTGGATGTCCTTCCTATCTTCGTACCTTCTCCGCCTATGCCCTCTTTTGCTCTTCATGTGATGGAATTAGGTGAAAGTCAAATCTTTGCGAATAGCTGCACTTAGAGCATGGTATTCGTTATGCAATCTGGCAATTTCGCCTTCTCTTTAGGTGGTATTTCTAGTTCATTTTCTACCCCTTGGTCCAAGAATTTGGCCTTGAAGAACTTCATGGAGGCTGTCGATTTTATTGCACCTGAGTTGCTGCTCTTAGGACCATTCTGCGCTACTTTACCAACACCCAATTGCTGGTTCAACCCTCTCAATAGTTGGACCATTTCCTCCATGATCTCCTTCATACTATATTGTAACTCCCTAGACTCTTTGACAAACTCTTGTCCATCATCTTCCTTCTCACGCATAGCATTCTTCTTCTCTCTGAGATGGTATCTCAAATCTCGGTCGCTCATGAAAAAGTACACAAGCTAGCATGAGGCCAAGCTCTGATACCACTGTAATATGCCTGCTCAAATCAGACTAACAAGCACTTCCCATACAGAAATTAAAGCAAACAATTCTTGGATTTTACTGAATATAAACTCCAAGGGTTGCAAATTGTAGTTATCAATTATCAATATATTGTAAGGTGCTCAGCCAATAATGTAACACAAGAGACACTAAAAAAAACACCCAGCTAGGATGGAACATAGAGATATTTCCTTTGTAATCAAAGATAATGACAACACTGCAATAAGCTTGCTCAAATCGGGAAAATGACAACAACCTTGCTCACAGGATTAACATTTCAATATTCACACATATGACATTCATGTGCTCGGGAATCAAATCAAGGAATACAAAACGGAACATCAGTCTCCAATACAATTCAATAATGATTGTTGGCAAGGAATACGAATAGAGGTACAGATTTGAGTGATACCAATGACCGAATGTTTCAATGAACAGAATGAACACAACTCAGAGAATAATAATGTGTGAGTCCATTGTCTTGACTACCCGCAATGACGCTCTGAAGGTGTGGCTCCCAATCCGCAAATGATGCATAGACAAACGCTCAGGATAGAGTGCGATGAAATGTCTGACCCAAATAGTTTCGTTGTTGTGTTGGTCTTCACAAGCCCAATGCTTGCCACAATTTGCCAAGATGCTCAATTTGGGATTTCGCTGATCAGTGGATGCGTGTAGTATTGCGTGAAACTTCCTAAAAGATAGCGTCATGTGAATCATTAGAAGTTTTCTACCTGCCAAATCTTGGAGTCATCTGATGAAGGATGTTGGGACTCCCAAAAGGTGTCGCAGCCTATGGCTTTGCCACAATGAATCGCCCAAACGCCTATCTCCTCCCGCCAACCTAAAGACACAATGAATTCGCATTAGAACAGAAAAATACATAATGAGTGGAGGAGACGAATCTGGAGGCAAAGGGCTACGTCCCTACCTATAGTGGATCGATAAGGGGGTATCGTCCCTTATCCAATCGGTCAAATTTTCATCCAAATTCGTCATGCTCAATAATGTCAACAAATTCAACATAAATAATCACCTTCCAAGAGGTCGGCCTCAGCTAAGACTAAATTTAAATATTATTTTTTTAATAATTTAAATTTATTATTTAATTATTATTTTTAAAAATCCAGAGTGTTAAAAAACACTTTTCTTTCCCGCCAAGACGACTAGGGCCCTTTTAAAGAGCGAGGACATGACAGCCTTAAGTCAGAAAGCTCTTATAACATATCAAAAATCATTGTAGAAGATGACTCCGTGCTAATTATCAACGTAATGATTGGAGAGGAAGCCTCAAGCTGGACATTAGCTAATATTCTTAAGGAAGCACAAAGGTTGATTTCTTCCTTCAATAATATTCTTAACAAGGCACGAAAGCTAGCTTATTCCTCTAGCTCCATCTCTTTCCATCATTGCTCTTGAGAGGTGAACAAAACCCCAGACCTACTAGCTCATGTCAAGATGGCTATGGAGATTTTTATGAGCATAGCTAGCTCCTTAGTAAGTGAATGCATGACACTGGGAGACCTACTCATTAAGGAAAGGCCACTCAAAAGCTACACCTAACGTTGATTTAATCCCTCTACCATCTAAGGGGATGATGATGCTGCATCCACATTTAATAAATAAAGATAAGGATGATATGACAAACATTAGACTTTGTGGGTTTGTTTTTTTCTAGGTGCCATTTTTTGCATCAGAAAATGCAATTGATTGTTCTAGTGGCATGATGTATCATAATATTAAGATGAAAGAAATATAGAGCCAAGAGAGGAGCAACACCTCTCAATGGGCCTCTCTCAACTAAAGACTCCACTCAATTATTTCTCATTGTTGAAAAATCAGACTTGAAGCTGGTGAAAAGCCTACAAGAGGAGGAAAAATAGACACCTAGCAATGGGGTGAAGAGAACGAATTGCTTTGTTGCAAATACCTTTTTGTTCGATTTAACCAGCAAGATCCCGCAAAAGGATCTCTACATCTTAACCACGGATGTCTTGCTTGGAGAAAGCTTTATGTCAAATCAGGAGAATTGCATCCTGATATCAGAAGCTGCTTAGACATATTATGGCCATTCAAATATAGATAAGACTATGGAAAATACGTGGGATGTAGTCAGCAAAGTGTCTACTGTCAAAAGAAGAACATCTCTCAGCTAAGGTTTCTACCCTAGCAAAGAATTTCAAAGCTTTGAAAGTACAATTGTTTGGCCTTCCTTGATTTTGACAATTCCAAACACATTCTCATCAATGAGGAGGGTGAACATCAGCTACTAAGTGATCTTTCTTCGAGCTAGGCAAGATTTGGAGCTGCACACTGCTTTTGTTGTATCCACATGATCCATAAACAAGGTGGATATTCAACACCATGTTTCACCAACACAAATCCTTTTCAACCTTAACGTAGATTGATTAAATAAGTTGCTATTCAAATATAGAACAGTCCCTATGGTACCATGTTTGGCAATGTTAGTGTTTACTTAAGAACATAATAAGAGACATAAACAGCTTGACCTAGAGAAATCAACATGAGTGAAAACTCCAAAAAGATGACTGTTAAACTCCTCAAGTCACTATCTCAAGAAATGTTATGAATGGTTTACAGCCTTTTCAGGGCCTTCCTGGACACTCTCTCCCAAGAATAGTAATCTCTAAACACTACACATCTCCTCAATTTTCTATAACACTTTCTCAGTCACATTAATACTTCATCATGAATCATTAGCTGAAGGAACAATAACTTCACTCAACAAAATTTGTCTTTTTGTTCAATTTGGGACAAATTTGACAGTAGTCGAACTCATCCCAGTTAACTATCTCTACACAAGATGAGTTTGACTATAAGCAAACCTATTAGACATGTTCAACAACAGCCGAACACATCACCTATGCTCTATTCTTTGTTTGGCCTGAATAACTTGAGCATTCAAATCACTCAATGCACATTTGTCTTTTTTTTTGTCCTAACAATAAAAAATTATACAACTCAATTTTCAATTAATTTCTTGCATGAGTCATTTTAGAAGTGAGAACTACAAGAATGAGTTTTGAAATCATTATGTGACCAAGTTAGCTGATTACACTAATTTTACTGATCAATCTTCAAATCACCCCCCAAAGGAAAATATGGATTTGAAGAACATTTTGAAAGGGCCTTTCCAACCTCTCTCAGATTAAAGATGCCTAGGGATGGATGAGGATTTGGCATGAAGAATTAATTATATCCTCACACTATGAGATGATACAGTTGAGTGAAATAAAAGGAGAGAGCCCCTCCTTGACAACCTTAGAGGCAAAAAACCTCTTGTTGACCTTCACTTTGAAATTCACCCACATAAATGAAATCAAACTAGCGGAGGGGGTGGAGGAAGAGCAGCAAGGAGGCAAGAGAAAGGTGCAAAGCAAAGCCCATGGAAATCCGCACAACTGTCAGGAGGTAAAGGATGTGGAACGTAAGGTGGTAGATCTCATGGAGGGCATGGCAACAAGGCCAAACACAAGCTCAAGGTGGAATGCTCAAGTTGAACTAGATGAAAATCCTTGGGCTGCTTGAGGACCCACCTCACTATTGGTTCTGCTTTTTGTCTTCTATTATGTAGTTGTTTCATTATGTCTACCATGGTTTATTTCACATGCTTTGATATTGTCATTGCCGATATTTTGATGATTTTTCTAGTATAACTTGATCAACCAACATGTGTTGTAACCTTTCTTATAGTTGTATGGTGGTTGAGCCATGTGTCCAAGATTTTAAAGCCCATAGGAGCACTTATGCGCAAAGGTCCCAAATGAAATCCCTAATTTATCTATTAAAAAAATTGAAACCAAATTCTAGCAAAACTAAGTACAGAACCCAATCAAGGTCCAACTCCAAATACAATCAAGGTTCAACCAAAGTCTTGACCCAACCTTGTGGTGTGGTCCCAAATGAAATCCCTAATTTATCTATCCAAAACTTTGATACCAAATTCACCAAATTCTAGCGAAATTGAATACAAAACCAATCAAGGTCTGACTACAAGTACACTCAAGGTTCAACCAAGGTCTTGCCCCAACCTTGTGGTGTGGATACAGCCTGGGTACAATCAGACATGCTAGGACTGAATCTAAACAACCAAAGTAGGAGCCTTGGAGAACCCACTTCATACCAAAATATATTAAAAAACAGAAGACCCTAGCTAATGCTAAAAAGTGATTTCAAAGTCACTAACAGTACACAAAACAAAAGCAAAAATATGTACCTACTTCTTACTCCTTGCCCAAAACTCTATATCTACTCATTGCTCAAGGCTACAAGTGTTTTTTGTATTCAAATAATGTTCCCTTGCTATTCCTACCCCTCAAGAACTGCTTGACAGGTGTCAAGAAGATTAAGGAGTTCGCATCAAGGACCAACATCATTCAAGGATAAAAAAAATTGGGTTTTTTGTAATTTTTTTAATTTATTTCCAAACTCAACAAGAGCTTAAAAAAAGATATGTTGTCATTTTTAATCTCTTGTTCAAATTTTAAAAAATTAATGATACCTTAGGTTATGTAATTTTTTTTTCCTTGTATATTTTAAAACATGTGAATATAAGTATAGTCTAGAATGGCTAGGAGTTCTAGCTTTGTGGACCAAAAGTTGGGTAGGGCTTTCAATTCACTACCATGGTAAAAATAAAAATGATTGAGCAGCTTGTTGGAAGTAGGGTTTACCTTTGATGTTATAATGAGTGCCAAAACGAATATTGTAGCTCTTACAGTTGGGTTAAAGCCTGCTTGTGCGTGATTGGTCATAATATGCAGCCTTTTTTTTTTTGTGCTTGTTTGCTTTCTTATTTGTTTTTGTTTTGTGGTTTGATTTGCAAGATAGATGAGATAGACAAATAACAACAATACAGCCAATATAAAAATGTGCAATATAAAGAACTGAATCAACCTTTTCGGAAATGACCATGAACTGAAAACTGTTCCAGATTTATGACAGTCATAATAATTTGTACAGCCAGGTTTTTACAACATATTAATGATCATAAATAACTAAATATGGCATTTATGACATACCCATAAGCAGCTCTTGAAAAATCTGGAAATTCTGGACTAAGACCAGCAACCTGGCAATGCAATGAAATTCTGATATCTCCACAAAACCCTGCTGGTTCCACCTCCCAACTATTGCTGAGTGTTCCTCCAACCTAGACACCTCAAAAACCCCCGATAAACAGCTCCAAAACTAGGCACTAGGGTTTCCTAAGCCACACGCCCTCCTAGGAAGTGTATGGCCAGCATAAATGGTCTTTAAAAAAATCTGAATATTGAGCCTTCAACCTGTTGTTTGTACCTCCTAGATATGCTCTCAATTTTTTGATATGAAACCCTCTAAAAACTTAGCAAAAACTGAAAGATGAAGCTCCCGAATGACCCCTGAATGAAGTCACCTGTAAAAATCCACCACAACTGATCTCTCACAATTGAAGTGGATGATCCCTATAAGGGTTATCGTCCTTACAAAGCAGCTGGTTCAACCTGAGTGTTCTCCTCAAAATAATTTCCAAGCATAAGTTTCAAATGAGTTCACAAAGAGCATTTTATATTTTCCTCCAAAACCCACGCCCCTCTTGGAGAAATAAAAGTACTTTATTTAATTTTCAATTCCCCCTTATGTCTCCCACTTGGGCATCCCATTTAATGAGGCTAAAATATTTACCTTTTTAAAACTCTCCCTTATGTCTCCTCAAAAAGTCACCTTTTAAAATATTAAAATAACGTAGAGTAAAATATTTAATTTAACTTTACAATATTAACGTTATTTTAAAATAAATCCCCTGTGCCCTAAAAATCACTAAATAAACATTAGATACCATAACTAAGCGTCTTGAGGGAAAATCAACATGAAAAAACTAAGTCGGCATTGAGGAGGTGGCTTACTAAAAAAAGTAAGTATTGGGCCAGATGCCCGAAAATGCTCCGGAAAGTGTCAAAAAGATACTCCTATAATCCGGAACACATCACCAAGAGCTAAAGAGTCCCCTAACCAATCCATATAATCCTATGAGAATCCGAGGAATAGGCTAATCCTAATAATCATTAACATAGCTTAGGAAGGGGACATTAAATTGGTCGCCAAAGAATCAAAACTTGTGATTGGCTAACCAAACAAGTAGTACCAAAGGGGCAAGTTCATACTTTATCAGAGTTGGAGATGAGAGAACACCTCTAAAGTGGTAAAAGGTATGAAGTATCCCCAGTTGCCAAATTTTTTTTAACGTTGTGGGATGAATTCTTCAAAATCTCCAATCCCTAACTCTTCATAACTTCCTTCACATATCCTTTTAGAGTTGAAGATGAGAAGGTATCCTTATCTATTTTCTTTAAGCCTGAAGAATGCCATACTCCTGCTCCCCTATCCCCAACAAATGGCATGGGTCATGAGGCATCCTCGACCCTTGAACCCCAAAACTCTGAAACTCTCACATTTTGCCTTATTCACTTCCACCTACCTCCCTACACATCCTAGGCTACCATTAATGACAAAATTTGACAATGCAACTACTCAAAGGCAATTTTCCCGTCCAAAACTAGTTGTCACTCTCAAGGGCGCAAATTCACATGTATTTCTAGAAGTGGAGGATAGGAATGCCATGCCACATTAATGTGGTGATTGTGTTTCTGACATGAATGATTTCCACACATGCTCATGGCCACCCTTTCAATGGATTTCATCAGATCTCATCTTCATCCACATGCAACATTGATGACATCCATTCCTCAGCCAATTTCCAAAAGGATCTAGTGAATAAGCAAAGTGTTGCATATGCTAGTTCTTCTTCCAAAACAAAGGGTCATTTTTCTATTTTCATGCGACAACAACACAAAGCAAGATCTAGGGTTTCAATCCTTGCATGTCCAAGAAGAGGTAGCTAGTTTGTAGCCAATGTAATTGGATGTCTCCTTGGCCAATTGTAGCTTAGGGTTTTCTCTCATCATATTTGATAGAGTGAATCTAATAAGAACTTGACAAGTGTCGCAGTAATTTAATGCATTACAGATTAGCATTCCTAATTGTCTTTCCCTTATAGCATGTGGATTTCTAAAAGTTTGGAGACAGAATATTAAGCATATCTTGTTATTAATATCATATCTCTTTTGTTAGTGTTGTTTTGTTTCTTTTGGTTTACTGCAACTCTATAACCCAACATAAGGCACCAGTATTGGGATTGTTGACCCTCCATGCACTATAAAAATGAACAAAATCATTCATCAATATGTACTTTATGATTTAGTGTTATACCCAAGAAAAAATCTTTGGTGAGTCTTAATAGTTTTCATCTTGACAACTCATGTCCTACATATTTGTATCAGCTCAATAGAGGTTATAGAAGTAGGTTAGTCTTTGATCTAGTGACAGAATTGGGGTCAAAGCATACATCTAGATACTATAGAATTTTTTTATGTTGTATATCTTCAATTGAGATTAGACATGTTAAATATTACCTCTAGGAATACCCTCCTAAGTCTAGCTGAGCCCAAAGTGAAGGAAAGATTATCCACTCTCCGAAATTGGGCTATCATCACTCACTCTTTGTTGATGAACAATTCTATCCACCTTCAAGAATCACATATCACTAGCCTTGAAGAGGATTAATTACTCTAGAATTGTAAGCAGCAATTTCAGGACGCAACAATATTTTGAAACCATACCAGTGGGAAATAGTGAGGGAGACAAATGAGGAACCTACAAGATATACAAGCCCTAGCTATGGAAAGATACCCAACACCTTACCAACCAAGGAAAGAAAACTGTAGATACTTCATTCCAACACATAACAGATTCATGGGCCAAGATGAGGATGTCTATCATTTTGATAGATGGAAAGATTGCAAAAACAGGCCCCTAATTAATGTCATTGTACTATGCCCTAAAGGGACAATGATTTTTACAGAAATTGATTGTGAGGACAAGTAAAGGATGCAAACTTCATTGCCAACATCTTCATAGACTATATTCTATTGTCCAAGTCATCATGGATGATGCTAACAATTGCAAAGTGGCGAGATTGTTGATTTGGATGCAGTATGGACACATCTTTGGGACGCCATTTATCATTCACTTGCTCATCTTCAGCTATAGTGAGGGATCTCGTGCTTTTCTCAACCTTGTTACAACCATATATTTTGTCCTTTTATGACTATTTAATCAAGACTATTAGAACATAGAGAAATGTCTTAAGTATTATCTACAAGGTTACCCCTACAATTGTCTAAGGTTTATAACCCACACAAATCACTATCTTCATATCTAGGAGCAGTTATTCCTACAATATAGTGAGAATCCTTTAAAAACATGAATAATTAGAATAGTTAGAATCCTTTCAAATTTTGGGCTTCCTCAGTACATCCTTTTGTTTGTTATTATTATTAAAGTCAATTCCTTTATTTACCCACTTCCTTTATAGTACCTTTCAAATGGTAGGTTGATAAAATTATGAGCTCAAACACTCTTATCAATCTCCAAAATATTCTAAACTCAGAACCTTGTGCAATAAATTGTCATCATAGACAACTGTAAAACTTATTTCTTAATGAAAACATCAATGAAAATATATTTTACCTACCTAACTTGTTCCTGAGTTCCAGTTATTTGCCTTAGTCTTACACCAATCTGCCTTTCACAGGTCTTCAATTCCTACACACAAAAATTTCTAACATTAGGATAAGATCCAAGCCAAATAGCATAAGGTTTACACTATTCTTGATGTTAGATATCCTAAAACAAAGTGAAAGTTGATCCTCTCATTTGTTGATTAACATATAAGTCAACCATTTTTCAATAGACAAAGGCTATTATGAACAACCAAATAAAATATTCAACAATATTCCTTAACAAAAGCTTGACTGAAAAAGGGTTGCAACACATATAATGCATAGAAAGGTAGTATAAGTTGCTTAGACTCTATATGTACTTAGTATCTAATTTTTAAATTTGGTAACTTATTTCAATTCAAGCCTACAAACGAATCCCACACATTATGCAAAAGGCGACAAACAAAAAGAGTTTGAAGCCATGTTCACAACTAAGAATTTCTTGGACCAATTTAAGTGAGATTCCCAAATAGGTAAAAAACTTGGTACAATAGAACAAGATTAGTTGTATAAATGAGGGAATTCATTTCCCAATGCTTATGAACTACTAAGAATAGAAGCAAAAATCTTCAAAAAAGCACAATTTATTGTTTGCTAGAAAAAAATCCTGATTCTTCCTTTGAAAAGTGTGTTTTTTTCTAATTTAACGGTCAATCACTTTTTTGACTGATTCACTCATGATAAATCAGTCTGAAAAAAAATGCAAATTTTTCATAAAAAATTACAATTTTTGCCAATAAATCGCAATTTTATCAGCATAATACCCTTTTCTGTGGAATTTCCTGTCATTTTTGTCTGATTTTTTCATGTTTTCACATTTGCTTTTTTCATATTTCAGAGCACATTTTTCAAACATTTTCTTTGAACTTGAAAGTGCATTTAAAAGGGTTTTGGATTAGTGTTAGGGCATTGCAAAGCATAAAAATAAATTCCCTAACCCTAATCCAAAATCCTACACCTTTTCTGCAGTATATAATCAGTGGTAAGAATATTTTATACAAGATATGTTGACAGTTGATCTTGAAAAACCCATCCAACCCTCCCATTTTCCTCACATAGCATTTGCACTATCCTATGCAAAACAAAAATAAACTTTCTACAGTAGCTGCAGAATGGCAAAACAACTTCCCTCAGCTGCTCCAGGAGGTTGTTTTTCTGTCAAGCAGCTGCTATTAGTTGTTGGTTGCTTCCCACAGCTTCTACAACAGGTGGTTTTGTTGTCTCACAGCTGCTATAGGCTGTTTGTTGCTTCTGGCAGTTGCTGCAAGAAGTTGTGTTGTTATTCTGCAACTATTGTCCATTAAGGTTGGCGTCTTTAATATTTAGCATTTGTGTAACACTATAAATGTTTATTTCTTGTAAGATATTAAAAGCATTTTTAGGGTATCTAATATATAATAGCAACAAAAAAATTGATTCTTAAGCCTCTCTATAGTGCACCAAACATAGCATTCAACAAGATTACCCTCTTGTATCAAAACCTAATGGAGCTCCATCATCAAGGATTGCAGCCCCCTTAGTGGATTGTACTTCATAACAGCTAACTTCATTGACTCCATCCACTTTATGCTATTTTGTATTCTGTACTTCATAAGTTGACCTTTACATTTTGTAGCTTGCAATTGACTTTGAGGTTTGACTTTGAACTTTGAAGTCAAAATATGTAGTAATGCACTATGCACTGAGCACAGTAGTCAATAATCTAAATATTGATAAGAAAAATCCATATTAGTGTACACTCTCTTTAACATTCACTCTTTCACCCTATCCAATTAAGATGGCTTTAAATATTAGAAAAACTCAGTTATTTCTCTTTCTTTGTAAATTTTTTGGATTCGTGATTAAATCCCAATAAACGAGAAGAATCTTTATCTTTTAGTTTGCTGAGTTATTCCTGAGAAAGATTTTTGATTGTATGCTACTACTTACTAAGTACACATTTTTAGAGAAATAATAAATATAAATGATGCAGGCAATGGTATCAATATTCAATTCTCCCTACAAACATGGAGTGTAATGTAATATTTGTTCTAATGGGTTAAGTGCTCAACCATTGAAAACGAGTTTTCCAAAATAGGAAAGAAATACACCGTAGACATTTCAATGACTAACTGAATTGTAACCTCTCTCATATTTATCACCACCTTCCAATCCATATTGTCCCTAAACATTAACATCATCATCAACAATTTCTTTGGAAGCCTTCTTACTTAGCTCATACGGTGAAACTGAAATTGTAACTTCTTAGGTCTCTAAACCTTGTCTTGAGGATCTTATTTAGGTTGGAAGATTATTTGCAATGAGAGCAAACATTCACAATGAATTATGTCACAAATGGAAAGATTACTGTTGTTCTCTACAAGATGCAGCTTTTCTAACATTTATTTCACCAATGAGGAAGGATTTCAAAATTTTCCCTTCAAATTCATATTTCCTATATATTAAGTTTCGGTGGGCATGTTCAAAGAAATGAAGGGCATATTCATTTAGTAATGCAGTTCTACTGCTACCTAACATGATAAAATGTCATGACAGTGACGTATTAAACAAATTATTTATGAAGTTGATGAAATAGTGTTGATGCATATAGACGTGAACGTCATGTTAGAAAAACACACAAGCTGTACATCGGAATCTTATGACAGGAAAACCTTATCAAAGGCTACCAATGAGTCTCAAACAAAGTTTTGAAGGAGTTTCTAAAAGCCACAATAAATATTAAAGAATCCACAATATCACTAGAAAGATTTGTCCTCAAACAGAGATAATCAAACATAGATGTGCATCACACTCATCTTTTAATGCAATACAGTAGAACTTGATGATGGCACCTTACAATGTCTCCTCTATAAAATAGTTATCTATGCTCTTTGTGGATGTTTACTATAAAATAGTTGTGTATGCTCTTTGTTGATGTTTATTGCTATCTCTACTTGATTGATTATTACAAAGCAAACAATAAGTAGATACGAGAACAATACACAACAGAAATTCAGAAAGATGTGTCCATATATTCATCCAAAGACTTTTACAAAATGTTCCAAAAATCCAATGCATGTGGTCCCCGATCATGTGTACAATTAGAAAGATATGAGATGGCTAATAGTGGTTAAGGACTACCAACCGTCGGCAAATTTCGACTATCAGGAACTAACCTTGCCGATTACAATAAAGCTAATATGATTATTTACGGACTACATTAACACCCACCCCCCCCCCCCCCCCCAAAAAAAAAAAAAAGAAAAAGAAATTTATCTTCTAGATGACTGACAAACAAAATTGGGAGGCAAAACAACAAAACTGAGTATCTACCTATTGGTTGACAGATTTGTCTTTGAAAGATTAACTCAATATGACTCTATAGTGCCCAAAAATAAAGACAAATGAGCAACAAACAGTTGGAGAGATCACCCTTTCATTGGTGATCTTCCTCTAAATTTTGATGAGGTACAACTCCCTCTAATGATATAGCTAATCTTCAAGGGTATGCTTTTGACCAGAAATTAGAAAAAAGGCAAACTAACATTGGTTCATAGCTATGAAACCAATGCAATAAGGCATGAGACAAGTAGTACTAATACTTCGACACAAAGATGAAATATTAGTATCATATTAAACGGTCATTCCAATGAGGCTCACCCAATTCCAAAAGAGAATAAATGTAACATAAAGAAGCATCCAATTCACAAAGGAAAGAACGGCCACACACTTATCTAAGTTCAAAGACTTATGCGTTAACATTAACATTACATCCGAACCTCGATTTCTCACAGACAATGAATAACTTCCAAACCAGTGAGTCAAAAGTGATCCCCCCTTTCTACTTTCCCTTACATCATAATGCAATTAGAATCCAAAGTTCAAACCCTTCCAAAGCCCTTTGATTACATATTTATAGATTCCTTTTCTTGAGTCTTTTCAGTTATTGTAACTGCCATCTTTCAAGTTATTGTAACTGCCATCTTTCAAGTGGGAGTTTCATAAATTATTTCCCAAATTCTTTCTTAGTGGAACTTTACAAGTATTTATGACTTTTTTAAGAAAGTCATAATTACATTACACATATCAACTCGATTTTGATGGGTTAATGTGTCACCGCTCCATTTGTGAAAGACTCATGGCTCCATCGTACATTTGAACAATTTGTAGCTCTCAATCCATGCATTCAATTACGCATTCATTTGATCCTTATGCGTGCGAGGAAATTTAATTGAAAGATTTGCATCAAAACCGATGCTCATTTAATCTAAATTCTAGCAATTCGATCACATTGTTTGTTGTGTTAATTTAATTCACAGTATCCAACGGCATCCTTGCACACTACTTGCTGCTTATTAAATCTCCCATTGCATATCTCGCGGATATGGCAACCATTTCTTTCCTTTATAAATTAAGAGGAGTTGCCTTCAATTCTTCACATCTCAGTTTCATTCTCAAAATGTCGGGCACTTCAAGCGATGCATCTTTGAAAGGTGATTTTCTCACAATTGAAGGTGTTGAGTGCAGCTCTGTAAGATGGCTGGTGGCCGACCAACTAAGGGCGATTTTCCTCATCCAAAACGATGTTGAAGGAGTAATAAGGAGAATCATAGTAGAGAATTTCCTAGAACAAGTCCATGTCCGTAACTCTACACTCCTGGAGCGTTTTATGTATAACATCATCCGAACATTTGGAAAGCTAGAATGGCGTGCCAAAGTTGTTGAAAGACTGGTGAGGCTAGCATACATAGCCAATGTGGAATCTGCCTTGGGACACCTAAATGAGTATCCACAAGAAGGCTTGGTTGGGGACACCATCTGCCTTGGGACGCCTAAATGAGTATCCACAAGAAGGCTTGGTTGGGGACACCATCTACATTGCCATTGTGCTCCAAAGTGAAGAAATTAAACAAGTTGTTATTCTCCTGCGTATTGAGCTTGAGAGGAATGTGATGGATACTTTTTCTTATTATGTTGAATTTCATGAAAACTTGTTCCCCCTTGCACAATTTGAGAGAATTTAGGAGGTTGTGGAGGGAATCCACATACTAATAATTAATCTTTGTGCATGAAAAACATGTATTCACATCTCCTCTTCTTGAAATAATATAATATATATATATCAATTTATGATCAATGTAACATAATAAATTTTGATAATCTCTAGTTTTATTTTTGCTCTTTCTGCCATGCATCATTTTCGTTTTTTGTACTGCCTCCTTTAGCTAAGTAGAAATCTTTGTATGCAAGATGGCGGCTTCAAAAGTGAGTTGTGGAACCAATGTTGGGTTTCAACGAGTTTTTGAGAACCTCATCGTCATCTGACACGGTTTAGGAAATCTTTTTATTTTCCACTTGAACATTTCCCTTTATGGCACAATATAGAGAAATTCCGGAAACCCAGATGATTCCAAAAAGAAACTTCAAAACCATCAAACATTGTCGCTTGAGAGAGAGACTTCTTGCCTTCAAAAAAACAAAGAGTTATTGAAACCCTGTCGAGAACCAACAACAGTTTCGAAAACTTTTAAAAGTTCTGAAACTGTGTAATTTTACTTCGCAATTTTAACTCCACCTTTCTTTCGACTTTTTCCAAGGTTGTGAAAACCCTTTCAAGCTCTAATATCGCTTTTTGGTACAACTTTCGAAAGTCGGGCAAAAATGGGGTTGTGACAACCATAGCGGCGTCCGACATAGCTTTCAAAACCATGGGAAGGGGTGATAATTTCAACATAGACAAAATCATCATAGACAAAATCATCATGGGTGGATGCGGTTTGAGGGGAATGATAGAAACCATGGTAACACTACCAAATATACTAAGAAGGTGGGTGAGAGGGCGTCCCTAGAGTTGAGTAGATTGAGGATTGTAATGTCCCCATTTTTGCCTGATATTGCTTGTGGTTGTTGGATTCCTGGATTCAGTGGAATTGGAGTAACAAGGGAGATGAATAATTAAATTAATTATTTATAAGGTTATTAATTAAATAAATATTATAAAATGACCTTATATTTAATTAATTTAATAAAGTGACTTAAATAAAATATTATATTATAAAGTCACTAAAATAAAATAAAATTAAAGTATAACTTTTATCCCATATTGGCAAGAATAGTGTGTGAGCTCTCCCAAGGAAAGTATAAAAGGATTTCATGGGCTCATTCTTGAACATCCAATTGTTGAATATTGCTTTGATTGATTTCATTGGGGAAGCCTATGGTTTTCTATATTCGATCATTGGGACCAAAAGCTCTCTTTGATTGGCAACTCTGAGGCTGTGAAACTATCAGCTGATATTGTTGCATTTGCTGGAGGTGATAATTCAATCATCTCACTTGGACAAAATTTGTGGCCAAGGGCCAATTTTGTTATTTGATTGGAGATTCGATTGGAGGACAATTTTGATGCTTCATCTTCATCAGAATTTTGCATTTTTGGAGGTTGCTTGGCATAGGAGAAATCTGACTTTTATATCAGACATTTTCAGTCACTTTCAGTCAGCCTGGGAGAGCCACGATTTTGCTCATACCTCTTCTATTTGGCATCGATTCATCAACAAGATAGCAGAGCTTCATGCCAGGAGGGAGAGTGAAAATGTTACATGCATTTTGGAAAAGCATTGTGGCATTTATAATTTCTTCTTGAGGCCTGATCATAGTGACAGGGGTGGCCCAGCTAGAGGGGCGATTTCAAGCAAGAAGTGGAAATAAATTCAAGTAAAAATCAGGAAGCATTGCCAGGGCATAAGGAGCATAGGTGCCACTTCTTTGAGGGCATATCAATCAGGCATCAAGAGAATCGAACTAATTAGTCATGGCAGCTTCCACTTCCAGGTTCTCATGTTGATGATTGTATTGCATTAGATTTAAGCTTTCATGTTAGTTTTCAGTGCTGACTAAATCAGAATCATTGGCATTGTAATTTGGGAACTAGTTGCATTCATCATTTCCTGTCTCTTAGCATGCTGTTGTAGGTGGTCATTGTAATCTGATTTGATACTTGTATGCATTTTCAATGTAAGCCAAGAGCCTTGGCAAATTCATGCTAGCATTGTAATTGAGGATTGCATTTCAATAAGGAATAATAAGTTGGGAGTCATAAACGGAATGTAATGATCATTTTGATAGCATATTAGTATGTATGCCAAGTGTTTGTAAAAAATGTTACTTGGCTGTAGATGCACATTTCTTATGTAGATGTTCATGTATTGCATTTTTAAAAGCCAAAAGAACTGCATTATCATTTTAGATCATTGCCTAGATATTATAGTATTGTTTTGCAAGCATTTACATTCATTTGAAGATCATTTGAAGACTCAGGAACAGCAAGGTAAAGGGTTGTATGCCAAGTGTTTGATAATATTCCTTTAAGTGAACTTAGACCAGATTGTGTAAGGAATTTCTACAATGGTTTAAGAAGTGTAAACATTGACATTTTGGTCTATTCCCTCTCCTTTAGCTGAAAAATCCTAAAGTGTTAGAATGTCTAGCAACCAAGATCTTTGTTTTGCATTTTGGTAACCCTTATGATATTCCTTGAAAGCAAAAATATAGATCAGAAGTAGCAAGGAACATTACAAGGATGTAAGAGTGGACGTTTGAGAGTCGATTTGGCATAGCCTATAAACCTCCTTTCTCCACAACTTGAGATGATGAGCTGGTAACAGTTCCCTCTCCCTTGCAGCCTTCATTTGTGCAACCTTGGCCAACTAGTGCTTTATCTGCTCAATCTCCTTATCTTTTTCTGCTAGTTGGTCGTCTTTCTTAGCTGATTCTGAATCTTTGGTTGCTACTTTAGCCTTTTCAACTTTTGTAAGATGTGATTGTTTAGCCAGTCAATCCTGAAATGGCTAGGTGAGTTCATCTGTTTTAGCATGCACCTTCTGTGACATCCTTATAGCCTCATCTATTTGGTTTGTAAGTTGGACATTGGAGACTGTTTGGCGCTTCAGCTTATAGAACATCTCTCGAAATGTCGCCTCCATACCAAATAAAGTTGTAATTACCTTCCCATCCTTCCCCCCAAAGTAGGCCTTGCAGGTTGCCATGTTGTCGTAATCTCAAAAGTCTCTATCTCAAACCATCCTCTGGACATCAATATGTTGTTGAATTCTACCTCACATCCTTCAAGAACGCCAAGATGTGTTGGGCCTCTTTCCATACCATAGGAGAATGAGTACAATCCAACAATTGAGAAATATTTGCTACTTCCTGTATAACAAGGGCCATGGGTTCACAATCATGTATGTACCTTTGAATGGTACCCACAAGATTAGCCTCATCTGCTGTAGAAATTTCAATGATAATCCCTTCCAAGTCACTAGACTCCTACTCCTGAACAAGTGGGTCAACAGGCATAGCTATGGGTAGCTAGAGGCAGTTGTTGTGCTAGGGAAGGCTCACTTTCCTACATCGTCTCGACAGTAGGCATAGTTGCCTATGTGGGACATGGCTAAATGCTCTCACCAATAGACTAAATCATCTTGGGCTTCTCTATCCCCATGGCAATATCTTGAGGAGGGTTGGATGAGGGAAATTCTTGAACATCAATGGGAACCCCAAGGAGCTTCAACAAACTATAAATATATTCAGCTTGCTCAAGTGACACAGGAAAATTCGTTGGAACTGATGAAGTAGGAATGTCGTTGACAAGAATGTCCACTATAGCGATATCTGGTGGAACTAGGGATTGAGCCTCGATAACTATAGACACAACTTCGATTGAATGAGTATCCTTGGGTGTGGTGCCCGATGTAGAGGACAAATCAATTTGCTCATAGTCATCCTCATTGTTGTCTTCTCCTCCGCCTGATTCATCTTTGTGTTTCCACTTATTATGGCCAAATTTAGCTTCCTCCCCTAAGTGGGCCTAGGCATCCAAACTATTCCATCTAAAAATTGTAGGCCAAGAGCAGTCATAGTGGGAGGCTGGTTGAAACTTTCCCAATTTATCAATAACAACTTGAGTGAAGATAACATCCAACAATAAGGTGATAGTGTGTTATGTCATATAGAAGGCCTTATGTTTACAGGATAACAACTCTAGTATTCCTTCAGACAAAAGTTGTGCCCAATTATAAACGTTTCCTAAAGTAAGGCCAATCATGTGATCCACCATCCAAATGGCAATGTTGAATGCATTGCTAGCACTTGTCAACCAGCATTTGATCAAATCCATCACACACTTCCATTCTGCATTTGCTAGCAAATGTTTACGAAACCCTCGATTTCTTGCACTCCATATGGTATTCTTTTCCTGTTTGGTTAAATAGGTTTACACAATCAGCAAAGGGAGGCTTACTTTTATTTTGGCATGATTTTGCCAACCAGTTTGCAAACATTGTTGCCAAAGATGGCACACCAAAAACCCTCTTGAAGTCCACTAGCTGAAAGGAGATAGTGATTGAGCATCCCATATAGTCGATGTCAGTTCAGTGTGCCTGCTGATTGTAATTGGTGACCATTGATTTTGAATAAGGCTTGAACTCCCAAGAGTTGAAAAAAGCGAGTTTAGCAGCTTGTCCACCTACACATGCTATAATGCAAGCTTCAATGGTGATCATTTGCGTTGCCTAGCCACCAAATCTGACATTCACTACCTGTGAGGCTCTCCCAACATAGGGAATCTACTGTATCCTCTTCATCCTTCCCTTTGGTATTTTTCCTTGATGATTTTCATGCCCTCGGATTTGTAAATACTAAATATGAGATGTTGACAAACAAATAACAAAATTGAATAAGTATCAAAATAAATAAATAAATATAAATAATTACCATTTTTATTATCAAGATAATATTATTAAAGGCATTACTATCCTTCATAATATTAAATTAAAATCATAACATCAAAATATTATTTTGATAGTATATGTTTATCAACATAAGCTTTAAGTAAGCCATTTTCTGACTATAAATCATATTACTAAGTGAATACAATAAACCAGTAAATAAAATAATGATAACAAATATTAGGAAACATATAATATAAGCAATGAAACGGTAAATATAAAATAACAAATATAAATAAGACAAATCAAATGCATGAAGTGTTGCATTATAAAAGCAGCAATTAGAATAGACATGACTCAAGGAAAAGCTTTGACATGGACATGACCTTTCCTCCAAGAAAGGCTCGATATTTAAATAAGAATCGCTTCAAACAAAGAGACCATCAGGGGGAGATATATGGGAGTTGAAAGAAATAAAGAATAGGGATATCGAAATATGCTGAGGATCGCAGTGGCAGCAAATAAAAATATCACTGTCAGCAATCTGACAGAAATCAGAGGGAGGGAGAAAATGCAGATCACTGCCTAAAATAAAGAAAGTTCTGCAGATCGATGGTTAAGGAATTAGGAGGAGCTTCAGCAGATTGAATCCAAGTAAGGGTTAAGTATTGGGAGGTAAGTATTATCATATGTTGAATGAAAGGTTGGTAATTACTTATATAAATAAAAGGTAAGAATAGTGGATGATTAAATATATTATTAATTTAAATTTCAGTTGATACCTATAAATATATTTGAATATGTTATGATTTATATATATATATCTAAGTATATTTTGATGGATACATATAATGAGAAATTGAATGACATGTTGGTAAGTGATAAATATATATTTAGATATATATATTGTGGTGATTGACAAATACAATGCATATGTAATAATACATATACGTATACGTATACATATACATATACATATACATATATATATATATATATATATATATATTATTTACGATTATCCAATAATGATGCTTGCAGCAATTATTGAGCCTTATAAGCAATTATGATTCTTTAATATAAGAAAGGATAGATTTATGTATATCTTTACCTTATGATCAATCAAATGTAAGGTTGAGGGGGGCAAGTTAGGAGGATGTTGTTTATAGGCCTCCCATGCTAAGTACACCACTCTGAGGGTGGAATAGTCTTGGTCGGACCTTCCTATTGCTTGGGGCAAAGAGGTGGGTAGTCTTGGTCGAAGGCACATGCTCTCGGGCTTAGATGGATAGCTTCGGGCGGGCTTATCAGGTGTCTCATCCAAATCCTATTATGATTAAAGATTCCACATTGCATTATGGATATTGGTGGTTACATATTTTGTATAGCTTACATAGATAAGGCATTTATAATGTTTTGATCATATGAATTATATTTCTGATATTATCTAACATGATTGCAGGATCTAAACCAAGATTTATCTTGTTTGAAGCATTCAAGTGATAAGCTATAACCCTAACTACACTATTTTGGTAAATTTAGGGCGAGATTTAGGGCTATCTCAAAAGGGGACATTACAATTGGTATCAGAGCATGTTCCTGCCAACCTGTGTTAATATATCTCCATATGTGTGACCTACATCTATTTATGCAACTATGTATATATCTTGCATATACTTTGTGACTTCAAGTGTATATTGTGTGCTCATATGTCTACCGGAGGAAAGGATAGGACCCACAATTTAGTGTGCAATGCACTGATATTCTTTCTATCTGGGATGCATTATGTGTTAGTGTTTCTTAGATCAGATTAATTTAACCAATTGAATAAAAGAAATGCAACACATAAGACAATGAACACAACAAGATACCCTGGGAAAACCCTCCTCTTGAGGGAGAAAAACCCAGCAAATATATCTCTTATATATTGAAGGAATAAGAGCAGAAATCTGCTTACAACTCAGGCCCAACACAATGCCGAATTTGATACAATGAATAATAGCACCTCTCCTAGATGCAAAGATACAAATGAATATGTTTCTCCTTGAAATCGGTCTGCTGCTACAAAATGATGATCTGCTGCTACAAGATGATGATCTGCTGATTAAGTATGAACTTCTTCTAAGACTGCGAATTCTGCTCTGCCAAAAATGCGAACTTGTTTATATTCGAATTGTTCTACATAGCCAAGAAGTGACCTTGTATTTATATCTCCTAGGCGCCTCTTCACTTGGGTCGGCCTTTGATAAATATTTAATAACAATTAAAGTCGGCCAGAATAAGTACATGAAATAAATCAAATATAAGGTCGGCTCATGATTAATATGGGTCTTAGTGAAGACCGACGCTGTATTAACATCAACACTCCCTCTCAGCTAGGGATGAACTTCCATCTGCACAAGACACATTATGTTAGAATGAAAACAAAATAAAATATCACCTCAACATGATATTAACCATTATGGCTACTCCCATAGATGGTAAAAACTCATCACGGATTCTCTCACGTGATGTTGTCATGGAGTCACACACATGACATCCACCATAGCTTCTCCCAGAGGGTGGAAACAAGGGCTTTCACCTCAACTCTCTCTCATCAGAGAATTGCATTATCAAGGACTTACACCTCAACTCTCTCTCAGCAGAGAATTGTATTAACAAGGGCTTTCACCTCAACTCTCACTCAGCAGAGAGTTGCATTCTCAACAAGGATCACTGATTACTGAGACTCTTTCTCAGTCAAGGCTGCATTCTCCACCATACCAAGTTTCTCTCGGAAGTATACAAACTTCATCCTGGCGAGAGGCTTGGTGAGAATGTCTGCCGTTTGCTCTTCAGTGCTGATATACCTCAACTGTATAGCTTTCCTTTGCACCATATCTCTAATATAGTGGTACTTGATCTCAACATGTTTTGTTCTGTCATGAAACACAGGATTGACAGAAAGCTTCACACAGCTTTGATTATCACAGTGTATGATAGTAGGCTCCATTGATTGACCAAACAATCCTGCAAGGAGCTTACGAAGCCACACTGCCTCACGAGCTGCCACACAAGCTGCAATATACTCTGCTTCAGTTGTACTCAAGGCCACTGAAGACTGTTTCCTGCTACACCAGGAGATCATAGCAGTCCCCAAACTGAAGCAACAACCAGAAGTACTCTTCCGATCTGAGACACATCCTGCCCAATCAGAATCAGTAAAACCATGCAGCTCCAAATCCACATTTGAAGAATATCTCAACCCATATCCAATTGTGCCACATAAATATCTCAGGATATGTTTAGCTGCTACAAGATGTATTTGCTTTGGTTCACACATAAACTGGCTAAGTGCACTCACTGCATAGCAGATATCAGGTCTAGTGTTAACTAGATACATCAATGAACCAATCAACTGTCTATACATCGTAGAATCCACTGGTTCTGAACTAGCTGCAGCTTCTTTCAACTTATCTAAATTAGACTCCATGGGTGTAGACATAGGTTTGCAGTCAAGCATACCAAACCTTTTGAGAATGTCAACAGTATACTTGCCTTGACTTAGAATCATCTCATTTGGCTTTTGCCAAACTTCTAAGCCAAGAAAGTAATGCATAAGACCTAGATTCTTCATCTCAAACTCTGAAGCTAATTCCTTCTTGCATTTTAGTATTAGATGTTCTTCACCAGTAATGATCAAGTCATCAACATATAAAACTAAAATCAATGCTTCACCATTTACTACCTTGAAGTAGAGGTTAGAATCTGCATCATTCTTTGAGAAACCCAAACTTGAAAGGTACTGATCAATTCTTTCATACCAAGCACGAGGAGCTTGTTTAAGACCATACAAGGCCTTCTTCAACTTGCAGACATGAGATTCTTTCTCATGTACCTCAAATCCTTCTGGTTGCTCAATGTAAACCTCTTCTTCTATTATGCCATTCAGAAAAGCTGTCTTTACATCCATTTGGTGAATCTTCCATCCTCTAGATGCGGCAATAGCAATGATGGTTCTAACAGACGTGTAACGAGCCACAGGAGCAAAAGTTTCTTCATAGTCAACTCCCTCTTTTTGTGAGAACCCTCTAGCCACAAATCTAGCCTTGTGTTTCTCAATGCTCCCATCAGCTGCATGCTTGATCTTGAAGAGCCACTTAGAAGACACCACAGATTTGTCTTTGGGTCTAGGAACTATATCCCAAACATCGTTCTTAAGTATAGACTGATACTCCTCAATCATGGCATCTTTCCATACTTGTTGACTAGAAGCTTCTTCAACATTTGAAGGCTCTGACTCAATAATCTGACTCATCAAGGCAACATAGCTAGAGAACTTGTGAGGTCTCTTGCTTTCTCTGAAGGTTCCTCTTGGAGCTACAAACCTTTCTGCTTCCTGCATTGTCCTGCGAGCCCAAAGGGGTCTTTTCTTTCCAATCACAATGTCTAGAGGGCCATCAGTAGGATCCAAAGGCTCAGCTGGATCAATATCTTCTTTAGGTTCTGTAACCTCCTCCAGATTCTCTGGGATATGGTCAACTTCCATATCTTGAGGAGGTTCTTCTTCATCGACCTCCATCGGAGTGCCTTTGGACTTTCTATAAGCAACATCTTCCTCAAATGTGACGTCTCTACTAATCTCAATAGACTTCTGTCCTGGAATGTAGATCCTGTAAGCTTTTGATGTCTCACTGTAGCCTACAAGAATTCCTTTCTTCCCAGAAGGTTCTAGCTTTGTTCTCTTTTCCTTTGGAATATGAACATAGACTGGACAGCCAAAGATCCTCAAATGACTAACTTCAGGCTTCACGCCTGAGAATGCTTCTTCAGGAGTTTTATTCTCTAAGATCCTGTGGGGACTCCTGTTTTGAACATAGACGGCTGTTCTTGATGCTTCAGCCCAAAAAGAGATTTGTAAGTCTTGATCATGAATCATAGCTTTCACTGCTTCCACAATAGACCTATTCTTCCTTTCGGCAATACCATTTTGTTGTGGATTATAGGGAACACTGAACTCCCTCTTAATCCCTGCTTCAATACAAAAATCTCGAAAGGTGCCAGAAGTGTATTCTCCACCATTATCAGATCTTAATACTTTGATCTTCTTCCCAGACAGATTTTCAATCTGCGCTTTGAATTCTCTGAATCTTACTAATACTTCTTCTGATTCTTTCGATCTCAAGAAATAAATCCAAGTCTTTCTAGAGTAATCATCAATGAAAATAATATAATACAAGAAACCACTAGATGATGCAATAGACATTGGACCACATAAATCAGAATGAATGAGATCAAGAATACATTTAGATCTACTTTCACTGGAATGGAACATACCTTTTGTGTTCTTGCCTAGGGCACATCCCTTGCAAGTACCTTCATGTTCTTGATCGAATTTTGGAAGACCGGTGACCATCTTCTCCATGATAGGTAGAGCACGAAAGTGAATGTGAGCCAATCTTCGATGCCAAAGTTCACACATGCTGGTACTGTTATGCACAAGTGCTTGAAGAGGACGAGTGCACAGCATGTAGAGACATTCATGTCTAACTCCAATCACTTGAGCAGATTTGAAGCTGGAGTTCTTTGCCCATATAAGAACTTTCCCTTTAGAGAAGGCAACTTGATAACCTTTGTCTTCTAATGCTGAAATTGAAACAAGGTTCCTCTTTATCCCTGGTACGAACAGTACATCATTCAATTCCAAAGAAATTCCAGAATCCAAGTGAAGAGTGGAATTTCCAAACCCTTTTACAGAATATCTAGCATCATCTCCAATAACAACTTGATCACTAGAGTTGCTTTCCATTAAGTTTGAAAGGTGACTTCTGAATCCGGTGATGTGTCTAGAAGCACCACTGTCAATCAACCAAGTGTAAGAGTCCGTAGAAACATTGCTAGACAAGGCTGAATAAAATAGATAATTACTGGAGTCCTTTTGTGGAGTGACTTCTTCAACATCTGCAGTGGCAACTTGAAGCTTAGGTCGTTGAGGGCACACCCTCGCAAAGTGACCATACTTATCACAACGAAAACATTGAATCTTGGACATGTCTCGTTTTCTTTTGAAGGTAGGAGCATCATCATTTCCATCTTCTCGATTCCTTTTGAAGAATCCTTTCTTAAAGCCTTTTCCTTTGTTTGATGAATGAGAGGTAAGAACTTGTAATTCTTCATTCTTTGAGCTTTGACCAATCCCCCTTGCTGTTAGTCTTGACTCTTCTTGAATGCAATCAATCCTCAATCGATCAAACTTAGGGAGTTCGGATCTTGCACTGATTCCTTGGATGAATGCCTCCCATGAAAGCGGAAGACCATTGAGAGCAAGCATAGTTAGTTCTTTATCATCAATCATGTGTCCAATAGTGGAGAGCTGATCTTTTATCTCTGAAATCCTCATGAAGTATGTAATAACAGATTCTCCTTTCTCCATTTTCACATGATGAAGTTGTTGCTTCAGAGCAAGGGCACGACTGGTGTTGTTGATTTCGTACATCTCTTCCAAGGTTGTAAACATCTCTCTTGCTGTATCTAACTTGAAGATAATTGGTACAATATGATCTTTGACGGAATCAACCAATGCTTTCTTTGCCCTAGTGTCTTTCTTCCTCCATTGCAGCTTCTCTTCTTCCCCCTCAGGTTCGGGAACTTTTGTTTTCACAAACTCAGCCAAATCATTTTCTTCCAAGGTTAGCATGAACCTGAATCTCCATGATATGTAGTTCGAGATCCCTTCGAGTCTATCCTCGATTTTCAGACCGTTCACCATCTTGAGAAATTTGGAAGATAGACTGAAAAAGAATAAGTGTTGCGAACTAATCTGATCACGATCTTTTTCACACCCGCTCTGATACCATGTTAGTGTTTCTTAGATCAGATTAATTTAACCAATTGAATAAAAGAAATGCAACACATAAGACAATGAACACAACAAGATACCCTGGGAAAACCCTCCTCTTGAGGGAGAAAAACCCAGCAAATATATCTCTTATATATTGAAGGAATAAGAGCAGAAATCTGCTTGAACTCAGGCCCAACACAATGCCGAATTTGATACAATGAATAATAGCACCTCTCCTAGATGCAAAGATACAAATGAATATGTTTCTCCTTGAAATCGGTCTGCTGCTACAAAATGATGATCTGCTGCTACAAGATGATGATCTGCTGATTAAGTATGAACTTCTTCTAAGACTGCGAATGCTGCTCTGCCAAAAATGCGAACTTGTTTATATTCGAATTGTTCTTCATAGCCAAGAAGTGACCTTGTATTTATATCTCCTAGGCGCCTCTTCACTTGGGTCGGCCTTTGATAAATATTTAATAACAATTAAAGTCGGCCAGAATAAGTACATGAAATAAATCAAATATAAGGTCGGCTCATGATTAATATGGGTCTTAGTGAAGACCGACGCTGTATTAACATCAACATTATGGACATGTGTTTGTCAACCATTGTGATGTGCTAGTTAGCCATTGTGTATGGGATGAATGTTAAAGCTAGTCACTATATATTTGGAACTCGTTATTGTGTTTATGATTACTTTATGCTTAAAAAAACTATGAAAATGTTAAAAATGTTGTTTGTCATGCTACTTAAACTGGTTGGTTGTTTGCTTGAGCTACTTGCTTGCATGTTTGAGCTACCTGCTTGTCTACTTGAGCTAGTTGCCTACTTGCTTTAGCTACTTGCTTGCATGCTTGAGCTACTTGCTTGCCTACTTGCTTGAATGGGTTGATTGTGTGCTTGAGTTGGTTGCCTACTTGCTTGAGTTGGTTGCTTATGTGCTTGAGCTAGT
Organism: Sequoiadendron giganteum; assembly: GCA_007115665.2. Classification (NCBI taxonomy): domain Eukaryota; kingdom Viridiplantae; phylum Streptophyta; class Pinopsida; order Cupressales; family Cupressaceae; genus Sequoiadendron; species Sequoiadendron giganteum. Next base: position 601,364,735 of record CM021106.1, on the reverse strand, counting down.
TGCTTGTCTGCTTGAGCTTCTTAGCTGCTTGGTTGAGCTACTTGGTTGTCTACTTTAATTTCTAATTCAAGTGGTTTTAAGTTATACTAATTCACAAACTCCAACTCTTGTGTTTTGAGAGTAAGGAGAAATAGTAGAACTTAAGAATATTATTCAATGCATTGCCCTCGTAACCAAAATAATCACCACTCGACTTAGAATTTCCAATCCTTATCAAGTATCACAATTGAAGCTCATATCATCACAAAAAGGAGCAATATTCAAAACTTACAAATCTTAGTAGTTATGTTCAGCCTTCAATAATAGTTGACTAGCAAAGAAGATGGAATGGTCCAACACTTATTGTCTCACTTGTGCTCATGTTGTGCTGATGGCGAAGTTCGATGCATCCACATGTACGTGGAACTCTTTGTCCCAATCAAGGAAAGCTAGAATAGAACTAATTAGGTGTACTTTTAGTTCATTGAATCTCTTATCTTCGTCTTCAGTCCATGTAAACTTTTGGCCCTTTTGTGTAAGCATATCCAATAGGTAAGATATCTGCACGAAATACTTTATGAAGCATTGATAGTAGCCAACATGGCCCAAGAAGGATTTCACTCCGATTACGTCCCTCGAAGCCTCCATTTGTACAATCACCCTTATTTTGTCTAGATCTACTTTCAATCCTGCATTGTAGACTGTGTCCCAGTAATTTGCCTTGGGGTACCATGAATCAGCACTTCTTTGAGTTTAAGGCCAACTATGTGGATCTACATCGGTCCATACATTCCGCTAGAGCATTCAAGTGTTACTTGGTCACTATATATTGACCAATCTTCTAGATTGCTTTAAAATTTCAAGATGTGGAGAATTATCCTTTGAAACGTAGCTGAACCGTTACATAGTTTGATGGCATCCAATTATATGCATACACTCCCTCTTCTACTACAAATGTCGTTTTTAATTTGTCCTCTTTTGTAATACTAATTTGGTTATATCGAAGAAGTTGTCAATAAAAAAGTAGATCTCACGACCCGCCACTTCTAAGATTGATTCAATGAAGGGGATTGGAAACGGGTCCTTGATAGTGACTACATTTAGGCTTCTAAAATCTACACATACTCGTATGTGTTCGAACTCTTTTTTGAGTGATATGACAATTGGGAGACCCAATCACTAGTCTCCACCTTGAAGATTATTCTTGCCTCCAACATCTTCTCTATTTCTTCTTACACTTTCCCTGCATAGTTTTTGTACATTCCATAAGGTCGTTTATGTACTGGTTGTGCTCCTGGTATTAAAGGTATTCTATGTACACATAGCTCTAGTGGTACTCCATTTAGATCCTTGTACGTCCAAGCGAAGGCATCTTTATACTCCGTGAAATTTTTTTAGTACCAAGTCCTAATCGTCTCCCACCATAATCACTTGAGGGTTGCCTTTGTCTCCCATATTTAATTTATTCATTGTGGGTTCCTCATACTTGATCATTTTATCCCGCTCAAAATTATGGGCTAGTGTATCATCTACTCAAGCAACTCTTTCTTTGTACTCCTCATATTCTAGAGGAAACATCCTACTTATTATTGTTTGATCATTTCCTTCTTCAATTTCCCCAATTTGTAGCATATTGCACTCTAGTTGGAATATTTCATAGTCTTCCAATTAACAGTGAAAAATTCCATGTTAAGAACTTGTTTCATCTTCAAAGCAATGTTAGAGGTCAAGTACACCCTCATCAATAGGTTCAATGAACCCTCTTTCTTCTTCTTCCCCTGTTTCTCCTCTCTTTGACTCTAAATTGGAAGAAGCCATCTCCTCGCTCATTACCTAGTCTCTCAAGTCAATGATGCATTTCTTTCGCTTATTCTCTATCGAGAGTGTGTTCCTTTTCTAGTTATGGTTTGACTTGGCTGCTATAAGACATCCTCTCCACAACGGTGCATCGTATGCTTTCTTCTGTAGCAGAATAACCACAAAATTTACCAAATATTGTTGGGTCTCGATCTTTACCTTCTGTGCCATTAATGTTCCCAACGATTTGATTCCATGTTGATATGCTCCTACCAGTTGGAAGGTTGATGGCCAAAGGGTTGGTTCCTCCATTGATAATTATATTTGTGAGGGTTTTTCCCAAGATTTGCATCTCCACAACAGCCGATTTCTTGCTTATGTTTACTGTCAGTAGCATTGGGTCAATGACGTGCTTTCCCTGCGATGGCAGTTCTATTATTATGTCTGAACTCTTACATTCTTGCTTCTAACTTTGGTCATTTCCCATTGAATCCGTGATTGCCACTCTCAATTGTGGCATACTTTGTAGAAGGTATGTTATCCTTATAGGTATAGCCTTTTGCAACACCTTTCATACAATATTTTTTCAAGCTTTCACCGCATGGAGGTCCTTACAATTTCATTGGAAGTACTTTGTTCCTTTGCCATGGCTTGCTCCACTTCTGCTTTTGCTTCTCAGAGTCATTCTTTCTCCATACGAGGGTTTGGATATTGGCCCTTTTCGTTTGTGCTTGGGTGATGGCCAATACTACCTCGTCTTAATCTTCTATGTCTAGCATATTAATGCTACCTTTTTGTTTGGGACAATCACTGTCTTCGTGATTGCCTGATCCACACCACTTGCATAACATCTTGATCCTGTTTTCATTATTTTGACATTGCCTAGCGAAGTGTCCCCATTCATTGCATTGACGGAATTGGATCATAGGTCTTCCTTTGGCATCATATTGAATTCTACTTCTCGATACATTGTTAAATAGATTGTTGTTTCCTCACCCATTGTGATATCTTCCAAGGGATGCATTAGCGTTGTTGCTTCGTGGTTTTGGTGGTGTGTTTGGTGGGATTGATTGTTCCCCTTGTGTGAAGAGCACTTGTGTGCTTCTTTTCTTAAGGTTATATGGGCATTCCTTGATGGAATGTCCTATAACTTGGTAGATGTCAGAAAACAACTTTCTAGGACAATTTACCTTAGTAAGACCTTCAACTTTGCATTCAATACACAATAATTCTTCATTTTCTTTGGTAATTTTTTTTTCAGCTTTTAGTACTTTCATCATCCTCATCATGTCTCTCTACAAGGCTTGGACTGTCTTTGATTCACTGTCACTGCTATCTTTTTTGATGTCGTCTTCTTTTGTCTTTTGCTTCCCTTGAGAGGATGTTTCATCTTCACTTTCTATGTCCATAGCCCGATTATAGGCATCGGTAGAAGAGCACGAAGGCACCACTTTCATTTTCTTCCATAGTGAAGGAAGCAATCCTTCAATGAACCATCTCTTCTTTAATCCATCGACAGGTTGATTTTAAAACTTTACCAAAATTTCCTTGAGCCTACGATTATAAGCTCCCACATTTTCATGTCTTCCTTGTTTTGTGTCATATATATTTCTGGTATGATCTCATTATCACCCCGAAGCAATTTAAATTCTGCCTCAAATTATTTTTTCAATGCATACCATGAGGCTACATAGTTTGCCTCAAGTTTTGTAAACTAGTCAATTGCTATGCTCCATAAGGTTGTTGGAAATGCTCTTTGCCAATAGTCTTTATCCTCTTGACCGCTTGCTATCCATATTGTTCTGCATGTCTTCCAATAACTTACAGGATCCTCTAATCCATTCCTTGTGAACTTCAGGAGTTTTTTCCTGTCCACACTGGGACTTGTTGGGGGAGTTACCATCCTTCTTGCCTAATGCACCCTTTGTGCCTCGAACCTGATTGGACAATTCTGATCTCTATGTTTTGATGTCTCACTTGCACTCTTGGCCACATAAGAGTCCTTTACTTGTCTTGCTTCAACGTTCCTTGCACTCGGGTTTCCCTCAGGATCGTTTCTATACTCCCTTCATTCAAGGATCTTCGGCTCAATTCCTCCAATTCTTGGTTCTTTTGAAATTAATTCTTTAATACGATATATTTTACTTCCATATGTTTCAATCAGTTCTCTATGCTCTCCTCCCTATTCTTTGTCTAACACTGACAGTACGAACTGTCTTCCTACTTGGTTGGCAAGGTCTTCGTACACTTCGTCGAGGAGTGGTAGTTGTCTTGCTATTTCCTCCCACTCTCTCTTTGTATGTTCTTCAGTCATAAAGGTTTTCCTCTCCTCCTGACTACAGCTGATGCTGATGCTTCGACTCTTACTCCTCAATGGGCTCAGTCTTTCTATTAAGAACCCTTCAATGTCTTTGGCAATTCCTTGCAATTCTCTATTGTTCTATTCGTTCTCTTATCCATAGTGACCTTTAATTCTTTTCTATGTTGATTCGTGACCATTTGGAAATCGTTTCCAGTTTCTATTAGGTTGTAAGAGCATTCATTCCCGGGACTATGTCTTCTTCTGGTATCACATTTCTCTTCCTCCCTTCGGTTCCTCTTTTTGTATTGTTGTGTTTGTTTTTCTTGTTCCTTCTCTACTCGAAGCTCTTGTAGAATGATGAAGTGTCATGCAAAGAGTCTTGGCAATCAGTTTAAAACGTGGTCTACTTCGTCATTTACTTGCAGATTGCTCTGAATCACGTCCTGAGGGATCTATCTTCTAACGGTTTCCCTCCGAACATTCTCCTTGACTGATATGTCCCACAAATTTACCAAATCTTAAGTGAGTTCGTCTTCTCTTTCTTCATTAGATTCTACAGGTTCCTCCACTAACTGTCCAATTTAGATTGCCATTTTTTCATACCTTCATATTTGACCAGAGTTCTTATAGGCAATGGCACCAAATGCTTACTACTATCTCTACTTGATTGATTATCAGAGAAAACAGTAAGTAGATATGAGAACAATACACAACAGCTATTCAGAAAGATATGTCCATATATTCATCCACCGACTTTTACAAAACGTTCCAAGAATCCCATGCAAGCGGTCCCCAATCTCTGTTGAAAGAATAGTCCAGACACGAGATATAGGACTATCCAATAAAATCGTTTGTGTAGGACCTGTAAAACACTTTAAATTACAAACCAATTAAGTTCAACAATGATGCTTGTAATTTTCTGCTGTTGTGTGAAAAAAATTCTAGAACTGGAAGAGGTCAAAAGAAGTAAATGAGATAAAGGAATATTTAATCAAATTGTTTTTGTAAGACCTACAAAAGACTTAAGTTGCAAACAAATGAGTTCAACAATGATGCTTGTAATCTTTTGCTGTTGTGTGAAAATATTCTAGACTCAGAAGAGGTCAAAAGAAGAAAACAAAGTTATTCCAACAGAATGAATTATTTCTACTTCAAAATGTTTATGAAATATTTCTCCCTTGACAACTTTTTGCTTGTGATCTTCCAACAATGACTTGCTAGTCATCCTGGTAAAGTTGCATGTTCATTTTGGGTGAAGACTTCAAATTGCTTTCCAAGGAGAATTGTGTACATAAGAAAACCACTTTAAACCTGTGAAAAGTAGTTTTATTCATTAAAAAAAAAGCTTTTCTTGCTTGCTATAGAAATTTGCATGGAATTCGTTAAGTTTTAGCAAGGACGTTTTACCTTACTTAAATGTGGATCAGATCTTAGCTGCTGACACTGCTCCTGTATAGCATTTAGTTTTCCAACTCTCTCCACCTCCCATTTTGCAGCATTTTCAGCAACTTTCACTTTCACACCTACCATATAAAAGATCAAAACAAAAAGGTTTCTAAGACAAATTATTAGAAGAACCCCATGTCTTGTAGTAGTGAAATCATGTCCCTTGTAAATGTTTTAGATTTCACATCAAAACAATAAATATATGTCACAAGTAAAATACAGTACACTGTTAGCTATGAAACTAACTCAACAAGTTCAATCTTATGTTCAACCCACTGAGACTACTTTGCAGTTTTTTTTTGTCTGCACAGAGCATTATTGGAAACTTTTAGATCCGCAATGGCATCATAAACTTCAAATCAAAACAGTATATTGAGAATTCTTCCGATTGCTTACAAATACAAGAAAATGACTGAGGAATTGTTATATTAAAACAAGCAGTTATTTGGATATACACTGAAGGTAAGCATATTATCAAATTTGAATTTGAATAATTGAGATGGAAGGAAATGTGTTGATGAACCAAAAAAATTGGCCTAGGTTACTGGTTTGGGCAACCTCCAGCCCAGATCTTCATCCAGTACACACTCAGTCTGGGTCCCCTGTGAGACAAGCCAAGCGCTTGCAAAACACATACGGATTCATCCTAGTTCACTCTGCAGCAGAACCAGGCAAACCTAGGTACACTTTGTAGTACACACAAGCAAACTGGGAAGAACCTCGCAATTTTTTGTTTCTAGTTTTAATTTTTGTATTTTTTGACTTCCTAGTTTGACTATTCAACCCACGGTTACAAGATTTGCCCAAGCTTGGCAAGTCTCTGGATGAACTAGTCAAAATGAGGCCCAGAGACTTGGAAATTGCATGCTCACCAAATCTGGTCAGACTTGCCATGTCTCATCTGTGAAACTCAGCCATGATAGTCAAGTAGAAAAAAAAAATTAATTCAAAATATTTAAACCTAAAACATGTAAAATGATCTCTAACACTATAAAATGATATTCATTTCATTTGCACCACAAACAATGAAGAAAAAAGAGAATTGAAGCTAAAAATACAATCCATTGAAACAAAAAACTGCAAATATATTAGCAGCAAACATTGTCAAGGCTTGATTACTACTCTATGGATTCAACACTTCTATTTTTTGAAGGGTTTGGAGGACTTGGAGCTTGGTTAAAAGTGTTGAAATTGTGAAAAATGGCATGTGTCATGAAGGTTTGTGTTATCTCAAAGGCTTTAATTTGGGCTTGTTGGCAAGGAATCTACCCCTCAACCCCACCCAATATCAAGACAGGGAACATGCCAAGGACACTGTCCCTTGACCCTACTAGGGCTGCCATCACCATACCCACTCTAGTTCAAAAAGGCAAAAAATAAAAATCATTTTGAACCATGCCAAATGGAATAGTCAATGTTTTTATTCTATTGACTTCTTCCAAATTACTTGAAATACATTTATAGTTTTGGTTTGTCAAGTCAATCCATATCCTAAGTAATGCTTCTATAGTCGTAGCAACATTTGCAAACTTGTCTAGAATACAAGCATAAGACCTCACAAAGAGCCAATGATGTTGGGTCGAGTGATACAAGCTGCTCTCTACCATAATTCATGGCTCCATTTTGTCATTTTTGTTTGGATACCATGGATATCATAATCCATGACTGTTGTACACCTAAAACACTTGAGAATATTTACATATTTAAAAATGTTTATTTCAACCAAAATTCACTTTTGTTCTCACTTGATTCTTATCTTTCTAGTTGATGAGGGTGCATATAGTAAAAGCTTTAAATCCTTCAAAAATCTCTATATTTCGGCGTTTTTCAATTTGGCAGGTCTGAGTCCCAAGTCAAACTCCAAGTCAAAACTTTGTTAGTGTTTTAATTCACACCTTTTATTGGAACACAAAATGGAACAAATGTGCCATAAAACCCCTCTTTTGAATTAGAACAGGAAGCTCCTTGTAAATTCAAAACTAACTTAAAACTAGACAATATGTACTTATAATTTACAATCTTTATAATGATTTTTGGGGTGGTTTATGTTCATGCTAAATAAATTGCAAATGTGTATCTTTCTAGTTTTGCCTAAGATAAAAGGCTAAGATGCTCTTTCAACACTAGATAAAGGATTTTATGTTTTTCAACCAAAAACAAACCTTACAACTAGACAATTATGCCATTTAGTTAAAAATAAAGACTAAGCAAGGAAAGTACACACAAATTCGATAATTTAACACATAAACATGAATGCTATGGCAAACTAAATGCAGGACCAGATAAAAAGCCACAATCTACACCTTCAAGCTCATCTACAATACAAAGCTTAAAATTTCACTGAAGCGATTTAACCCTCAACACACATAACGAGACATCTCAATAAGCATTCATAAGCAAGATCAGCATAATAAATGTTATTAAGAGCACAACAATTCTAGATAACAATAATAACACTAAACACTTGATGAATAGTAAATGTAACAACATGCAAGCATGAGAATTACAATTAACCATCTAACTGCAAATGGCATTTATTTATACTATTTACAAAGGGACTACATGAAAATAAATGAAATATATTGATTGAAATTCTACTCTAGCTACGACCACTTGCATGATGTTCAAGATTTATAACAAATTATCTTGACTACTAATTCTACTATTACAACACGCAATTGCCAATTGAACTGACAATTACACTTATTACAATATTATTCCTTTACGCTCACATTTCTCAAATGATGAGATGGATTATGTAATAATAGCCTACTACAAGCTATAAATAGCGAACACTAAAATAAAAGTGGGCTATGTTCAAAAATTGCGAACTCAGAATATGTTCTCTTTGAAAATGATGATGAGGTATTTTTATCACAAACTAAAAATAGAGTTCTGGGAGGCAATTTTAAATTATTATAATGATGTTTTCCTCTATTCTAGCTAAGTTTGGCAAACCCTCTAAAAAACGTTGAAACTCCTGCTATGAATCCAAAAATTCCTTGTTCTGTAAAATTCTCCACAAGCAACTCTTGATTTGCAGTCCTATTCCATTGATATGCTTTGTGAGCTTCTTTGATCACCTCCTCGTTCACCTTGATCAATCAATACCAGTTTGTAATAACACAAGCATTCACATATTTATATTTTCATACTAGAAATGAGTGTTAAATTCCTTGCATGATTGGTGTATTCTCTGAAAGGTAGAAGCCAAAAATATCAAAAAATATTTTAGAAGGTCAATCCTTTGACAAAATCGCTTCCATATTTTTAATCAAAAATAATCTTCAAAAGAGGTGTGAATCACTTAATGGCTGGGTAGAATCTCATATCACATTATGTGCTTTGTTCTAATCTTTGAAAATTATTTGTCTTCTTTCTATTCCATTGTGACACTTTAAACTTTGATTTTTTTATCTTGCAATGCTTTGTAAATTCTGCCACCAACTTCCTTTCCTTCTTTCCCCTAGGCATTGACTTTTTCAATCACCACTTTATTTTCTGATTTGGTCTTTGTCTTCTTCTTTGATCATTTTGCTGACTCTAATTGATCAAGAGAAAGTTCAACAAGAGCAACAAACTGCACCACTGAAAAAAGTGTGGTATATACAGAGATGCAGCATTGTGATGCATAGGTGGACAGATGCTAGAAACCATCCACTTAATATCATGGTTACATGCAGCAAAGGCCCTTTCTTTTTAAGGAAATAGACTGTACAAAGCAAGAAAAAAATGCAGAGTTCCTTCAGAACTAGGTGATGCTATTGAGGAGGTGGGGGCATCTGATACAGTCCAAGTTGTTACAGATGCTGTCCTTGTTTGTAAAGCAGCAGACTTGTTGGTACAAAAAAGGTACAAACATATATTATAGACACCATGTTGTGTGCAAGTTTCAATGGATTTCAGATCTCATCAAAAAGGGTAAAAAAATACAAATTTTAATATGTAATCATCACCACAAACAAGCCATTTATCAAGAATTGGCCAAGCTTGAACTCCTCTAACCTGCTAATACATGGTTTGCTTCTTGTTTGATGCTCCTCGAGTGTCTTTATGCAATAAAAGGAGCTTTGTGTTCTACAGTACTTATTAATGCATGGCCATCATAGGGACAATCTACATTACATACTGTAGTTGAGATGAGAAGTATGGTCCTTGATGACCTTTTTGGGCTGATGTTAAATTTGTTATTGACTTAATTCAGCCCATATGCTAGGTGATCATATTTGCAAATTCAAACAAGCCATGTTTGAGAGACATTTATCAAGAAATGGATTCTATGTGTGAGGTGCTGGTGTGGTGCAATGTTCATGTATCTTAATAATTAAATATATAGATATCTATTTCTTGTGAGATTTCGAAAAAGTATTTACCAGAAGACACATCGATACAAATTTCTGGAAGATGTGAAATATGAATGTTACAACCTTAGATTGTTTTTGGAACCTTTTGTTACTTACGATCATTAAAAGTGAAATGAACTTTAAGTTCTAACATCCATTACATTGAAACCACTGCCTCCAAATAGACAAAAGCAAACCAGCTACTCACACAAATAAGAATTTGCATTTTTCAAGGAGCATGGTGGTTTTTATAATGCAGAAAAGGAAAAGCCGTGCAATATATAACCTGTATGAGTGTCAAATGAGACATACCGAAAAATAAATTGATCTTTTGACTTTACATGCAGAATGTAAAACCATACTCCAGAGAAAAAGAAAAAATGATGCATTAATAACACAGACACGCTTACAAACACAAAGATCAGTTTTTGGAAGTAATTTGCAAACCTCCCAACACTGTCCCAGTTGAAATATTTCTTTGTGATAAAGCCCTCTCTTGCTCCTTAGCTTTCATCTCTTCTTCAGCTGCTTTTTTCTCTGCTTCAGCCACTTCCCTTCTTTCCAGTTCTGCAGCTGCCTTTTTCTCTGCTTCTGCAGCTGCTCTCAGTGCTTCAGCTTCACTTTCTGCCTTCAATTTAGCCTGTAGTAGCAAAATGCAAGTAACGTTCAAATTGTTCAATGTTTCAAATGCCTGGCATGATAGGAAATGCACTCTTCTATACTAGAAAAGGAAGATAAATCAATTAACTTTAACATACAACAGTTATTTCATTGTGGGCAAGAATTAATAAGTTTAACTTGACATTGCAACTAGAAATTGTTAAAGCCTCTTGAGGTCTGATCGCCAACAAGGTGGCCAACCCTGCTAACATTCATAGGTGGCAACCCATTCTGACTATGCTTTAGATAATGGGTTTCACAAATATAATTTCTACCGTAGTTCCACGTAGTTTCCAAACGGGGGGACGCGGCGAAGTGGGGACAGATTTTGGGGACGGGGGGACCAAGGGCCTAAGTTTGGGGACGATGGGGGGGTGGTGGTGGGGAGGTGACGGTGTGGCAGCACTGAAATACATATAGTACTTGTGAAAATAGTTATAAAAAGATGTTTAAGTATAAAAATTATAAATGAAACTTTGAAAACCTAGTTTTAAACATTTGAATTTCAAAGTGAACATTAACTTGGCATCACTCCTCGCTCTTCATCTTGCTCCTCCTCAACCCTATTGCTCTTCGTTCTCACTCTTTCACCTTACACTTGCAACTTTCACTCACACTCACGCTATTAGCTTCTTGTTGATTTGCTTTTGTGAAATGAAATGAGGATAGGAGGCAATTTTTTAGAGTTTGTAGGGTTTGGGTGGGGCTCACAAGCCATTAGGGTTTGACCTTGGACATAGTGTTCAAAAAAATTTGATTTTTTTTTAAAAGATTTGCTTTTTGGTCATCTGGCCGCAAGAGACGCTTGGGCATCTTCAAGACAGTCTGGAGACTCCCAGGAGTCCTCCAGACATCTCAAGGATGCCCTAGTAGCATCTTGGAGACGACAACACTAGTGGTGGGACAATGGCGCTGGTGGTGGGGCGGTGGCGCCGGTGGTGGGGCGATGGGGAGACGTCCCCCCCACATGCCCAAGTCTCCGAGACAGGGCCATCTCGAAAACGTGGGGTTTTTGAGGGGGCATTTCCCCATGGAACACTAGTTTCTACATATGTTTCCACACCCTTCATCAGCTCACTGATCAGGAAACTCTTCAAACTGCCTAAGCATTTGACCATTTGAAAGACTGTCTTTGCTCTAATCTTGTGCTCACCCTCCTGATTTGAATCAACTATTTGAGTTTGAGACTAACACTTCTTGACTACGCACATCACATAATTTTGGCACCTGAGCAGGGAGGACATCCAATGGCTTATCATTTAAGGCCTTGTTTCAAGCCTCAAGTGTAGCACCCACAAGAAGGAGATCTATGACATTGGCATCATTATTTTCTCGGAAAGGAGGTTATCATGCATATTGTTCACTAGTCTAATATTCTATGCTCCACGGGGTTTTGGGGACGGCGAGTACCCGGTACGCCAGGACAAGTTTCTGGTACGGGGGTACTTTTGGGTCATTTTTTAGGAGACGGCAGGGGATGGCTGACAAAAAATAGGGAAATTTTTAAAAATATTGAGAAATTTCAAATGTTCATAACATAACATTGATAAAGCATTCATTCTAGACATTGTATAGGCTTATTACATATCATTAGACTTGAATTGAGATTTCACATGAGAAGCGACAAACAAATTAACAGAATTCAAATGCTTTTCATTATCAATGTGCATACATATCATATAAGAGTCTGATAATTATAACCAAAATGCCCAGTTTCTGGTATGGGGGTACTTTTGGGTCATTTTTTAGGAGACAGCAGGGGATGGCAGACAAAAAATAGGGAAATTTTTAAAAATATTGAGAAATTTCAAATGTTCATAGCATAACATTGATAAACCATTCATTCTAGACATTGTATAAGCTTATTACATATCATTAGACTTGAATTGAGATTTCATATGAGAAGCGACAAACAAATTAACAGAATTCAAATGCTTTTCATTATCAATGTGCATACATATCATATAAGAGTCTGATAATTATAACCAAAATGCCCAAAGGCTCAAAGTCTCAACTATGAAATGACATGATAAACATAAAACTAAGAAAATATATCGCTGTCCAGTGTCCCTAACCAGCAAAAGGTAGGTCTAAATCAGCATTGCTCTCGTCATCGGAGCTTATATGACACTTCCATTAGGTCAAGTGTGATGGGGCATCCCTTGTGGGCCCGCCCATAGCTTTTATTTTATAAAAAAACTTTGACTTTTTTTTAAAAAACATTTTTTTCTTTGCTGGGCCATAAGGTACTGCTAACCATACCCGATATGGTCGGGGTACGGCTGGACAGTACCAAGTACTGCTAGCAGTACCCAAGTCCCCTAAAATCTGGCTAAAAGTCCCCTAGAAGTTTCGAGTACTTGAAGGGCAAAGAGGGACGGCCAGGGTACGTTTCCTAGTCGTACCCGCGTCCCCGTTTCGTACCTAGTACGGGAAACGGGCAAAAAGCATAGGGGACGCGTCCCCGTGGAGCATAGATAATATTCAAGAATATCAACATTTGAAGCATATGCCTACATTAAGGACATTTCTTTCTTGATTAAGGTAAGAAAAACATCACCAACAATGTGGGGAACATTACTAATTATCCTTCCTCACAAATTCTTGTCATCTTGGCTACCCTATATGCAACCTAAGAAGAACAGAAGAAGCATTACTCCACATATCACCATTCACAGTCTGATGGTTTCTACTTTGCAACAACGCACTCTAGTCAATTTTAAACCTTTTATTGACTACAGTTAGATGATGGGTTGTGTAAGCTATGCTCTACATTTTATTTCACCTCTCTCATAACCCATGCTAAAAGAGGGCACCTCATCCTCCTACAATGGACATTTTAGTGTGAAAAATACTTTACAGCTTCCCCATTGCCACTTTTAAAGGCTTTCCACGCAAAAAGAGGTTGAAGGTTTCATCCATTGATGCTCTCCTTATAGTAAAACTAACCTTCGAGACCATTCCAATCAATTTCCATGGACATCTCTAGAGGTCTACCCAATATTCGGCACAAGTATGACTCTATCCTTGTAATGAAATAACTTGCACAATAGATGAAATAACCCACCCTAAATTACCATGCAAATTTTTTAGATTTTCACCAATTCGGTTGCTTAGGAATTTCGTCAAACAGTTTACCTAAATGTTGTTCTCTGCATTATACAGAGCTAAATTTTCCTATTCACTATTCACTGACGGTTATTTGGTTCAACAGTTTGAATATTGTTTTCCAGTAAAGTTCTAGATTAGATATTGCTTAGACAGTTTGCTCAATGGAATGTAGCATTTAAATTCATAAACTTTAAACCATTAAAAAACTACCTCAAATAAACTATTTCCAACACTTAACATGAAATGATAACAGAGATACATTTATGAAATCTACATCTGATTACAGTTGCAGCTTTGACCTGTTCAGCAGCTCATTAAATGTCAGCATCAAATTTACATTGATCTTGCAGGTGATAGCTTCCCACAAGCTACGCCTTTCATACTTCCTCACACCCTTCGTGGAGTCTACATATCCAACCAGCTATTAATGTTGCTTCCTAATGGAAGTCTCCAACCAACAACCATAGTCTCTAAAGTTCCCTGCATTATCCTAAAGTCACAAATCACTCTTAAATGCCCATGTCATGCTCCAAGCTAAATAGCGGCACAACTGGGACCCACGTAATTTCTCCCTTAATTTTGAAAGAGTCCTGATATGTTTTTGTCAAGCCAATATTGAAATGAGCATTAATAAACTCCAGATTTTGACTTCCTGAAACCCCAAGCAACTTCTTAACATTTGAGAAGCCCGATGCAAATAACACAACCTAGGCACCTCTACATACTAAGCAACAGCCAAATATGTTGGCGTTACAATTCGCACCTCTGGAGTGCGTATTGGCAACGGCCAACTATGCACGGTGCATAATGACTCCTCTTCAAATTAGGAGGGGAAGCTCCCTCTTTTGCTGACATGCGTGAAAAAGTAAATGATCTAAATCCTATCTTTTTGACTCAACAAGAAGAGGCACAAGGTTAAGGAAACCAAGAACGTTGCAGCTAAGGTTTTTCTCTGGATTTGCAGATCTTAACTACAACTAACTAAATGCTTTTAATCTATTCTATTCGTTAAGAGAAACAGAGCATGAGGACTTAGGAGCAGGGAGTATTTGGACGATAAACTTTAAGTCAAGATTCCCAAAGAGGAGACTACTCCTATCCAAGGTGTAGGCTGAAAGAAAGGTTATTGGTAACAACATCAAACGACAATCTCCACTTCTAAATTCCCAAGGAGGAGACAACTCCTATTCAAGGTATAGATATGAAACAAAGATCATTAATCACAACACAACACGATAAACCTACTTCTAAATTCCCAAGGAAGAGACGACTCCTATCTGAGGTGTAGATATGAAACAGATTTATTAATCACAAATATAACCTAGGACAGTAGATTGTATGAAGGTCCTATCACACAAATAAACGATCAACCAGCATTATACTAAACAAAGATGAACCATTACGAGTAACATTGCACAGCAAGGTGGCTCAACAATTTGTTTATAACTAATAAAAGCTCAAAGTGAACCGATACTGAGAATAGAAATATTGCCGACAACACAACTCTTCTCTATCACAATGAATGGTTTGTGAACAGATACACAAATAGCAATACTACAAGCAAGAGTTAGCTCAACATGTATGCTATCAAGCAAAAGTTAATTACAAATGACCAAAGATGCTCTTATTTATAGAACTCCAAGGTGTAGGGAACAATAAAATCACCTTGAGTTTACAATCAGTTTTGCAAGCATGCAAGAATTTATTCTCTAAGTCTAACCAAATGAAACTATACAGTTAACTAGAAAGCTACAATCAGTTAACTGAAACAAAACTAGACTAAATGGAAATGTGCAACATGCACGTCCTTATTTGAAATGAAAGCTAACCGATAACTAACATTAGTCAACTGGATCCTAACTGAAAGTCCATCCTCCTGTGAAGATATCTCCAAGAATGAGATAGGCGTGTATGAGATCAGCAATTAGAACTCAAGACTAATGTCGAGTTAACTGTTGTTTTTGACTCTATCCTCAGAAATAACTGCAAGATCTAACTAGCAGTCTTCTATAAGCCCTCTCTGTCTATCACCTCATCTAGGAACTTGTCGATTGTCTCATCCTCTAGCACTTTGACGCTATCCACGATAATGAACTGCCTGTTCAACTCCTTCTCTCCATCTTTGATCGCCCTTTGATATTCTCTGACATCTGCAGTCGCCTTGTTGAAACTAGTTGTCATCACTGAGAAGTGATCCAACTTGGACGCCTCAGGATCTCCATCAAGGTTTTCACGAACCAGTTTCTCGAACTCGGTCTGCACTGCATCCAACTCAGCGCATGTACCATTCTCACGATGATAGTGGCATGGGATCTGAGTGATAAACTCGCTGATAAGTTTGAGAGCTCCAGCACCATTCTCCTTGAGCCTGGCCATCTTTGTAGAGATTCTCTCGTACGTTTCCACTTTGAAAAGATGTTGTTCTCTCCAAGCGAAAACCTTCTTCTTATCCTCTTCTGCTACAATGGTGTCAAATGCAATTGCTACCTAAGATATGAGTATCAAGTCCTTCAACTTGTGTTCTGCTATAGATATCTCAAGCTGTTGGATCCTCTGACGAAGATCATGTGCCTCGTACCTCAACTAATATAACTCTGTGAGGAGGTATCTACCTACAGCAATGAAGTCTTCAATCCAGATGTCCAAAATCTTCCCGCGATTGACTAACCAGCCAAGTCTCTACTGATCTGCAGGTGTCTCTCGAAGTTGTGGGAGCATAGGTGCTTGTCCTGCGGTTCCATGAAGAAGATCCGAGATGTATTGTCGGAGTTATCTGATCTCAGCCTTGAACGTTGCCTTATCTTCTTCATACTTCATGACACACTCTACAAGATTACTTCCTACAACCTTGAAAGGGCTCACGTCCACATGTCGGGTGCTCTTGCCAAGATTTGCTTTGACGAAGGTGAAATCACCAACTTCAACTTCATCCAGGCTCTTACCCTCTCGTGTTGTAGCAACTTCAACAACGATCTCTGCTTCAGGAGTCTTCTCAATATGCACCTGCTTCTTGACTCTCTTGTTCGACCTATCTTGATAAGGATTGCCAAACTCAGATAACTCAAGCTGATATGAAGGCCTACGCCTCTGTCTTCCCAAAGACCTCTCGAGCCAACACGAATGATCAATGTTATCCTCTCGAGGAGAAATTGCTCTTGCTGTGTCAACCATTGGCGGATCAACCGGAATGAAAATCTCATGAACTGGTGATTTTGGCTCCGAGTCAATATCAATAGGAGACAACCGTGGAGAAAATGGTGGGCCAAGAGATGATGAATCGGCCTCAGCTTGTACCACTAGCTCCACTAGAACTTATGGCGCTTTCTCAACCTGCTTCTGCTTAGTGATGCTTTTCCCCTTCGAGTTCCCACTAACTTTGACACCTTCAGGCGGCTTCAACATAACTTTAACTCGAGGCCTCGACCTAGATGTACAAGGTAGTGAAGAAAACCCTACCAATGGCTCTGAAACTGGAACTGTCCTTCGCTTCCTCTTGCTCTCCAAGAAATACATGCTTGTCTTAATAACTGATCTCGGCAGGTCCTCAATTGAAGTATTCTCCCTGACATACCAATCTGGTTGGCGAAATGGCTAGCGAGCAACTTGGTCTTTAACGAATGAACTAAGCAAAACCTCTCTGTCATCATCCAACAAACCCTCAACATCTTTTGACAGGAAATCAGCAAGCAGTGGAAGAGTAAGTTTGTAGTAATGACGTCGGCGTACTACAAATTCATCTTCGCAGTTGACCCAAAAGTCCTCAAGCGCTGCCCTATGTGAATTTCTTCGCTCCAACCGTGCTGAGTAATGACCCAAAGAATCATAAGTACGCCTCTGAGTGAGATACTTGAGATGGAGTTTCTCTAATTCGTTCGTCATTAACTTGCAATCAGCAGAAGTCTTGCACTTGTATATACCCAATCCAAACGGAAAGGTGAATGTTGGCTTGTGTTGATTGCGAAGAAAAGAGTGAACTTCTTGAACTTGTCTCAAAAACTCCATGAATAGGACCTTGTCTGACGGGTACCTCAGTAGCATCAGAGGTTCTTTGGTGTAATCATACACTCGAATGTATGCGAAAGTGGGAAACTGGATGAACCAATCAGCCCAACTCTCCATTGCTAACTTCGCCTCTGGTGAAATCCTAATGTGCATCTCATTATCAAGGTCTTTGAATGTCTTCATGAGAAAGTGATCATTCACCACCTTGAAATCCTATTCAGCCTTTGAGAACTCCAATTGTGAGTAATATTCATGAACATCCTAAATGCCAAGAGCCTCATTGGTCTTCAAAGTTCTAAAATTGCCTTGAAACGCAATTAAGTAGACTAGAAAAGACACCATGTGAAACTCGTGAATTTTGAGGAATTCTGTGATTTGTTGATGAAGACACTTGTTGATCAACATCGCCTAGTCAAAGTTTTCCTCCTTGTTGATAATCCGGGAGATGAAATAGAATATCCACGATCGAAAAATATATGATTCCTCCTGACCTATAACCCGGTTAAGCAAAGTTAGTAAGATAGCAACCTCATCCTTGAACTCACCACGCCCAACCTTTTTCGGCGTGTTGGTCTTCTATACTTTCGACCACCTCTGAGCAACTTTTCTCTGTGATCATTCTTTGTCCTCTTCCCCTATCTTGTCGCAATCTGCAATGGCTATTGTAAAATTGTCTGAGCGAGGAGGAATAGCAAAGCACTTCTCAACATCCCTCGGCTTGAGGCTGCAAATGACTCTCCCATCGGCTGATCTGATTTGTCTTGTGGATGAATCGTAGTGCTTAATGCAAGCAATTACAAACTCGAGATCAAAAACCGTAATAGGAATAGATGATTCTGCCAACAACCCGGAACGCTCAAGATTTCTGACTGTCGTGCTGGTAGTACCTTCCAACGTGCTCAAATTGACCACTGGATATATGTGACCCAAGTCTGTATCAGCAATTTTCAAAAAGCCGTGCACCAAGAACGATTTGGCCTTGTAATCTATGGGGTTGATTGCATTTTGAAAATTTGGACTTTTGATTGTAAAGTCGGGTATGTTTGGACAACTTTCAGAAAAGGTGAAAAAAGCTCTAGGATAAGCTAAAAATAGCCGATTGAGGTAAAAAAAATCAGAGCAAACCCACATAGTCAAAAATTCGAAAAGATGAATTTTAGCAAGGCATGCAAAAGGTTTTCAGTTGAGAACTGCAGTGGCTATAGGAGCTCTTGGAGCAATTTTTCCCGAGAAAATTTGAAACATGGGTTTTGTAGGCAATGGAATTCTAAGCCAACCCAGATGATTCGATTTTGGAAAAATTGAGTTCTTGGCCCACATGCAAAGAAATCTTTGAAAAAAAAACACAGTGCTTCAAAATGAAAGCAACGGGGCAATTTTCCCAAAAAAAACTAAGACATGGGTTTTGCTGCTGATGCTGAACTATGTGAACCCAAATGATCTGTTTCTGAAAATTTCACCATTTACTTTGACATGTGAGAGAAAACCTAAGACAAGAATAGAAGAATTTTGCAGTGTTACCCCAAGTTTCTGGGATGGGGACGGCGGAACGAGTCCCCAAGTTTTCAATTTTTCAGGCCAAATTTAAGGACGGTAGGGGACGGCTATATAAAATAAAGAAAAATTTAAAATATATAGGGAAACATTAAATATTCATATGAAAACATGGATAAAGCATGCATATATACATTATAGAAACTTAGCATATAACATTTTTGTTAAGAATTCATTGCCAATATAGTTTTTTTTTCAATTACGCTATGAAAATCAAAATAAAAAGAACATGGTACACTGTTGTCGTCCCCCTGGCCGTTTCCGGGACGGGGACGAGGGGGTTTAGACCCGAGGACGCGTCCCCAGGTAACACTGGAATTTTGAGATAGAAAATAGAAGTTTATTGTTCTGTCTCTGAAAAAGTCGCCTATGCTTGAATTAGATTTGATGAAGTCTGCATGCACTCGAAAAATGAAATCTGGCAAATGCTTCCTCTGAACAATCTAGACCTGGCACTACGGAGAACACTAAAATCTGACACCTGTAGCGCCTTCAGATCTTTATTTGCTCAAGAAAGACATGTTTGCTCTCACCTGTAATGAAAAATAATGGACACCTATGCCTTAATAAATAAAAATTCATCAAGAAAGGCGTCATAAATGCATGCATTTGCTTTAAAATGGTGCTAGCCTTCTCATTGGACCTCTAAAACAAACGCTTGCTTCTTATTACACCTCAAAACAGTTAACTAATTGAGAAATAAGCCCTAATTAGGGCGCCACCTCCAAATTCTTTAGTTAACTTTACATGCAAAGATAAATCGCCCAATTACAAGCAAAAATGAAGTCTAGTTGAAGTAGACTTGAAGAGTTTAACTGAAGACTTAATTAAAGTTCACAACTTCCACCTTTATAGGGCGCCACTTCTCTTGAGTTCAAAAAGTCAAACTTTGGCTTTAGGCGTCACTTTCCAGACTCAGCCAATTTCTTGAAAATTGAATTTGCAAACGTCACCGGAGTCCATGTTCGATCGCTAATTCTGATTGACTGACATGTTGGATCGACTGGCTAACAATTTCATTGAAGAGCAAGATCAAAACTGACAAGAAACTCCTTGAAGCTGCAAACCCTAATTCTAACATCTAACGCTTCAAAATTTAGGGCGCGCTTAGCCTTCAGGGGCGCTTTTGACCTCAAACGTAAAAAAAATTCATGCATTTTCATTATTTTGAAGGTGACTCTGACCTTACTTCATCTCGCATTTCCTGGCATTTGGCAAAACTTCCTAACTAGCCGACAGGCTTACTGCGGAGCTGGTTGAATTCTGAACAAGAGCTCTTGGAAAGCACTTCTCTTTAAAACTATGTTACACCGGCGTCGGGGACGAGGGGACAAAGGGGCCTCGATTTGGGGACGGCGGGGGGGGGGGCGGCGGCTGTATATACTATATACTATACATATGGTACTTAAAATGCTAGTTATGAAAAGATGTATAACAATATACTTGAACATTGAACATTGAACATTAAAATTTAAAAATGAACTACTAAATGAACCATTGAACATTAAAAGTTTTCAAATTTGAAAGTAGAATACGCAATACTACAATGTAACAATTGTCGAATCAGCAAATGGAAGATTTCTATTATAATTTATATCATAAAGATGATTACAATGAGTAGCATGATATGAATATCAAAACAAGTACAAACTACAAAGTCAAAATGCCAAAATGTAGTGAAGCAGGTGGAGGCCTCTAATCAATGTAATCATCCCTCAGGAGGTCGGCAAACTCCTCATCACTGGAACCACTGGACTCCCCAAGGTCAAGATCTGCCAAAGGAACACCAACCAGCCCTAAACCTGCAACATCCTCATCCTCATCAATCTGTGATGGCTCCTCTGGCTCTACATCCCATCGTGTTGCTGGGCTCTCCTTGTACACACGTGTCCTGCGGTCAGTGATACGCAAGGCACTATGTACAACCACTAGCTTCTCTGCTCTCCTAGAGGTAAGTCTGTTCCTCTTAAGAGAGTGGATGAAGCTATAAGTAGACCAGTTCCTCTTAGAAACTGAAGAACTAGAAACCTGAGACAACAAACGAATGGCTAGTGTTTTAGTCAGTGATTTCGGTTTATGACAAGTTCACCACAAAATCGGATCCTCCTATGCCATAGTTCTTATATCCGCCTTTGCCGCAGCCTTGTAACCCCTAAGAGTAGCAAATTTTGTCCACTCAGTGCGAATGTTGCCAGCATCTTCAGCATCATACATTCTATCAATGCACTTGAAGAACCCTTCCTTCACCTCATCATCCTGAATCGGTGTAACTCTACCAGGCCTAGGCATGTACCACTTCGGATTCAATGAATAAGAAGCCATGTGCAAGGGAGTGTTTAGGCTATCCCATCTGCGCTGAATAATAGGCTGAATGTAAACATTGTAGAATGTTAGAGTGGGGTCCTTCTCTCGCACAACTGCCTTCATCTGGCCAAGCATCGAATCAATGCACTCATACACCTCTCCAAGGTTAGGTGCATCCCCATCCCCATATCTGATGACTTGGACAACTGGTTCAATGATGGCAACAATATATTTTGCATCATTCCAAAATCCATCACTCTTCACTATCTCCTTCACCCTCTTCCCCTGCTCTGTCCTGGCCCCATCCCACCGATTCCATTCTTGCGTCATAACCATGACTTGCAGTGGCTCTTGCAACTCAAGCATTCTCTCCATAAGAATGAAATAGGATGCATATCGGGTCTCAACTGGTTTCAAGAACTCCTTCTTCGCGAAGCTCCTGAAGATGGCATGTGAAGTGTGGTGGTTGCAGATATACATCTGCACATCTCTAGCATTGTTGACCACTCCTCTAATCCACTCAATCTTCCCCATGTCCTTGAGTGCATTGTTCATGGCATGCACACAACATGGAGTCCACCAAATATGTCTGTATGTTGTCTCGATAAGCCTCCCTGCAGCTCTGCACACATGTGCTGCATCTGTCACTACTTGGACCACATTTTGTGGCCCAATCTCCTCAATAGCTGCCCGAAGGATCTCAAACTGAAAATCAGCATCTTTTCGATGCCCTGAACAATCAACTGCCCTGAGAAAGAATGGGCCCTCTGAACATGTAACTATGACATTGATGAGTGGACGATGCCTAATATCCGTCCACCCATCCATAACAATGCTGCATCCAGAATCCTCCCAACATGCCCTCATCGTCTCCATCAATGAACTGATCTTGGTATAGTTGTTATCCAAGATCGTTGTCCTCAATTTGTGCTCACCTGGTGGCACATATGATGGTCCTCCCTTCGCCACCATCGACATCATCTCCTTATAATAAGGAGATCGAGCTACATGAAATGGGATTCCATTGGCAAAAAAGAACTTGCCAATGGAATCATCTATCTGATCCTTCTGGTGCACATTAAATAAATCAGCTATGGGGTTAGGCTGATTTTGCATCTTGCGTTTCCCCTTGCCCTGTTGCGATTCAGGCATAACACTATAGGTGGATGAAGGTCCTGAGGCTGCCCCTGACAATGTTCCTGCTCTAATATGTGGCTGCCTCTGCATATGCTGCTCCTGAATCTGCTGTATAGTCTGAATATTTTGCCTAGCAGACAAGGTAGTAGGCATAGGAATTGTCGCGTCATCTGGAACACCCCAAAGCTTGTTGAACTCAATTCTATATTTCATATTTTTAGCTTCCTTCAAAAAAGCACATGCTCCCACACCTTTTCCTGGCCAAAAGAGGAAGTGAGCATTAACTCTGGTGATGCTCCCAAACCAATCATCACCACAAATGTTGCATTTCCATTTTCTCGTACCACCACATGATGTTGGGGCTGTTATTCTTGTTGCAAACTGTTTGAGAGGAGATTTGGGATCATAAGGACCCCTAGCCCACTCTGCCAAAAGCTGAGAGGGGCAATCTGTAGCAACTGCTGCACTAGCTATGGAACTAGTTTGTCTTTCTTGATTTGACCCATGTTCACCCCCCTCATTGTGCTCATCCTCATGCTCGGGTTCATATTCTGAATGGCTTGCATCATGAGAATGAGTTTCCAATTCCATCTCATCCTCACTCATTTCATGACTGTGGGAGCTCATTTTGACACTGCATTTCACAAAATGAAAAAAAAAAATCAATAAACACATAGTTTCAGCCTATGCCCTACTTTAAAATTAAAAAAATAAAACTCTATATTTTAAATTTTAAATTTCAAAACAAAATCTTAACTAATTTAGAAAATGTTTAAATGAAACAACAAGAATTAGAAATGAAACAACAAGAACTAAGAACTTATAATTTAGAAATGAAAATGAGAAAATTCAAAAACTAAAACAATGAACATTGAAAATCAGAAAATAAAAGAAAAAATCAGTTCAAAACCTTACCTTTTGCTTGAAAAATCTCTTCAACAAGCTGAAGAATCTTCCTCCTCTTCTTCTTCTTGCTCCTTGACACTCCTATTCCACTTGCAATCACTCCTTTCACTCCTCCAATCATTGTTTCCTCAGCTCTTCAATCTTCTTCTTCTTGCTGTAGCAGACAAGTAGAAATGCAAATGTGGATAAAAATGAAGTTAGAAGGGGCTTTTGATAGCATAGAAGAGTTTAGATGGGGCCCACATGCCCTTAGGGTTCGAATAGAACAAAAAAACTAATAAAAAAATGTGTTTTTTTCATTTAAAAAACGTCCCAATGGACTGTCTGCCGCGGGAGACGCCTGGGCGTCTCCGAGACGCTCGAGGGACGCCCAGGCGTCTCCCTCAGCATCTCGGAGACGCCGGTGCGTTTCAGCGTCTCCAGCGGCGAGGGAGCAATCTGGTGGCGCCTCCGGAGACGGGGAGATGCCGTCCCCACGTCTCCGGGACGTCCCCGTCTCGGAGACGCTAGGGCCCAGGGGGGGGGACGCGTCCTCGGGGTTCACTACTTTAAAACATCATCTGGTAGCTAAAAAACATGGGCGCCCCTGGCCTCCAAGGGAGCTTTTCTTCCCAAAGATTCCCAACTAGCTAAATATTCACTTAACCTTTGACTACAGGCTGCTGTCAAGTCTTCTGACCCGGATGAGGTATGCAACAAAAAGCTGGAAGTGTCATGAACAGGATGAATATCTGAGATGACCAAAAAGACTGCATTTGAGGCTCCAAAACCTTCGACACCCTTGGCCTCCAAGGGCGCTTTTTCTTTTTCTTGATATTTTTTACCATGACTAAAACCCTATGTTTGACTCCTGATTCCGACAGTTCAGCAACTCAAATTCACTCGTTGACGAATGCATTGCGAAGCCAGGCCAAGTCTAAGACAAACATCCTGGGTGTCATTTGATCATAAACCTCCATTTGGTGCTTCAAAAAGATGGGCCAGGGGCGCTTTTCACTCTAGTGTTAATCATTTTTTCATCTCCCTCATTTCAAGTTCAATCTCTAGTTTTAGGTGCTAGACAGATCTTTCGAACTGGCTGGTAGGCTCATCGCGAAACTGACAGGATTACGGAGAAGTCTTCTTGGAAGTGACAAATCTCAAAAAATTGATCTAGGCCTGAAAAAATTTCAACATTTTCACCTCAACCAAAATCCCCTCTGAGACAAAGCATCATTTTGGACATATCTCACCATAGAATCTTCACCGGAGTGTTTCAAGCTTAGATTTCGATACCTAGCACCTGGCCATCTACCATTGTTGACCTTTGAGATCCTAACTTTTCACTTGAAAAAGCAAAAACTACCCACCATACTTGAATTGAGTTTTAACTAAATCTTACTTCACCATTGTGATCGTGAAGTAATATAAACCAATCAAAACAATTTTCAGTCAATTCTGACAAGTTTCAATTTTTAGGGTTTTTGACCTAAAAACAGGGATCCAAAAACCCTAATTTTCAAATTTTGCCAATAGCTTCTTGAAATCAAACTAACTAAAAGCCCATACTTGATTTGCCCAAAAACTATGTTTTGACATCATTTTTACAAGGTTTAAACCATTTTGAGCAAAATGCCTTAATGAAGCAAAAAATTTGGTTAAGAGTCCTGATATGTTTTTGTTGAGCCAATATTGAAATGAGCATTAATAAACTCCAGATTTTGACTTCCTAAAACCCCACACAACTTCTTAACATTTGAGAAGCTCAATGCAAATAACACATCCTGGGCGCCTTTACATACTAAGCAACAACCAAATCAAAGGAATGAAAAGCAACAAAGTGGTAGCTTGGACTTCCAGAACTCAATAAAAACCCATGTTACCCTCAAAAGGGGACTGTTGTACCCAAACCAAATTTTTTGCTTCATTAAGGCATTTTGCTTAAACTGGTTTAAACCTTGTAAAATGATGTCAAAACATAGTTTTTGGGAAAATCAAGTATGG
Source organism: Sequoiadendron giganteum (assembly GCA_007115665.2). Classification (NCBI taxonomy): domain Eukaryota; kingdom Viridiplantae; phylum Streptophyta; class Pinopsida; order Cupressales; family Cupressaceae; genus Sequoiadendron; species Sequoiadendron giganteum. The sequence continues at coordinate 601,339,211 of CM021106.1, read as the reverse complement.
GCTTTGAGTCAGTGTGATGCCAAAAAGATAGTGGAAAAATTTTTAAAATTTGAAAATTAGGGTTTCTAGACCCCATTTTAAGGTCAAAAAACCCTAAAAATTGAAACTTGTCAGAATTGATGGAAAATTGTTTTGATTAGCTTATTTTGCTTCACGATCACAATGAGGAAGTCAAATTCAGTTAAAACTCAGTTTAAGTCTGGTGGGTAGATTTCACTTTTTCAAGTGAAAAGTTAAGATCTCTAAGGTCAACAATGGCAGATGGCCAAGTACCAAGTGTCAAAATCTAAGCTTAAAATGCTTTGATGAAGATTCTATGGCAAGAAATGTTCAAAATGATGCTTCACGATGGAGGGGTTTTCTGAAGCGGTGAAAATCATTAAAACATTTCTAAGTCTGGAAAGGAAACAAAAAAAAAGTGTGCCTATTGGCCAAGGGCTCCCAAGGTTTCAGAGGCTCAAATCAACTTTTTGAGGTTTGTCACTTCCAAGAAGTCTTCTTTGGGATCCTACTAGCTTCGCGATGAGCCTACCAGCCAATCCAGAAGATTTGTCTAGCACATAAAACCAGATATTGAATGAGGAATCAGCAAGTTGCAAAAATGGCTAACATTGGTGGAGAAAAGAGTGCCTAGAGGCCAAGGGCTCCCTAGAATTCAAGGTATCAAATGTCAGTTTTTGCATTGACTATCTCCAGGATGATCTCTCACCTTCAGCCCAGCTTCGCAATGGATCTATTAGCCAATTCGCAGGACTTATCAAACGTCAGCAACGGTTGAGCGAATGGACACGTAAAACGGAGGTTGAATTGAAGATCGCTAAGGCAAAATAGCCCCTGCTAACCAGGGGCGCTCATTATTTTGGGTAACCAAATGTCGTTTTCAGAGGTTGTCTTCTTCAAGACATCTGCTCAGCATCCTGCCAGCTTCACAACGAATTCAATAGCAAGATCACGAGACCTGTCTAACGCCCGAAACTAGAGATTGAACGAGAAATGGGGGAGATGAAAATTTGACTAACACTGGAGCAAAAAGCACACTTGCTAGCCAAGGGCGCCCAACTTTTTGAGGCACCAGATGGAGGTTTCTGATCAAATGACACCTAGGATGTTTGTCTCAGACTTGGTCTGGTTTCGCAACGCATCCGTTAGCGGATGAATCTAAGTTGCTGAACTGCCAGAATCAAGAGTCAAACATAGGGTTTTAGTCATGGTCAAAAATGTCAAAAAACAGCAAAAGAGCCCCTGGAGGCCAAGGGCGCCCAAGGTTTTGGAGCCTTAAATGCACTTGTTTTAGTCATCTCAGATATTCATCTTGTCTGTGACACTTCCAACTTTCCATGGCATACCTCTGTCGGGTCAGAAGAATTGTCAGCAGCCTGCAACCGAAGGTTAAGTGGATTTTTAGCTAGTTGCAAAAATCGTTCTCTGGAAAGAAAAGCGCCCCTAGAGGCCAGGGGCGCCCATGTTTTTCACCTACCAAATGATGCTTTTAATGAAAGTCCTCTCCAAAAGCTCTTGTTCAAAATCTAGTCAGCTCCTCAACGAGCTTGTCTGTCAGTTTTGAAGTTTTTTTGAACACTGAGAAACGCGAGATGAAGTAAGGTCAAAATCACCTTCAAAATGATGAAAATGCATTGAAATTTTTTCGAAGTCTAAAGTCAAAAGCGCCCCTAAAGGCCAGGCGCGCCCTAGATTTTGAGGCCTCGAATGGTAGAATTAGGGTTTAGAACCTCAAGGAGACTCTTGTCAAATTTGATCCTTATCTTCAATGAAACTCTCAGCCAGTCAATTTGACTTGTCAGTCAATTAGAACCAATGATCGAACGTGGGCTCTACTGATGTTTTCAAATCCAAATTTTCAAGAAATTGGTTGTCTGGGAAGAAACACCTAAAGTCAAAGGTTGACTTTTTGAACTCGAGAACTGGCGCCCTATAAAGGTGGAAGCAGTTAACTGAAATTAACTCTCCAGTTCAACTCTTCAAGTCGACTTCTTCTTGACTTCATTTTGCTTGTAACTAGGTGACTTATTTTTGCATGCACAGTTAACTGAAGTTTTTAGAGGTGGCGCCCTAATTAGGGCATATTTCTCAACCAGTTAATTGTTTTGAGGCCTAGTGACAAGCAAGGCGTTAGTTTTGGAGGTCCAATCAAAAGGCTAGCACCATTTTAAGTCAAATGCATGCATTTGAGATGCCTTTCTTAATGAATTTTTATGTGTTAAGGGAAGAGGCATCCATTATTCTCATCACAGGTGGAAGCAAACACGTATTTTCTTGAGAAAGCAAAGATCTAAAGGTGCTACAGGTATCAGTTTTCACTTTTCAGTGTTCTTTGCAGCACCAAGTTCAGATTGTTCAGAGGAAGAATATTATAGACTTCATTTTTCGATTGCATGCAAACTTCATCAAATCCAATTCAAGCATAGGCAACCTTTTCAGAGACGGAACAAAAACTTCTATTTCTCTCTCTAAAAATTCTTCTATTCTCGTCTTAGGTTTTCTCCCACATGTCAAGTAAATGGCAGAATTTTCAGAATTTGGTCATCTAGATTCATTTAGCATAGCATCAGCAGCAAAACCCATGTTCCATAATTTTTCATGAAAATTGCCCCATTGCTTCCATTTCTGAAGCACTTTGCTTCTTTTTTTCGAAGATTCTTTTGCATGCAGGCCTAAAACTCAATTTTTTGAAAAACGAAGATTTTGGGTCTTCTGAGCTCATTAGTGCCTACAAAACACGTCTTAGATTTTTTTCGAGAAAATTGACCCGCTGCTTCCACTTTTGAGGCACTATGCTTTTTTCCGAAAATTCCTTTGCATGTGGGCCAAAAACTCAACTTTTTGTAGTGGCAACAAAACCCATATGCCAGTTTTTCTTAAGAAAAATTGCCCTTGGTGCTCCTATAGCTCCTTCTGCATCTTTACCGAAAAGCTCTTGCATGCCAAGGCAAAAGGTGTTTTTTCGAATTTCTGACGTTTCGGGTTGCTTAGAATTATTTTCTCTACAAAACCCACGTCTGGAAATTTTTCGTGAAAATTGCCCCTCAACAGGGTAATTTTAGCCTCGTCAAAGGCTATTTTTAGCTTTCCAGAAAAGTTGTCAGAACGTGGCCGTGTTTACAGTCAACAGGTGAGTTTTTTAGAATGCAATTCACTCAAATTGAATTCAAGACCAAATTGGTCTTAATTCACAATTTCATAAGAAAAGCTGACACCGTTTTGCATCAAGCGCATCTAGAGGGTTGATTCAGACAATTTGGCAAGCGTAGTCACTCAAAGTCCACATGGTTTCATACCTCGTACAGCTGATAACCTTCCCAGGCCAGTTTAGAGGGTTTATACCGTTGGAATTCTACGTGTGCGGCGAGTTCGTGTGCATTTCTCACAACCAGAGTGTTCGCAATCAAACTTCGTGGTTTCGTCATGCAACACTTTTCCATGAGAAGAATCGAGAAAAGCGTCAAAGGCATAAAGCTGCAAAAGAAACAGAGGCCATCACTCCAGTTGCGGAGCCGCCAGAGTTACCAATCAGTATATTGCCAATTGATATTGCGCAAATTGAGTTCCAGAAGTTGGCTTGTGATAACCTAGGTGGAAATCTTGAGGCATCCAAGCTGGATCACTTCTCAATGATGACAACTAGTTTCAACAAGGCGACTGCAGATGTCAGAGAATGTCAAAGAGCAATCAAAGATGGAGAGGAGTTGAACAGGCAGTTCATCATCGTGGACAGCGTCAGACTGCCAAAGGACGAGACCATTGACAAGTTCCTGGACGAGGTGATAGACAGAGAGGACTTGTAGTAGACAACCAGTTAGATCCTACAATTATTTACGAGGATAGAATCAGAAGCAGCTGTTAACTCAACGTCATTTCTTGAGTTCTGATTGTTGGTCTCATGCATGCCTATCTCATTCTTGGAGATATCTTCGCAAGAGGATGGACTTTCAGTTAGAACCAGTTAACTGATGTTAGTTATCAATTAGCTCTCCTTTCAATAAGGACGCGCATGTTGCACATGTCCATTTAGTCTTGTTTGTATCAGTTAACTGAGGGTAGCTTTCTAGTTAACTATATAGTTTCATTTATTTAGACTTAGACAATAAATTCTCGCATGCTTGCGAGACTATAGTTGACTCAAGGTGATTTTAGCGTTCCCTACACCTTTGATGTCTATAAATAAGAGCTCTTTGCTCATTTGAGAATAAATTTTGCACGCAATAGTAATATATGTTGAGCCACCTTGCCTGAAATATTGTTGTTCTATATCTGTTCACGAGCTTTTACTGTGATAATAAATAGTTGTGCCACCTTGCCTGAATGTTATTATTATTGTATTTGTTCATCTTAGTTAAATATAGTTGCTAGTTTGATCATTTATTGTATGTGTGTCTCGCCAATGCAATTTGATGTCCTAGCTTGCTATCTTATGTTGTGCTTAATAGTTGTTCTTTCAATCTACGCCTCGGATAGGGGTCCCTCCTCCTTGGGAATTTCACTAGAAGAATTATCGTTTAAGTGTTGGTTCCAATAAGCTTGTTGCATATCTACGCCTCAAGTAGGTGTTCCTCCTCCTTGGAAATTTAGTAATTAAGCTTGTCGTTTGATGTCATGCCTAATAAACTTCATATCAGCCTACGCCTCAGATAGGGGTTCCTCCTCCTTGGAAATCCTGTAGTAAAGTTTATCGTATATCACATTCCTACTCCTAATTCCTCATGCTTTGTTTTTCTTGAGGGAATAGGATAGATTAAAGCATTTAGTTAGTTGTAGTTAAGATTTGCAAAACCAGAGAAAACCCTTAGCTGCAACGTTCTTGGTTTCCTTAACCTTGTGCCTCTTCCAGCTGAGTCAAAAAGATAGAATTTTAGAATACTTTACTTTCACGCATATCAGCAAAAGAGGGAGCTTCCCCTCCTAATTTGAAGAGCAGTCATTACGCACTGTGCATAGTTGTCCGTACCAACTTGCACTCCAGAGGTGCTAATTGTTATGCCAACAGGAACAAATTCAATCTCAACCTCTCCAATCTTTGTCACAACCTTTGGAAGGATATTGCTAGCTCTAAAAAATGATTTGAACATGCCTTCACTATTAACCACACGATTTTTGGATGCCACGATATCAGGGAATTATGGCACTAAGGAAAATAACCATGGTTTCAAAATCTCTAGACGGTTGTCTTCCATTATATTGTTGTGCTTCTTTAATATATGAAACCTCCTCAAGTATTAAGCTTGGATGATATGGCAACCAGGATTTGGAGACAAATAAAATAAGGTAATCAATATTCATCATAGAGACATAACTTCACACAACACCCAATATTTTCACTGTGTCTCCAATCAAATATGGCGGCTCCAATAAAGTTTAGCAGCTCTTACAAAATGTCCACAATTAACCTTAAATATACTCTCAACCACTTTAGCTGCTAATAGCACTTGTAATATTAATATGTATTTGTTGCTCATTTCTTTAATTGACATGCAAACTACTCCCCTCCTTTCTTGAAATAACATATTTACTTTTTAATTTTCTCCTTATTTGCCCACAAAGTGACTTATTTTAAATTTTTTTTTTTCCGACTTAAGTTACTCTTAATAAATTAATTAAAATAATTAATTTAAGTTGCCATTAACTTTATACTTTTTGACAAGTTAATTAATTATTTAATTATTAAAATATTTCCACACTAACATTGAAAATGCGGAAAATATCAAAACTCAATCCGAAACAACAATTAAGGTGCCAAAATACTCCTAAGCTCCATGGGCAACAGATAACCCCCATTGGCAACACTGCTTGTCGTCAAAAAAACTCAAAGTTGTAATCAACTCTGACATAGTCGAAAACGGGGATATTACAATATAAGAGATAATATGAAATATGCTGCAAATACTTGATAATAGCTAAGAATAACAAGCCACTTCAAGGGGGCAAACCTCCAAATATCTCCAATGAGAACACGATTCAAAATCTAGTGAACAAATAAGACTCACTTCCTCCTATATATACCCTATTTATGCCTAGGATATCACCCAGGTCGACTTCGATAACCATATATAAGCCTTACAATTAAAAATCTAATGAACAAATAAGACTCGCTACCTTTTATATATACCCTACTTATGCCTAGGATATCACCCAAGTCAACTTAGAAAAACCATATATAAACCTTAGGCCAACCTAACTAACCAAATAATAATATAATAATGAAAATATGGCTTAGTTAAGAGTTAAGATAGTCACAAACCAACTATTCATAACTCTATGTATTCTAATATTAAGGGTGTAGCATGCCCCCCTCTTCAGAGCAGCATTGTCCTCAATGCTAATCAAGGGTGGATGCTTCTAAATGAACTCCTCGTCCTCCCACGTGGCTTCTTCAATTGGTAAATTCTTCCATTGGATGAGATATTCAGTCAGCGTTATAGTCCTTCGCTTCCTTGTGTGTTTCTGACAAGTAAACTCTAGTTCCAATATAATTTTTCCTTCTTCATCGAGCTTGAATAAAAAAAGTCAATGGTGGAACCATAAGATTTGGCGACAATGCATCAGCAAGAATTTCAGGAACAAGATCTCTTAATTTGGATAATGGGAGAACAAAAATAGAGAACGTGCTATATGTGGAAGCATAGTTGGAAAACTTGCCAATTGCAAGTGCTCGGCAAGCCCGAAAAACTCGGCAACTTAAAAAATTGCTTAAAAAACGCATTTTTTTTGCAAAATTCAATGATAAGATGCACCCAATGAGTCAATAAATGAGTACATAAAAGAAACAAGTTGAGTCTAGTTGTATTTGATTGATTTGAAAGCAAATTGCGTACAAAATGGCATCCTCATGTAGAATGCGCTGATGTTAATATTTTGAAACAAAATGAAAATAGCAAATTGATTTTGTAAAAAAGAAAGTAAATACTACATTAATATATTTTACAAATTTACATCTTTCTCTTTCCCATGTTTAGTGAAAACTAGGGGAGAGGTAGAACTAGACGATATTATAGATGAAAACTTGTAGGCAAACTTGGAAACTTGCACTTGGAGAGTACCTAGAAAATCAAATGAATTCAATGGGAGTTTGAGGGCAATGCCCCCAATGGGGTCGAGGGGCAACGCCCCTTGTGGGGGTCTAAGGTCAACGCCTCTAGCGGGGTCGAGGGGCAACGCCCCTCGTGGGGGTCTAAGGGCAATGTCCCCATCGGGATCAAGGGGCAGCGCCCCTTGTGGGGGTCTGCAGGCAACACCCCCAGCGAGGTCGAGGGGCAATGCCCCTCGTGGGGGTCTGGGGCCAACGCCCCCAGCGAGGTCGAGGGGCAACGCTCAAATTAAGACCTTCAAAACCACACAAACCGCAAAAAATGAATCGAAATTGACTTTATTCCCGCTGCAGGTTTCTTTTTGCTAAGAGGCCGAGTTTTTGTCAAAAAAACAGCGAGTTATTTTGGCGAGTACTTTCCGTTAAAACTCGTTTCAAAAAAAAACTCCCGATTTTTTGGCGAGTAGTCCAACTATGTGTGGAAGGATTCTAGCACAACCTATTAAGTGTGAGTCAATTGTGTGACCAAGGGCAGATCCTCACATTTCATGCCAAAGGTTGTGAGATAATTAAGGGAGGCAAGTTGTAGAAAATAGCCGAGCAAGAAATAATCTCTACATTTTGTGACATCAGAGGTGAGAAATGTTCCATAGGTAAGGAAGATGAGAGTTGGCTATGGCATAAAAGAATGGGGCATCTAAATTTTGACAATCTTCTCAAAAACAGTCGAAGGGAAGTAGTGAGGCAAATGCCTATGATATCAAAGGCCACAAGTATCATTTGCAAGCAATGTCATTTGGGTAAGCAAACCAGAGTGAGCTTTAAATTAAAAGAGTGCTTTGCATCACAACCTCTAGAGCTTATTCACACAGACTTGTGTGGACCCATCAAGACAAGGAGTATACAAAGTGAAAGATACTTCATGTTATTAATTGATGAATTTTCTAGAATGACATGGGTTACCTTTTTGAAGGAGGAAATCTGAAGAATTGGAAAGAATTAAGACATTCAAAACCTCAGTGGAAAATGAGATAGGCATGAGTATTAAATGCCTTAGATCAAATACAGGAGGTGAATTCACTTCAAACGAATTCGAAGATTTTTGTGAGAAACATAGGATACCAAGACAATATTTTGCAGCAAGAACTCCACAACAAAATGTAGTGGAAAGAAAAAATAGAACTATTCAAGGGATGGCTATATGCACGATGAATGAATACAAGGTTCCTGATATGTTTTGTAAAGATACGGTGCACACAACAGTTTATATCCTTAACTAAGGCAAAATCGGAGCAAATCATAATTAAACAGCATATGAGTTATGGAAGGGAAGACCTACATCAGTGAAATACTTCAAAGTGTTTGGAAGTCCTTGCTATATTAGAAGACATGAAGAAGATCTAGGGAAGTTAGATGCAAGGGCGGATGAAGGAATATTTTTGGGATACTCTTCAAGGAATAAGGCCTATAGATGCTTCAATAAGAGATTGCATAAAATGGTTGAAAGCACAAATGTGAAGATAAATGAGGAGAAAAACTATCAAGATGAACCACAAGAAGATAGCTTTCCTTATGAAGAAAGATACAAGGAAGATGTAGAGAAAAGTGAAGATGAAGTAGTTGAGCAAAAAATATTACCTTGCTATCTAAGATTGAACCTAAGAATTTCAAAGAAGCGAGTGAAGATAAGAATTCGATAGAAGATATGGATGAAGTGCAAAACCAGATTGAGAAGAATGATACTTGGGAACTTGTCCCAAGACCCAAGGATATAAATGTTATTGGCACTAAGTGGGTGTTTAGAAATAAGTTGAACAAAAAATGGTCAGGTTGTGAGAAACAATGCAAGTTTAGTATGTAAAGGATATGCACAAGTAAAAGGTGTTGATTTTGAAGATAAGTTTTCTCTAGTTGCTAGGATGGAAGCCATAAGGATGTTCTTGGCTTATGCTAGCTTTAAGAATTTCTAAGTGTATCAAATGGATGTTAAGTCCACCTTTCTGAATTGAGATCTAGAAGAAGAAGTTTACATTGAACAGCCATAAGGATTCCTACTATCAAAGAATAAAGACCGTGTATGTAGATTGAAGAAGGCACTTTATGGGTTGAAGCAAGCCCCTAAAGCATGGTATGCTAGACTTGACAAAGATCTACAACAACAAGGGTTCAAGAAGGGAGTTGTGGATAGCAAGTTATATATTAAGAACGTAGGCAATGATCAATTGATTGTGGTGGTTTATGTGGATGACATCATTTTTGGAGGAAGCAATGACAACATGTATCAAGGATTTGCAATGGAGATGTAGAAGGAATTTGAGATGTCTATGCTAAGTGAATTATCTTTCTTTCTTGGTTTACAAATATCACAATCAAAGAAGGGAATATTCATTTCACAAACCAAGTATGTAAAAGAGATGTTGAAAAAGTTTAAATGGAAGATTGTAATCTTGTGAGTACCCCCATGGTGTTGGACATTTTGTCATTGATGTCAAAGTTCATCATTGATGCAAAATCAGTTCTAACATGTCCATGCCATATCAGCCTTGACTTCTCAAGGTCAGGTCAAGATTCTTTACAACACCTTGCTATTTATTTCCATCGGCTTGTGGATTTCTGACTTGTCTATATTGAGCGACGGCTTCTGATATTGTTTTTATGAGGTGGCTCGTGTGGTTAGTGGGGGCCGATAGACAAGCAAGCTCCTTAATTCTTTTCCACAAGTCCTTGAAGTGTCAGCAAAATTTCTATTGGATCTTGTTGTTACGAATCTTCGTGCAGATTGCGTTTAGTGTGGGAGTCGAATTGGTGTTTGGACGTGTTTTGTCAGATTATATGCTCTACCATGCTCAATTAAAAGACCACTCTCTTGATCATGCTTAACATAAAAAGATCGCAGGATTTATGGAAATGTTTGAAGCTTGTGAACAATGTTTTTGCCTCTATTTCTTCGAAGAGTCAATACATATAGCTGAGAACGGCATTCATTTTTTTTGATTGAGAGTAATGAAAGCGTGCGGCATTTGTTTATGCTTAGAAAATCAAATCAATCTTGCAGAAGGTTGTCATTCAAATTTCTTTGTCATATTTAATCCTTGTCGCCCTCACATTTGTAATGTCGAGCTTTCATCCATTCTATCGGTTGATGTCTGTAGGTGAAGTCGTGCCATCTTATTTCTCATTTATTTACGCATGAGATACTTTTTCTATGCACTCTTGAATTCGATATAGCTTTTTATTATTGACCATATCTGGAGACGTTTTTGATCAATATGGATTGAGAGCTGTGAGAGTCATTTTCCTTTTGATATGTGGAGTTATCTTCCTTGGTCGATGGTGTGTGGAGACGAAAAATATTGTTTAATGCCATCACGTCTAATCAGAGATGTGCAGACTATATATAGTGTAAGTTGTGTGAGCTTATTTATGAGAAATCGTGATGGAAACGTGACTGAAACAAAGTACCATCTCTTTCATTTATTCTCTATTGCATGGGCTACATAATGTTGAAGGCGTTCGAAGTAAATTTGAGTTCGTGCAGATATACAAGAAGCTTATAAAGGGGTCGAATTTGTTTGCAGAGTTCTTTTTGAGAGATCGCGTGGAAATGTGTTCAGGGTTGAGATATGTTGATTGCATTTGGATGCATATAGAATGCCTTTGCTACCAATTTTATTCTAGTGCAAGCTATGTGAAGGCGTGTGATTTTGTGTTATTTTGAGCCGCATTAGTGTGTCCCCATGCATTCAGTTAGCAATTGTATTATTGAGGTGCTCAAAATTTATCTGTTTTGATTCTCTTGAGTATACACAGGCTAACACAGCCATATAGGTCTTTGTAATCTGTTGATGAACTTGTAAAGGTATGCAAATAAAGTCATACAAAGATGTCAATCAGTGAGGAACTGAGAAGACGTGCACTTTCAGTGTGGTATTCATTTTAATTTTTGGGTTGGCATGAGATGCTATTTTGATTATTCTGTACTTTTTGGTCTAGGTTTGTTTTGAAAGGAGAATAGCATTCATATATGTCAGTATGAGAGTCTCTGTTGATGAGAAGGATGTATTTTGTGTTCAGAAATCAGAGTTGCAGTGTTATGACAATCTTCAGTGAGTTGGTGCTCATGCTGGGGTTGGTGCTTCAGCTACTCAAAGTTGGTGCTTCGAGGAAGTTGGTGCTTCCGGTGAGTTGGTGCTCACTTTTGTAATTTGGGTTGCTGCCCTTTGAAGTTAATGAAAGTAACTGTTTTGCCGTGGTTTTTTACGCAAAAGGGTTTCCACGTGATAACGGTGTTCATCTTGTCTCATGTTTGCTCTTATTCTTTTCATTGTTGGTTCTTATGGTTTCATGTTTTAAAAGTTTAAAATACTGATTCACCCACACCCCCACCCCTCTCAGTATTTTTTGTGTGCACTTCACATGGTAACAGGATGTACGTTATGTAAAGATGATGAGTCACCCGAAGCAAACTAACACTCTATAGATCAATGATTGGAAGTCTTTTATACTTGACAGCTTCAAGGCCAGATATTATGCAAGCAATTGGTATGGTAGCAAGATTTCAAGCTGCACCAAAGGAAACACGTGTTCAAGCAATGAAACGGATACTCAAATACTTGAAGGGAACATTGAAGTTTGGTCTGTGGTATCCAAATAGGAATGATTTTACTCGAGTAGCATACACAAATGCGGATTGGGTAGGCAGTGTTGCTAATAGGAAGAGTACAAGTGGAGCAGCTTTTTTTCTTGGTAACAACCTTGTATCATGGATAAGCAAGAAGCAAGCATCAATTTCCCTATCTACCACAGAGGTAGAATATATTGTAGCAACATCATGTCGCAATCAAGCTTTATGGATGCGGCAATCATTGAAAGATATCAAAGTAGAATATGATCATCCCATGACTATATTTTGTGATATTACAAGTGCAATTAACATTTCAAATAATCTAGTGATGCATTCAAGGACCAAACACATTCCCATAAAGTATCACTTTTTGAGAGCAAGTGGCAAAGGAACAAGTTAAGTTGGAATATATTGCTACAAAGGAACAGATTGCCGACATATTTACAAAGCCACTTTTGAAAGACACATTTGAGTACTCAAGGGAAAAGTTGGGAGTTGTCCCATATTCATCCAATCTTTAAAGAGAAGTATATATTCAGGGGGAGCTACCAACAGCATTATCTTGTAGCTCCATGGAAGAGAAAATTCAAAGCTAGTTGGAAGACCCTTTGCCACTAATGTCAAAGGGAGAGAGTTACAACCAGGGGGAGCCCAAGAAAGGGGACTAGTACAAACAAGTTGAGCAATGCAAAAAAAAAAGTTGAATTCACAGTTTGGTTGGCATCAATGACAAAGGAGGAGATTGTTGGAAATATTGTCATTGATGTCAAATGAACAATATAAGGAATATTATCATTGATGTCAAGATAAAATTCATTGTCTACGATTGTTAAATATTATTGTCATTAATGGGATGATAAAAGGAGAAAGTCATGACTATATATCATAAGGCAGAATTAAAGTTAAATAAAGAAGACTTAAATAATTTAAGTAATCATAACCTCATTTGATGAAGTCGATCCTCCTAATATTGTGGACATTTCTGAGAGAATTTTAAATAAATTAATTTTATCAAATGCTGGCCAACCAAGTATGTTCCAAGACAAATATATATACGTATATATGAAATCGCCCACACTAACTAAGCAACTATACAGCAGCGATTGGCAGTTTTAACAGAGCAGGCGATTAATCTCATAAGACAGAATATTGATTCTGGAAGCAGCGATGAATTAACAAGTGCAAGCAATTATGTTTTAAAAGGTAGCGACTAATTTAAAGAAGCAGCAATTAAATTTGTAAAGGCAGTGATTAATCACTAAAAAGAAGCGCTCAATTTTGTTAATGTAAGGGCAGCAATCAGATTTGCTAAAGAAATGGTCATGACTTTGTAAAAGGTGGTGACTTCTTAAAAGGTTATAACTATTCAAAGAGATACATCTCTTCATGAAAAGGCATAAGGGGGATATAAAGAGTGGAAGCTATGTGGATTTAGAAACAACAATTCAATGAATATTATGTGAATATTAGAACAAATATAAAAAGAAAAGAGGCAGAAAAATGAAATCTAATTCTGATTTATTTTAAAAAGGAATATGTGTGACTATAAGAGAAGAATATATTGACATGTTTATGATCAGACTTATGAAAAGAAAAAGTGCATGATAATGATTAGATTTGTGAAAAGAAGTATATGATACTGATCAGATTTGTGCTTGGATCAGACTAGTAATTTGTGATCAGATTTGTGAGAGAAATTTATTGCGTGAAATGTGATCAAGGATATTGCATGGTGTGTGTTCAGATTTGACAAGGAAGAGAAGTTATAGTTGGATCAGAGTTGTGTGGATCAGATCTGTGTTTGAATCAGATTTGGTGAAGGAGTTTATCATATCAACATTGAAGAATTAAATAGGTTGAAGCCTACCAAATAGAGGTTGGGGCCTCTTGCTGGGTTGGAGCTCAGTTTGTGTGGGGGTTGAAGCCTCCAATATGTTGGAGCCTATATTTCTGTCAAGTAGAGATTGGAATCTCTAATAGGTTGGAACCTACAAGAAAAAAAAAAAATATATATATATATATATATAAGCAATATTGTGCCGTGACTTTCTCCCGAAAGGGTTTCCACGTAAATTGTGTGTTCTCATTGTGTACTTAATTGCTAGATTTTGCATATGTGTAGTTGATGTAATTAATTGAATTTGAAAAAGTAAAAGATTATTAGATACTATCATGATATAGAAAATCAAGTTCTTGCTACTCACAGCTTTAGAGAAAGAGGCTAAGGAAGAAAGAGGAATAGAGACAGAGAATCAGATTTTGCCACAGAACCGAAGAAGAAGAAGAAGGATATCTCTCACATTCAATGTTTCAAGTGTGACAAGTACGGTCACTTTGCTCGAGATTGCAAATTAAGGTCTATACAACATGCCTCTACTGCGGAAATTGACATAGGGACATCTCAGAAGGAGCCTAGCTCTAAAGTTGATTTAGAAGGTTTCTTATTCTAAAGTTGATCAATTTCTTCGAAGAGAAGGAAATGACATTCAGAGGGAGTCAAATTCAGAGAATTCAAGGCACGAGTTGAGAGCTTGTCCAGGAAAAGGATTAAGGTTCTGAGATAGGTCAATGGAGGGGAGTTCACTTCCAAAGGATTTCTTTGAAATCTTTGAGGCAGGGATCAAGAGGGAGTTTCGTGACTCACTAAGAAGAAGTGAAGGTTGTAGTGTTGCAGTGCCAAGTGCAAAATCCTTGGAAGACCTCTTCAACAGCTGAGAACAGAATTGCACAAGACAGTTAATCTGGATTTGACATTGGTAGCTCCGCAAACCTATTTAGAATAGGGTGATCTAGGATGAGGTTGAGGAGGACAGTCTTGGACTCGAGCAAGTCAATAGTGTCGGAAGTGTGCATTGGAAACCGCTCCTCTAAGGCAAGCATTGCAGACAATCTTAGATGAGGAGGTCAAGAGGTTGATGCAAGTACTTGGAGCACCAGAGGGAGTCCCATCATCATGAAGATTTGTTGTAGTGTATATTTCTCTGAGACGAAGAAATATGAAGTGAAAGCCCTTGTAGTGTATATTTCTCTGAGACGGAGAAATATGAGGTGAAAACCCATGTAGTGTATATTTCTCTAAGACGGAGAAATATGAGGTGCGAGCCCTTGTTCATCTCTGTGACTGAGATGAGATGTCATGTTGAAAGACTCCATGATGACATCACGTTGAGAGACTCCGTGATGAACCCTTGTACTTGTGTTTCTTTCCACACATGGGAGTAGCCATGGTGGAAGTCATGTTGAGAGACTCCATGACGACATCACATTGAGAGACTCCGTGATGAACCTTTGAGTTTTCCACAAATGGGTGTAGCCATTGTGGGCATCACGTTGATAAACTCCATGACGTGGATATCTGGAAAGATACCTCCCTAGCTAAGAGGGAGTGTTGATGTTATAGCAGTGGGAGATATCTTTCTCTCAAATTTAAAAATGATGGATAAATAATACCAAGGCAAGTCAGACTTGCTATATATAATAATTTGATGAAGAGTCACCTTGTTTCTTTAAAGAGGCCAACCCAAATGAAGAGTCACCTAGTTTTGTATAAATACAAGGTGATGATCCATCATTTGATCATCAAGTTCATTCATCATAATTCGCATTCCTAGAAGAAGTTCATACTTGAGCAGCAGATCATCATCTTGTAGCAGCAGATCATCATTTTGTAGCAGTAGACCGATTTCAAGGAGAAACATATTCATTTGTATTTTTGCATCTAGGAGAGGTGCTATTATTCATTGTATCAAATTCGACATTGTGTTGGGCCTGAGTTGTATGCAGATTTCTGCTCTTATTCCTTCAATATATAAGAGATATATTTGCTAGGTTTTTCTCCCTCGAGTAGGAGGGTTTTCCCAGGGTATCTTGTTGTGTTCATTGTCTTATGTGTTGCATTTTCTGATTGCTTTCATTTCTGATCCTAAATCTAACATAGAACTGTCTTCATATCAGTTAACTTGATCAAACTAGGATTGAATGGTATAGGATCATTACATGATCCAATCTATATCAGTTAAAGGCTACCTTATTTAGTAACTTCCGATTAAACCAACGACCTCGCAATGAAAACTGCATCTCTCATGTACAAGAGTCACTCAACAACTTGCATCAACTGTCAAAACTCAGAGTTTCGGCCAGTGTTCTCCAAGTTTCAAGGATAGTGGGATGTGGGAACGGGGGCGGATATTAAAATAATATACAAAATTATATTTGACAAAAATAATAATAAAGTTGTAATTTATCATTTGTAATATGAGTAAAAAAAGTTGAAATTCATACAAAGTCTGACAATTTGACAATCAATTGATCTAAATATTTATATTATTCATCAATTTTAAGATACAAAGTAAAATAGCTAATCCAATGCAAATGTTGTGGCATACTCCTCATCACATATATAATCTAGAACCTCATTAAATGTATGCATCACATGACCAATGAGTGAATGCAGGATATGTCTGAAAATTTTATGTACATGTCATGTCACATATGTAGTATGGAGTTTGAACCACAGTACCAGAAATTAGGAAAAAATCATGATTTATCAAGGTAAGTCAAAACTCTGAGCAGAAAACAATTTTTAAAACTGAAAAATCACATGAATGGATTATTTTTCCAATTTATTCCTTTTCTTTTTAGACTACAGGTATCGGGTAGCCCCCCTAAAAATTGCAGTGCACCTCGTAAACTTTTTTCATGTCACCGATGACGTTGGCACGACACGCCCTCTGGTACCACGAGGACGGGGAGAAACTAGACCTTGTGACCTCTTGCCTACAACAAGATGCTTTAGCCAATCGAGCTAGGCCCCCGCCCCTTTTCCAATTTATTCCTAAATAAAATTCAATTTTTGGCAATTTTTGGTTGTATGTTGTGATTTTTTTCATTTGTTTTGAAAAATCTAACCCTAGTCCTCTTTTTTTAAAACCCTAAAACTAACTCGATTTTTTCAATTAAAATGCAATTTTTTGAAAAAAAGTTATCTTTGGCTTTGGCGATTTTCTCTTAAGAATAATTTTTCCTACCATGTATTGGCCATGACCATCTATTATGAACCACTCATTTTTCATTCAGTAGCAAAATCAAGGTATGAGATATAGTAAACCACTCAACTTTTGAGAATTAAAAATAGAGTACCTTTGTGGACTTTCCTAAATAAAGAGGGAGGGACATGTGCTATAGCAAACCACACAATTTCAAAGAAAATTAAAATCAAGGGTCCAAGAACTAGGGACTACTAGATTTGTTTGGCTCCTACAAATGGACACTACCAAACATTTATGTGCAAACTTATCCTGATGGCTTCTCAAACTCAATACCCCATTGTGTTGTTAAATTCTCTTTGTACTCAATTTTCTAGCAATTCATGAGATGTAGTGCATTATGCATAAGCATTATGATAGAGTGGATGAAGCTATTTCCACACACTCAAAGAGATCCACACTAGTTCTAGGTTTTATATTTCAATGTCTTAAGGAAATATATTATTTCCTTGACCCATTATAAAAGGGTGCTTCTCCTACAAATTTGAAGAAAGGTTTTGCTTTGCATGCTCTTCTATTTTGTGTTGTACCAGAAGGTACAGATTATGAATTTGATGTGGATGCCATGCAACTTATCACATATAATAAATAATGAATATGTATTGGAGGTCTACTTGACCTCCAAGAATGCTAAACTCGAGTAGCTACAAACCAAATACAACCTTTCATAAGGCACAAAGAGGTTTAGGAAGAGAGGGTTTGTGTCTGTTGCACAGCAGGGATTGTGGAAACAGAAAAACTCTTTATTTTAGATTGCAGTGCATACGAAAACGTCCGGGTCAAGTACATAAGCAATTTAGAATCAACGACTTTTCATTATTTATTCAATGAGGAGAAGGTGGAGAGAATGGGCGAGTTCATTGTCAAATTGAATAGCAGAAAAGCAGCACTTCACAAAGAAAAAATAGCAGGGTCTGGTGTCTCATAGGCCTTGTTTGATCTTGTGGACATTAGAAGTCTTCTATTCTGTTATAAGTGAAACTCTACAAGGTCAAAAGGATTGTTTCTATATAAGAGACAAAGAATCTATGTAGGATTTATCAATCAAACAGAAGAGATTAACCAGTTTACACAGTTTGTCACTTGCATAGTTCATAAGTAGCAATTTGGGAAATAGATGAAAGTATTTTGAGTCTGCATAAGATATATGACACTATAATTTATTCTAAAAACTTGCATTTACAGGCATGATCCACATTTTTAGTCATGTGTAAGTCATCGCCACCAGAGAGTATTTAGGAAATTCAACCCAAACACTAAATGAGATGTGCTAATTATTTCTCTTCCAATTCCTACCTTTGGATGTGAATAATCTGACTAACATTGATAAGAAGAGAGTTCGCAATTGGATGACTAATTGATGGCAGGATAGATGAATTTATTAGTCCTCAAGTAATGGAAAATAATTATTCGGCTAAATGGAGTAGGTGAAATGAAGTTCTGCTTCCACAACACCTTCATGTCAAAAGCTGTTTAATACTAGCCCAATTCTAGGTATAATTGTAAATTCCTTCCCCAGTGAATGCACATGTACACACATTTATATGCAAAAAACAACTAAGATCTTAGCAAAAATCAGCTATTATAGTTAAATTCTATCTCAATAGAACACATCAGAATAAGAGTGAATGCAATTAATCAAAAAGGCTACAAAAGAACTGGCACAAAAGACAGACCTTTTCCAGGAAACAATCAGCCTTAAAGCAAGGATATATACTAACCTCAGCTTCTATCCTAGCTTTCTCCTGCCGTTCCCTCATCTCCCGGGCTTCTTTTTCCCTCTTCCTGGCTTCTTCAACAGCTACTTCTTTTCTTATTCTACGTTCTTCTATTTGAGAACGTTGTTGGTGATCCCGTTGAACTGCAGACAAGTGATTATCACGAGCTTCTGCTCTGTTGTCATATATTTGATTAGATATCTGCATTATAACACTCAAAAGTCTGATGAACAAAAGTATTTTAAAACAGTACATATTTACATCAACAACTGCTAATCCAATCACATGAAGTGTACACATATTCACTGCGTTTTAAAGAATTTTGTTAAAAACATTATTTGCAGCAATCTAGTGCAGAGTTCATGTCCATACATATTGAAATAAATTTAAAGATCATTCATTCACCTAAGCTGATTGAAAAGAAATTCACATAAGAGCACCCAGTGACTGATAAATAAAAATGAATCCAGACCTTTGGAATCATGAATGCCTAAAGTTGGAAGGCTTATGAAAGGAAACTTTTTCCTCAAAAGATATTCAAACTGCACTTGATGAACAACCAGAAAACAAATGTAGAACCGAATATTCAGTCAAAAACTGCATATTTACTCTTTCAAGCATAACCTTGCCATGTTCTCAGATTACTATTAGACTGTTAGGGCATATTGCTCTATTTCACACAATCTATTTTTGTGTATAATGAAGGCCCTTGGCTCTAGACTTCTATTTTATTTATTAAGTTTATTTCATGTCATGTCCCCTTTTCACAATTAATATAATTGGGAGACCTGTAGCCTATTTCTTTATTTCCTGTAGGCTAAGGGAAATTAGAGGAATAATTTAATAATAATATTTTAAGTTAGTTCTAGTAACTTTATTTTAAAACATTGTAGAAGGAAAAGCTTAATATTACTATTATAAAGTGGGCCATCTAAATGGAACATAATGAGGCCTTATGTAGTATTTTATTAAAATGTTTTAAGTGAACACTTTTGGAGGGAATTTTCAGAGGGAAAAGAGAATTAAAATTAAAAGGGGTTAAAATGGAGTTTCTAAATGGAAGAGAAATGCTCAAAGGAAAGCATCCATTTTTTATGGAATCAAAGCCTTTTTTAATAACTTGAGCATCCAAGTTCATCTATTGCACTTAAAGCCAAAAACTCTTGGAGTGCAGGATTGGACAACAAAAACCCTCTTGTCCTTTAAGGTGATTTCATCCAGAAATCATGTTTGTCCTGAAGATTGCATGTAATTCCATATTTGGATTGGTAAGGAAGCATTTGAAGGATCAACAGAGAAAGATTTCAATGTGGGCTTGTTACTGGCTTGTCAAATCCGCCGTACCTGCTGCTATGCAGCCATCATTTTCACTATTGTATGGCTGCCATATAGTTTGGGGGGCTACCATACAATTCTGGAAGCTGCGGTACATCTGCACTCCCAGCAGCACAACCTTCCAGCTCCAACAACAGCCGTACCACTTCGTGCAGATTCCATACCATCTTCAGCCTTCATGGCTCTACAAATTGATTGCAGAATCCAGTCACAGCAGTCAATTTATTCATGTTGTTAGTTATTTCTGCAGTTTCCAGGTGGTATTGTTCCATCTATTATTGGTGTAATTTTTGAATAATTAATGCATAAGTGACAGGCTAGTTGCATAAGTGAGTAATTTTGCAAAAGTAATAATAACAGTTGATAGGAAAGGAATTTCAATAATTAATATTTGTAGTTACTACTGTTGTTCTGTATTTCCTCATTATCCTAGTATTGCATAGAAGGGAATAAAAACTATTACAGGGTTTAATCAAAAAATGAAGAGGAACATTATGCTTCACTTCTTTCTTTTAAATTTTGTGTTTTATAACCTACAAAATATTTAAATATAGTAAAATGTACAAGTGGAAGAAACCTGAGCACCCGGTGTGTGCCAAGTTATGATTCAGATTCTGCAAGCAAAACAAATTTTAGGAAAGTTGCGTGCACTTTATTACTTGATATATATTTGATAGAAATTTCTTGTCAAGGGGTTAATATCTCGGTCCCATCCAGATGTGAGTGAAATGAAAACACTGCTAATAGCAGGTTTCTTTACTTTTTAGATGGTCCCAGATCTTTTACCACAGACAGTTTCTTCCTGTTGATTGCTGGAAGTAAACAAAGGCAATAGAGAACCAACTTGCTCATTTGGCTATCTTGAGAAGCACTTTTAGTACCACCATTGAACTTATCAAATTGAAGTTTTGATATATACACCTCACAAATGCACCTTATTGAAAGGAAAATGTATGTGATCTCACCAAAACATCAAAAAGCCAAATCAACGCACAAACTGTCAAAAGACTTTGCTGTGAAGAAAGAAAAGTTCATAATACATCAAAGAATTGACAATGAAGCTCATGAGTTATTATACATATGTAGATTGTCAGACAATGAAGGTTCTAAATTAAATTTCATCTGAATCAGGTTTTACAAATCCTCAGGCAATGATAATCCTCACAATTCACAAACTTTGACATGATGTTAAATTTCCACATTGAGTACTTCAAATTATGGTTTGTGATTCCTATAAATTAATGAAGCTTGATTCCTATAAATTAATGAAGCTCAAGCTGTTGCCTCTTCAATTTTAGATATATACCCACCAGAAACTTCATACAATTATCTTTCATTCAGCATCAAAAAGAAAGAGTCAAGGGATTCATGCATGAATGCCCAAATATCAGTGAAGTCCCCGAATGGACTCTCCCTAAATGTGAAGAAAAGTTCTCATTCTAGCAATCAGGTGCATAAATGCTCCCTTCCATTGGGTTTCTAGCTGCTTT
Source organism: Sequoiadendron giganteum (assembly GCA_007115665.2). NCBI lineage: Eukaryota > Viridiplantae > Streptophyta > Pinopsida > Cupressales > Cupressaceae > Sequoiadendron > Sequoiadendron giganteum. The sequence goes on along the minus strand of CM021106.1, from coordinate 601,317,960 downwards.
TGTAATGTAAGCAGTGTGTGGGGTTAATAGCCAATACTAAGTGCTACTCACTGGATAGTGTTCCTAAAGCCCAATGTTGACATGGCAACAAAAGAAGCATCTGGTATATATGCCCCTACGAAAAGATAAACTGATATTAAAATAAAGCTGACTAATGAAAATGAAACACCAATCAATAAAGTGATATGCAAACAAGGGATGAGTTGCAGGAAGACACAGTAACATTTGTACCATCTAATGAACTATTATAGATCAATGGCAAATCAATATGCACCAATGCAATTAGTCAACAGCAAGAAATGCTCATACATTTTCCGTTGGTATTGCTTGTCCACACGGCGAGCCATCTCCCATTTTGCCTCCCTTTCTTTCTCTACATGCAAAAATGCTGTAGCAGATCTCTCTGTTTCAGCTTTCAGTTCTGCTTCTAGTGATAGCATTCTTTCCCTAATTTCCTCCTGTGGAAAATTAAAAAATGTATGCTTATGATCTCAATATGTTAACTTCTTAACAGAAAACAAAAAATAGACACCCTGACTACCTCACATTGACTCTATCAACTTATTTCTAGTTAACAAAGTGAAGAAAAACATAGCATAATTTTCAAGTAAACTGACAAAATTTCTCCGCCTTTCTACATTTTCCTAAATATTATAATTTCAAACAAACACATGTTAACCCACCTTTTGGAGAAGAAAATCCTTGGTGCAGCGCACTCTTGTATGTTTACTACAATTCTGCGTTTAGATTTCATCATAGACCCTCTTTGATTCTAGGTAGAAGAATATAGCTCTGGCACTCCTTTAATCGTGATTGGTGCTGGTATTGTATGTCCAACTAATTAATTTTTTTTGTTTTTATATCACTCTAACACACTTAAGCCATGGATGTAACTAATCTGGAATGCATTGATGTTCTATCTCTTTCTCTCCCTCTCTCTCTCTCAAATAGAAACTCACAAAGTTGATTGGTAAAAGGGCAATTCATATGTGATATTTAACACTGCATATAGGGACCACTGTTTTGGTCCAGTTATAAGGTCATACCAATTAAGCTCTACAATGGATGAGATTTAAGTATTTTAACTGGAATATAATGTATTCTAATACAAAAAGAGTCTGCCACCTAGCATCAAGGCATAGCTGAAAAGGGAACAAAATAAATGACTAGTCACTAGAGTTAACAAACCTGAACTCTCAAAGTTCTCTCACGTTCCAACTCAAACAGAGAACCTTCCACCACCCCAGTACTGGGCATTAATTGGTTTGCAGCTACCTCAAAATCCAATTGGTCATCTGTAGCTTCCACACCACTGCATCCAGAAACCTATTAGTAAAGCTGGCATCATTATTGAAGGTCAAAAACTAAATGAAATGAAAATAAATGAACATTTCAAAGGGCAAAAACTACAGTAAGATTGCTCTAATAAAATAAATCTATATGGTAACTCCATAAATAACAAGCGGCCAATAGGAATGAGGATTTATATTGAGTTTAATATGTTAAGAGATGGCCTTCAGAAACATGCTACGGTATTGTGCTTGAGCTATGCTGCTATCAGAGAAAATCAGCAGAACAACCCTCTTGTTCCTAAAATAAAAAAGATATATTTGTCATCTAAAATGAAAAACTTTAGCAAGAGAATTTGAAGAAGCAATAACTTACTTTGTGGTTCATAGAATATGTTTTATACAGGAGAAGTCGAGACTCAAACTAGAATGGCATAAATAACCAAACCCTAACAACCCAGCTACTTATATTTATAATCTAGCATTTCAGAAGCTACAGAAACTAAAATTCATGTCAAATCAAACTGCAATAACATATCTGCCCAATCTAACACCTGCAGTCCAAGAATCTTCCAACAACTGATGTTAGACAGTTTAAACCATGTCGGCTTACTCACAAATTCAACATTTTGGGTTTATATTAACCCCAGCAGAAAAAATTTGCCCTATCCATAAGCAAAAGGTATATAAATAACAAATCTACAAAAAAACTACAAACCTGGTCAAGGAACTAATATTATTCCACTCTTAAAATCCTTGGCCAATCAATGAGAAATGTTGTTACAGCAATCAACACTTGCCTGGTGACCATTGGCCCTTGAAAGTTGAAACCTTAAATCAATGATTAAAGAAATATGTTCTGTCTTGATTGCATTCCACTCATCTACATCTTTCTACAATCTGTCAGTGGCCTATTGAAGGTAAATAGTAAACACCTGACCAAGCAGCTTTGACTTGCCCAACATCTTATTTCCTATCTCACCAACTTAGAAAGGATCTGATTCTAGCAATCCCATTCAGAATTGCATCTGGCAATTCCCATAAGAAATTCATCCAATTTGTGTAACATTGTAATGTCCCCTTTTTAGCTCGTTACCGTTTTCTGGTGGATTAGCCTATTGCGTGACCCTCATAGGCTAATGGAGATGGTTAGAGGGTCCTGCTTGGCAATTATCTGGTTGTTTTCTTCTCCAGAGCATAGTTTGGTTCAAGATTGGCCTTTGCAGAGAATTTGGGACTCAGATATGCACACTTACTATTTATAGTAAGTCACCTAATTAGTGAAGTCCAGTATTTCTATTTATAGCAGAGCACCTGGACATGCTGTGGGTGCAGTGTCAATCTCCGGGTTCAAATGGGATGGCGAATTAATGATTATTAAGGGAGTTATTATCATTAAAGTGACTTTAATGATAATTACTTAAAAGCATATTATAAAGTTATAATTTAACTTTATGACTAGTGGGGTCATTTTCACTTAAAGTACAATTAATGAGTTATCAAAAACGGGGTGCCCACTTATGAATTATGGCTTAAAGTCAAAAAGGTGCACATTTAATATATTTTTAATGATTAAAAAGCATATTTGGGAGATCGACCTCTTCATGGGAGGTATATAAAGCTTCAACAAAAAGCAGATTTTTATTCATTCAATCATATACACTTATGCTTTTTGGTGATTTTTCTATGAGGAGAAGAAGAGCTAGGGTTTCTGCAATTTTTGGTCATTGAGAACGTTGTCTCTCTCTGATTCTTGCATCTTGAGGTTGTGAAATAACTTCTGAAGGTTGCTCTTCAGATTGGCTACACGCAGAGGTCAACATCGTGCAAATTGGTTGAGTTTTGGAAGGTTTTTAAGCAGCTTAATTGAGAGGAAACCAATTATTATCAGTGGCTGCCATTGTTACAGCTGTGAGCATTTAATCTGGCCGTACTGCTGCTTCAAGAGGCCGTACTGTTCTGATCACAGCCAGCCATCCTCATCTCCATAGCTGGACGTGTTCATTACCAGACAAATCACTTGGCTTTTGAGGCTGAGTTCATTCCATTATTGGGCGTCTAAGTCAGGTTGCTGCATATACCAGGGTTTAAGGTTGGAAGAAGTCTCATTTTGTGCAAATCAATCATTCCCAGCCATACAACTTGCTGTCCCAATTTCCAGATTTTACAAATATCTATGTACAGAACTTTTTGGTACAATTCTCATGTAAAATTTTCAATAAATTAGTCTATATAAATAAAAATATCTATTTTCAGCATTGTATATTCGCATTTGGGTTGCATTTCTTTTATGCATCGCTTGCCTGGCATTATTCACAAAAATTGTCCAAAAATCAAATATTGTTCAAAAACACAAAAAAAATAGATCAGTTGCATTGGTTAAATCTTCACAAGGACAGGAGGGTTCTTAAAAATATGCACATTGACTACCTTCAATTGACCTGCAATCAAATATGCTGTGTTTAGCATAAATGACACAGGGAACTAGGCTCTTGCTTTAATCTCTTGTATGCATCTTCCATGCATTGTACCTCTGTCTCTTCAACAACTAATGATTCAAATTTCAATCTTTTTCCTCCACCTTCATGCATCCTACCCAAGGGCTTTAGAGAATTGCATCTATGTTCTGCATATCTAGGTTGACCTTGCTTTATTATCTCATTTAGAAAAGCATGGGCTACAACAACCAACTACCAACAATAAGTTGTAATAATGTTGATCATCTACAGTTGTGTACTTATCTACATTTTAGTAGTTATGCTGTAACCAAGTAAAGCAATCCGATAAACCCAAGAGTACTTATTAATTATATTTAGAGAGAAGGCACTCCTTAGTTGAGAAAGGGCTTCCGAAGGTACAGCCACAGTATCAAATCAGTAGTTGAAAATCCGCCTTGCAAGAATAGACATGTAATCCTCATTAGACACCTGTTGCTTATTTAATTTGACTGACCAATCACTGATCCCATGCCAGCTGAATCCAGAAAATTAACATCACCATTTAAATTATTATTTTTATGATTTATCAGAATCTGCTGATGATTTGACTGCTCCACTTCCTGCTCAAATTAATCAATTCAGCAGTCAAAAGCAAAGCTTGAAATAACACCAGCAGCTTCAGAATCATTCACCAGTGTGTCAACATGCAGACTGGAGAAGTTTTGCCTGTAAGATCATATGCAAAGCAGATCTGGGCAACTCACTAGACAGGGAGTGCCTCCTCAACTAGAAAACCATTTTGAAATATGTGGGCAGCCATTGTGGAATTGTTGGACCCTGTGAATTTCATCAGAAAAAGGAGTATGTGTAGTTCTTATTAGAGCTTTGCTCTGCCAGAGATCCCTTTGACAAGACCATCAAGAAGAATATGTTTGGGCAAACAGTGACAGGTGTGGTGATGAAAAAGTTGAAGGAGATAAATGATTACTGCCACTGCAAGGCTATCATCCATCAAGACCTCAAGCCAGACAATATTCACTTCAATCCTGCTTCCCTCTTCGACAGCATCCAGCATGCCAACTTTGGCCAGGCCCTTCACTCCAAGAATTGCACTTTTACATCTTTACCACTTTCTTCTTTCCTTCATTTTCGATCAGCAAGCGCAAGCCATCTTTTCTTCAATCTAATTTGTAAGCAACCTTCTCAAAGATTAATACGAATGCAAATGAAATGTAGGGTAGAAGGTGAGTAGAATAGGGGGTAGGGAAGGATTTTATTCGCTAATTGCTCTGTAGAGAGGTCCATTGAAATATTTTGACCCAATTTACATAAAGATTTTCTTTTAGATTTCCATTATTTCATAGCCCGGTGCAGTTTGTTAAAGAGTTTGCTGGTGACTGAATTCAATGTATATGTTTTTCTTGTTTCCAATGTTTGAATAATACTTCATAGTAAATAGCCACAAAAATATAATTTTGCAGATTCATATTTACTTACAAACTCATTTTCATACATGAAACATTTTGAGGGATAGATAATATATTTAGACAAATTGTAGATAGTTGTTCCAGTTAATACGACAGATATATTTGAGAGACTATCAGGTAGCATATACAAGAAATATCTGACCTGTTTGATGCAGTCGCAGCTTCTTATGCCCTTGTCATCTTGTATGGTGCACGTTCACAATAGTACAGCAGATTTAAAATTATTTAGTGACCCTTTCTTTAAAATGTGAAACTCTTCCTTGGAATAGCACATAATGCCTTCAGTGGCCGCGTGAGGCTTCTAAGACCATACAGCGCCTCCTCAAACACTACGACTCCTTCCTCAAATAAGTTAATGATGCCTTTAATATTATCAAGCCTCCCTTTTGCTTTGCGGCAATGAGTAAATGTATTTCAGATGATGTGTAGGAGGCTATAAGTCCACATGGAGTTTCCTTGAAGTTTCAACATTTCCCCAAATGCATTCAAAGGCGTGCAGTGCCACCTCCTTTTAACTCCAATGTCTCCTTAAGACTTGAATTTATCCGCCCCACTTATCCACATCACCCTTAATATAAACAGTGCGGCTTTTCCTCCTTGGCGGCAGCAATTTCTTCAACCTTCCGATTTCTTGACTACACAACTCCTTATTAGAATCACTCCTTACAATAGTTACACGTATTTTATTATGTTGGCGCTTGGCAGAAATATGGAACCCATTCTAAATCAGCCTTAGTGTAGGATACCACTCATGTTGTAAGAACCCTTGCCTATTCTGCCCTAAATTTTTCAGTTTTGGAGGTTTGACATTTTGTCAAACACTTGGCATGCCACTGAAGAGTTCTGATTTTCTGAATGTTTCTTGAAGTTTTAATG